>CM060684.1:40358047-40385547 GCA_030686995.1 Artemisia argyi
GACTTTTCAAATTACTTACACACAATCTTTCCTAATATTCGTCTAACGGTCGTTAGTCACTTTCCGTTAAATACTAACAGTCGTTAGGTATTAATTGTGTTTAAATAATTAAATATATGACATTTCATATATATTAATTATTGATCATTAATTCTCATTCGTAACATGTGCAATCTCGTGGTCTCGGGTTCGATACTAGACTTATACGTATTAATATTTATCCACAAAACTAACAATTATAACATGAATGGTTGGGAGAAGACTGTTTCAGAAGTTCACCTGATGTTGGTGATATAGTTTAAGTCATCTTCTAACAAGAATAAATCTAGATAGCTAAATATCTAGACTTGTGAAAAGGTATACAACTAAGAATTGACATATATCTTTTCCCAATATTAGGACGTTTGCAATGTGGTGGAACGTATCAATAATCAACTGCATATGTTAAATCTGGCATCTTGTAGGCACAAATAGATTAAAAACCTGGAACATTTATTTTGCGAGTATTTTATTTAAAAAAAAAAGAAAGAAACATACATATGTTTTCCCACGTAGCAAGCTAAATAAAGGTGGAACCACTTTCAAAACAGAATCAAGACTTAGTCCCTTTCCCATGCATATACACAGAATATGATTATGGTTGTGACATACAAGAAGAATGATGAAACACTTGTCCAAAGATGGTATGTATTGCAGGTACCCGCATACGTTCCCATAATCAAACCAATCGCGATAATTGTTATCACCTCAGCCGTATAGGTCCATGTCAAGCCTTTTATATAAACAATCGCCAATAACGTAGTTAAACCCATCAGGTTATTCATGACCAATCCACTATAAAGCTGTAAGTGATATAAGAAAAACAAACCAATTTTATTAGTTGTAACAACTTATTTATAAGGGGGGCATGTACGTAATCATGGACTATTGAAAGCAGCAAACCTCGAAAAATGGTAAAGAATGATTCCAGTTGGATTTCTCTTTATGTGAAGGAGAAAATGCAAAGATTACCATCGATCTAGCATTCATGAAAAACGGTGCAACAACAAATGAGGTGAACAGAAAGGGTATTTGAAGTGCATTTGAGAATTGTATGACACTTTGCATGAACGGTCCTGAGAATAAGTACAGTGTAGCAGCTCCAAGCAGTATATACAACATGTTTCTTTTTGGTTCCTCTTCAGTGTCTATGAGACCAAAACTCTCCTACATATTAACAAATATTGATAACCATAACTCAAATATATATGTTCCTATTAAGAGCATTAGAGAGAGGGATGACTATCTTACAATAGCAGAATTCCATATATGTGTTAAAAGATTCTCATTGTTTTTTGAAGCATGTCTTTCTACCATTCCACTCCATTCCTTTAACCCCTTTATGACTTCATTCTTGTTGATGGTACCATTTTTGTCTTTGTCAAGATACTCAATCATATCTTTTGCAAATGCACTGCGATCATGGTCTGTTAATCCCAATTCAAGTATTGCAGCTTCTAGTTCCTCAGGATTCATTTCACCATCCTTATCCTTGTCGTTATTGAATAATCTGCAAACAAATTGTTTGGGATAAATTAGAACATGAAGGAGGCTGGGAATGGTATAAATAGATGGGTACCAAGAATGTTACTTTTGTATTTTTTCTTCATCAATTTCTCCTTTCACAATAAAGTTCTTGAGGAGAGGCTCGGCAAAGTCTTTTGGCACGATGACATACTTGTTAAGATTATTCTTTGACACAAACTGGGAAACATTCTTGTTAGTTTAAGAATATCTTGATACAGATACTTAGACATAATTAATTTATCAACTTGCTTAGATACGGGTATGAATATAATGAACCTTTCAAAAGTTAAATGGGTATCAAGGGGCATATTCATTCACTCAATTGGATAACATGACAGTTGATTTTGTTCAAAACTTATACTCCTATTTTTATATATATAAATATTAAGGGGGTGTTAAGTTGGGGGTGAAATTTTTCGATGTTTTGGGGTTTTTTTTTTAAAACAATCTGTTTGACTTGTGCCAGTTTTGGTCCGTGCCCATTCGGACCCCAGCCCGTTTGGACCCGTTACCTTAACCCACCGACCCGCCCGTTTTACATACATATTGAATATATGTATATAATGAAATTAACTTGCCTTATGCAGACGTGCACCATTGTTGGCTATTTTCCATTGGTTTAGCCATGTTGTGCACCCAACTTCAAATTCCTCCATTGAAATTACACCTTTCGTGTTATCTTTGTCAAAGTGCCTTGTAAATTCTTCTAGTGCATAAGCCCTACTAATCGTATCTTCCTCAGAAAATTTCTCCTTTATAAACATCACCAACTCATTCCATGTCAAGTTACCATTTTTATCAAGATCTCGTGATGTGAATATCCTACAAAATTATATTTTACATAATTTATTAGAAGTATGTAAAAAGGTATTGTAAATGAAAGACATCTAAACATTAATTGAACTCATATATAAATTATTCTTTAACAATTAGCTAAAATGCACCTTCGGATGGCTTCTATGTTGGGTTGAAGGTCATCCATGAAGAGACTTTCATTTTCAGACTCTTGTAATTTCATCAAAAACATCTCTTGAAACAGTTTCTCGTTCACGGATGCAACACTATTAGCTCAGGGATTCGCAATCTATATATATGCACATAAAAATTTAAGGCTGGTGCCACGAACTACAGATCCGTTCTTTTGTAATTATACTGATTGATCAAGGTTTTTTCAGTACCTGATAGGCAATGTACGAAATCATTGATGTCCCTGATATTATGAGTGCAAACAAAATTGCCGTGTGATCACTATAGACTTGGAGATGAACCACAACAACAAATGGGATTAAAGATAGAAGCATAATTAAAGCCATATTACGGGTGTCCGGACGTATCTTAACACCTTCAGCTGTAAAAAGCAAAGGTTGATAGAGTAATAAGAGACAAATTAAGTTTCTAATTTACCATTCATTTATCCAGATATTTTCAAGGTGAGTATCCTAAGGCTATATGTTGTAGTTAACTCACTAAAAGAGGGTAGCAAGCTTGAACCTTTGAAAAATGATGGTGTTGAAGATGATAATTGGTTAGAATCGTCAGTAAGTTTCTCCCTATGTAATATTACATTGACTCCCCATATTCCGGTGAGGGTAATGACAGTTGATCCAGCGTACATTGCAACTCCGAAAGCCACCTGGTTTTGAGCATCTGACTGCGTAGCAAGTGCCCCTGATACTGCCACAAATAAAGGCATATACAAATGAGATCAGACAAACTTTGAGTTTTGTTTATATCAGTTAACCTTGTTCTTCAGCTTCAATCTCCTAATGGCATCGACACGTAGGTTTATGAACTAAGGCACCAAAGTGGTTAGAAGTTTAAGATGACATGGAATAGAAAAGGTACGTCCACGACTATAAACCTATTCATTGCCATAAAATGCATAAAAGGTTCTAATCACACATTTAATAGTGAAAACAAGTTTATAAACTACAATGGTTTATGAATTTATATCATTTAATGACTTGGCAATACTATAAACCTTTCGAGAAGTTTTACCATTGCAAATGCTCTAATAAAGTTTTAATTACCTTATTGAGGAGAACATTTTTTTTTAACTGACTGAGTAGATGTTTTGCATATTTAATTTATTCGTATGATGCTTACAAGCTAATTTTACAATCTACAGAAAAGTCCAATTAGACACAAATAATCCCTTACAAATGAGAGATAAATATGAGCCACTCACTTCATCTAAAAAAAAAGATAGTAACTAATTTATTAATTAAAACTCACTTTTTTTTTCCCTCCATAACTGTTAATCGGTAAGCGAAGTAAATTACACCATTACAAATAGCATTTGATTATATTTCAATAGATTAGTACTTTTATATAATTTCGACAATTTTTTTTTCATTTATAATTTGTTTTTTTCGGCACAAGAATTTGCATGATATATCACATGTGATATCAACTATATCTATAAGTTCGAACACTTAATAAGTTGTTGAAAAATGGACATAAGTATATCTATCGAGTTCAAAAACATTAACTGATTTTTGCACTGAAAAATACACATCCTTAGTTCTTCGACCATATATCATACATAATATTTGAACATATAAATCAATAGACAACAACAACATACCCAATTCCGCAAGAGCGAGGTATGGGGATGTAAATCAATAGAGTTTACTCATAAAAGTTTGTTAAAATAGAACAAGTTTGTTTTTTTTTGTTAAAATAAAACAAGTTTTTTTTTTTTTTTTTTTTTTTTTTTTTTTTAATATCCAAACTTAGTTGATATATCAAATGTTATATAACACTGATTTGTAAGTTCAAACACTGAATATATAGTCGTAAAATGGGCATAAGTATTTGTATAGAACTCTAAAAAAATTCACCAATGTTTGCATTGAAAAATACATACCCTTAGTTTTTCAATCATATATCACACATAATATTTGAACACTAAACATTATGTCGTAAAATGGGCACAGTATTATTAAAGAACTCCAAAAGTATCACCATTTTTTCATTGTAGACTACATATCCAAACTTTCCAGCCATATGTCACACATAATAGTTACATTTCTAAACAAGTGCAGTTTATTTTAATTCCTGAATGGCAAAATAAGTACAATTTATTCGTAAAAGTTGGACAAAATAAACACATACCATAAATAAGTGTAGTTTATTCTAATCTTTAATAATACGACTCGCATCATTAATCACATGTGATTTTATAGTGCAAATTATCAATACCACAATAATAAAAAGTTAAAATTTAATATTTTCTGTTTTTTTTCCTAACTTTAACGAATTAACAACTCTAGCTAATTTAAATTTTAAAATAGAATGTGTCATATATAGTTGGAAAACTATGGATGTATGTCTAGTTTGAGTAAAAAGAAAAGGGTGAAACTTTTGGTATATTGTATAAAGAGTTATGTTCATTTTACTACATGTGTTTAATAGTCCGAACTTTTAAATTAGTATTAAATCACATGTAATATATCATGCAATTTTGCAACACTGAAAATTAAAGCAAAAGAATCGAAAAAAGAGTTCGTGATTTCAAAGCGCCCCTGTATTAAAGATAATTAAATTCTTTTTACGATGGTGTAATTTATTATTATTATTATTATTATTATTATTATTATTATTATTATTATTATTATTATTATTATTATTATTATTATTATTATTATTATTATTGGTATTTTTTCTTACTGTTAACGGTTGAGATATATATTTTTAGAGAGGATCGGTAGGGTGTGGAAGTGGGTGTTTTCTTTTTAATTAAAAACAAGCGGCTAATATTAGTTACTCAATTTTCATGTAGAAAAAAAAAATGACGATCTATTTAAGCGGACTTGAACTTGAATGGTAGCTATTTTAATTATGTAAATGAAAAACTAATTATAACCACATAAAAAATATATGTAATAGACGAACGTAGGGACCAATGAAGCTAAAAGGAAGTTTACCAATGACCATAACGACCCTTGGCAAGGCCATGAGCACACGAAAGACACTACCGGCTATACTCTGATTCATGGAGTGTATAAGTAAAGCTTTACTTCCTTTCTTAAGCCAGTCTTCTCCAAGCATCAAAACATAAGTGTACATCACTATGAGGAAAATGCCTTCCTGCACTGAGTCGGCACATGGCAAGAACCCATAGATGGGTTGACACCTATTTCTCGAAGCGTCCAACTTTGTTGGGGTAACACTCATTCTAGTTAGAATGATTCATTTTTCTGATTCATATTGTTGATGTCATGAACCCCATCTGAGGTGTCTAGCCACCTGCCTTTTACATTGCCAATGATCATAAGCACTATGAGGAACAAGTACAGACCATTGCATTTTTTCATATTTGGATGACAAAAGAAAGATAATAAAGAGATGGAGTAGAGAGGTATATTTTTGTTGTGTGATCCTAGTATGATAGGAGTACGTGTTTATATAGATCCCACTGTGAGCAACGTCACAAGCTTAAGGTTCACATCTAACAAATTAAAATGCATGTGTATTTGTATATAAAAGGTCTATGCATGTGCAATTGTGCGATCCTAGGATGATGGGAGTATACTTATGTTTAAATAGATCCCACTGTCAACACCATCACAAGCTTAGTTAGAGTTCACATCTAACAAATTAAAATGCATGTTCATTTGTATATAAAGTCTAGATCTACGTATTATTTATTAGATGGTTTATTAATCTTAAGCACGTTAGTAAATTATTTATTACTACCAGCTTCATGACCCGGCCGATGGCCGGGTACGCTTCATACAATAGTTTTTCAAAAATATTTAATATGAAAAATAAAATAATGTAGAATAAAATAAAAGTTTAACAACATAACCTGAGATCTTTAATATATTGATCTTGTATTATATGTACAAATAATAATTATTATATGTACAAAATATCAGTTACTTAGCCTGAAATTTTGATCTACTTCAAAAGTATCTTCTAATCTTATATACTTTATACCAATGCAAATCAACTATGAATAGAATATCAATCATATTTACCTTCATCAAGGTGCGAAGTTGCAGCCATGTTTTGAGCATTTTGAAATCTTAAAGACAAACATGTAGAGCTGCATATCAATTGAAACCCTTGTCTGTTGACGGTGAAAGAAACCAATCTCTAACCTGAAATGCATGTCGGCTGAAAGTCTAGAACACTGTGAATCAAACATGAATATTTTTAGGTAATAGGGAAAACATGTAACTTGGTTGCAACCATATACTTTGTCTTAAAAAAAACATAGACACACACCTTCAATCACTGAGATACAATCGCCAAAGTCTCCATAAACAAAATGGATCAAAATAAGTTAACGTGAAAGAAATCGGACATTGATGTCAATAAAAGTTAACCGGATATACTTTTATTTGTCGATGTTTTTCTGAAGACCAGGTAGAGTAGCCAATCTATAATTGTAAAAGAAAATGTTAAGTTATCTCGTTACATGCAATAACATGTTGCACATTGTTTGACCATTTAATCTTTAGTTAAGATTTTACATACCTCGACATCATTAATAAAAAGAAGCACAAAGATTGAACTGTTACATACCTCGACTTTCTGCCTTGCGTTTGTGGGTTCAGGTGGCGGCATTCTTGAATGATGTGGTCCCTTAGTCGGGGTTGTTGTAAGCCCTGGTTCTTTGGGTATATACATTAAAATATATATATATATTTTTTTTAGGGAACTTGCAGTATAAGGTGTGTTTGGAACTGAGTAAAGGAAATAGATCATTAACTCTAAGAAGTAATTTATCAATTATTTTTTAATAAACATGAGCAAGGAAATTACCTGAGGGAACTATGTTAGGTGTCCAAGATATCCCAATCCTGGAAATTAACAACAAATAACGTAAAAAAAATATGAGATTAGTGGGAAATATGTGATCAAGTTATCTTTAATGAAGTTCTATAGATTGAGAGTGTGACCAATATACTTTCTTAAGTTGTTTGAAGATGGGCAAGTTGCGAGTTGCAAGTTGCAATATTACCTATGACATGATCAAGGTGAAACAGAACTACTATCATCGAAAGCCAACTGCATAAAACACACATACAAAAAGCATTCATACATTATCACAAGCACTTGGTTTGCAACCTTAAAACACATATACAAAACTCATTCATACATTATCACATACACTTGTGTGCAACCTTAAAAAGACAAACATAGTCACTAAAATCTATCATAAGATATGAAAATAGAATGAAAACAAACCTAATGAAAGCAGAATCATAATTTCTCAACATGAAAACCGAATCATAATTGAAAGAAGAAAATGAGATTGAACAAACCTGGTCTTTTCATAGTGCAACATGTCTGAAAAGCCATGGAATTTTTTAGTGAGGTTGCTGTTTGGCCTATAACATGTAAGTAAATAACCCTCTAATAACACAAGCATCCAAAAATGTTGCCAATATAGCAAGACTGGAAACTTAAAAAGGTATTCATATCCTTGTATCCTTAACATGACAACATGTTCACACCGCACATATATATATATATATATATATATATATATATATATATATATATATATATATATATATATATATATATATATATATCAGTTAATCAATCAACCAAACCCTAAAAAAATGTAAAAAATTTAACCATGCTTCATTATTTTTTACAGCCATTTTATCAAATGGGTAGTATGCATCAAGAATACACATTATAAACAAACCATTAGTTTAAAAAAGAATGTAAAAGATTTAGTACCTTCATAAGTGAGTTAGTAGGAGGCATATCACCATAAACTCGGATCCAAACACAATGGATGACATAGTCGATCTCTATGTGGGTTTTAGAATTATATTTAATTGAAATAATGAGATTTTGTGAACTTTTTCTTAATGGTGATTCGATCAAACAAATCGGTGTAAGTATTAATAGGTATGATTTTAGGTAACTGTTTTTTAGGTATGATTTCAGAATATTGTTTGATTAATATGATTGTAAATTGAGGTTGTTGCAGTGATTTTTGGTTACCTGTGAATGATAAACTAAATGTGATTGTAAAACTGATGGATCGAGTAGTTGTTGTTGTGAATGATAAAAGTGAAATGTATTTTGAATTTTCAATGAATCGAGGTTGATTTTTAGAATTGTCTTGATTTTGGAAAATGCCTAGTCAAATGCTGCAGTAATTAAGAGATTATATTTTGATTAATGCATTCGATTTTAAGCATGTATAATTTGTTTTCAAAGCTTTCAACACAAACACTCAAGTGCTCTAGTGGTTGTCATCCTTAAGTGTTAAAGGCAAGGTCAAGGGTTCGAGTCCTATGAGTAGCCTTTTTATTCGACCGAATTTTATTGCATGGGGTGTGTGTGCCATGTAAGCAATCCAGTAGGCAATGACATGGCATTTACTCGCTTAGGTGGCGCTTCCATGGTAGGCTATTATATAGTGGTTGATACGAAAATTCGCGCAAAACGACGGTGTATAACGGCAAATAATTATATTTACATACTTGCATTTTGTTGTGACTCTTGATGCAACACTAATGAGTTTAATTTTAGTTATTGCGAGAAAAAAGGAGTCTATAGATTATAAACTAAAAATGATAAAATTTTGATGAATAAACAATATTTAAACTATTAATCAGTGTAAATGTTGTTATCATATTTAATTAAGAGTATTTAAAAAACTTGTCATTTAAACCGAATTAATTATAATGCGTAAAACTTTCCATTTCTCTTTACTCTATTCAATGCACAATGGCTGCATGGCGCTACAATATTATTGTAAACAATTGGCAAGTTGTGGTAAAATATTTGGTAATCTTGTTCAGTTTCTATAAATCGTCCTTCACATTGTGCAGGTGCGCCTGCATCGGCAGCACTGCAGTTATAATTAAACAACCCTGTATCTATCTGTTACAACGTAATTCTCTTTAGTATTTGTTACTGCATAAGTGATCATAGTTGTAACTGTTCTCTAAACCTTCAATAAATTAAAGTCTGAACATTTTCAATATGTATGCTGTTTTCAGCCCGATATGTACGTGTTTCTAACACTCTATTTATCATTTTTGTTAAATAGAGTTTACCATATTTATGTATTTATATTGATGTATACTGTATAGTGTATGGACCCGTATGTAACATTACACTATAATTATAATGGGTATTGAATTCGGTGTTGAGAGAAAAAAAAATTGCCTGGCCAATTTTTGTCTCAGTCGTCATTTGCTCGGGAAATTCCCGCTCGTGCTGACATGAGGACTTGTAATCCATGCACCACTCTATCAGATACAATGTGTAGACTTTCATCTATTAGTACTCATATATTTGATCCGATTCTATATTGGAGTCTTGCTGATGCTTCGCAATATCTTACATTTACGCCACATGACATTTCATATGCGGTTCATCAAAATTGTCTTTTCATGAATGACCCCGGTGAACCTCATATGAATGAATTAAAGAGAATACTACGATATTTTCAAAGCACGTTGTCTCATGATCTCTTTATTCATCCATCCTACGTACATCGTTTAGTCTCTTATACCGGCGCTGACTCGGCGAGATGTCTTGATACAAGGAGATCCACATCTCGGTCCTGTGTTTTTCTAGGGGATAAACTTGTGACTTGATACAAGTAAATTATCGGATTTTAAGGAATTTAGTTTTAAACTAATATTAACCATAAGACAAGAAAATGGAATGCGTAAAAGTTGTGTAAATGATATATGATGAAAAAAAAAACGTATTTATCTATAGTGCACTACTCTGTATTAATTAACTAGCTATATCTACTAAATCTGTTACGCCTTAACCGGTGGATATAAAGGATATTCCCAAATTAATAAGTGCCTTGGTCTAGCTCCTACACCCTATAGTAACTAACCTAGTGCATTGTCCAACTCCTATAACTAATCACTATGCATTAATTATCGAGCCCGTTAACGTCTCACGAGCCAACACAACTCTACATTCGTAGTTGTTGCACATAAACTAGAAAGGAACCCTGGGCGACTCAACAATGTGAATAACCTAAGCAAATTCTAAGATTTACGTGGTTTTTAGTCCGTAAAAAAAATTATCACAAATTATCACCTTTGAAGATCTAATCAATTCTCTAGCAATAGATAATCACAATCACCACATAGTAAATACAACTCATTAATAACAAGTTTCATGCAATCCTAGATAAACAATAAGTGATCTAGCCAAGCTTAGCATATGAAGAACAAATAAAGACACAATCAAAGCAAACAATGATTAACATGATTGAATGATTAATGAATAGATTATCGTGATGCTATACTTGAGTTACAATGAAAAAAATGGCTGAAAATAACATAAGAATTGGCTTGGGTTTGTCTCTCAAAGCTAGCACACAATCAAAGGATTACAGATGATTATGGAATAAATTAATCCTACAAATTTATTGGAAAATCACCCACCAAAATCGTAGAATCGGAAAAAGGGTTTAAGGCTTAAAAAAACGAGTTGATGATGGTTCTTTTTATAAGGATTGCTGAGGTAGAGGGCTGACGACGTTAGTTCTGTAACTTGACGCCGTAAACCTGGCTTCAAACTAAAGTTTCAGATCTTCTAGTACCCTTCGTTTGGCTTTTGAATCACCAAATCTAAGTTCGCATGAAGAAGTTATGACAAAAACAAAATCTGAAACTTTACTCGCAGATGATGACAGCGTTAAGCATTAGAGGTGACAACATCACGTGCTCGAGCTGACGGTGTCAAGAGGGGGGGGAGGTCACGACGTATGGAGCACTACTTGGTCACACAAACACACAAAATCCAAAAACTTCAATTTCTTAAGGGTTTTGGTGACGATGTTTGCTAAGGTGGTCACGATTTTGAACTTTTGTCTTTTTTTCCCAAACATCATCCAATGAGCCCAAATCTTGTATAATTCCATCAGATGCATAGACTTCAACCTAGGAACCAATTATGAATACTCTAAAATATAGACAAAGTTAGGTAAAATGCTCAAAATCAGAGGGTAAATGACTCCTAAATCACTATTAAGCTGAACCTCATCAAATATCCTTATATTTGAGATTTGCTTATCCTCAAGCAAACGAGCTTTTAACCTTGACTCAATACATTTTAGTGGCTTTTAGCATATTCATAAAAAGAATCCAAGGCAAATTCCATTAGACAATACAAAATGACAGTTTCAAGCATCGAAATATAAAATTAGCATTTAACATAATAAGTGTTTGGCTACTTTCATCTCTTGGTGTATATGAATAACATAACAATATGAAATCACTAATCACTCAACTTACCATGTCATAATGCACAAATGAACCATATGCTTGATATAGGATCCAAGCTCCACCACTTTGGCGTAAGCATTTAGAAAATACTATCAAAGAGGTCTTTCAAGGGTTGTAACGTTAATACTTAGGGTAAGGAATAAAGGGTATGGATATTGGAAATTTTTACCGGATAAAAGTTAAATATCTAAACAATTACATTCTAGTGTTGCCAAGTAAAAACTCAAAACTAAACAACAACTCATTCTTGACTATTATTTTTTTTTTCATTCTTTTCATTTAAAATTTATCATACACTTTTACCCTACCATACATAATCCTTTAGAAAATAAATACATAACTTAAAATATAAACGTAAACTTTGACCATAGATTACATAAATTAAAAGGATCAACAATAATGGAGTACTAAATCAACATTAAATAACTTTGGCTTATTGATTTTCTTTCTTCCCCACTTATCGATACATATAATACCACCAAGAGTTCTAATCATTCCAAAATTATATATACAATTTGACTTAACAACATGTAATCATCTAAATAATTTAAAAAGGTTTAACATCTAACATATATAAACGCGAGCTAAGGTTATTTATCTTGTTTGTGATTAATTAACATGTTTTATGTAGATCCATACATGAATCGTGTGTTATGATTTATTAAATGTTATGCTTCCGCTATATTGTGATTAATTTGACTCGATTTACTTGATCTATTTACGTGTATACACGATTTTTCATTAATACTTGCATGCCTACTATTATTATAAGTAAACTTAGGGCTTGTTTGTTTAAATTTTATATTAAGTCATGTTTAATCAATAGATAACTTAATGCAGACAACCTCAGTTTTATTACTTAATATTTTAAGTCATCTTTCTTTAATAAGTCACAAACAAACAGTTTTTGTATCACTTAATGAATTCAGTTTTTTTCATATTAAGTCAATTAAGTCGATTTCAAACGCCACCTTACTCTTTCCGAATTTCACGTCCAATCCGAAGTACAGCTCATTTACATGTATTTAGTTGGGCCAAAATATTATTTCACAGTAGTTACTTAACTTATTTGTGTGATTGATTATGTTGATCGTAGATATGTTAATCGATGGTTGGTATGCTTAAATTAATACTCATATAGCAATTTTTTTTACATACATGTCAAATTTATTAAATCTTGCCCATCTAATACGAAATATTAGAAATTAGACAACTTATTTGAGTGGATTTAATAATTCAAATTAGATATTAGACTACTTCGTTGGTTACAAGTTGTAACATTTTATCAATAATGTTATCTTCCTTTTGCCGACTTTACAAATGCAAATACATAACGGGAATTGATTTATTTTTATTTTTATTTTTTAGTTTTTTACATTCGCTTGCAAAATATATATTTTACTGAATCTCTACATTTTTCTGGAAAGATGCAAAAAAAGGGTTTTTATTTTATTTTATTTTATTTTTTCATTTTATTTTTTCATTTTAACTTTGGTCCTCTCTATTCTTCCGCATCTTAATTAGGTCATAGTTAGCATAAAACTTTGAGAATAGAAGTTGATCACAAAGCCAGTAGTGGTTCTTGGACGGTCAATTTATAGCTCGAAAAACAATTTTCTTTGTTAGAATGATATTTCGAAGATTCTAAGTTATTTGAAGAAGATTTTAAATGATAATAGCAGTTAATTAAGAAAATTTTCAAATAAAAACTACACATTATGACTTTCATTTTGATGCATGTTACATATAACTTATCTAACAACTCCCATAGTCGCATGATTATACTAAGGGCAACAATGATATCTTTGTATTTACTGAGAAAGACATTTTGAGTAATTTGCAGTCAAGCGAAAATGACAACACTATTTACATTACATCACAAAGAAAATAAAATATAATGGCATAAAAGCAACATCTCGTAATTATTCGTTCTCTTGTTTCTTATAGAGACAACTATTTATAAAGTGTAGTTACATTATTTCATTTGTCCTGCAGATTCGACATGTTTAAGCATTCTTTTGAATTAGCTTTTTGATTGTTCTGAAAATTGTTCAGGCTATAGAATCGGAAAACCGTCTAATATTTGAAACTTAAGACATCAGTCCAAAACGTTGTAGCCAAAAACAACCGAGACTTGATTGAATCGGACCAGGACTAGGTCCGCAGTCTCGGTCTATGGTATGAGAAAATTCGATGGTGCGGTTCAAAACGTAACTTTTCTCTATATGAATGATACAAAGATGTTTGTGCCAGATTTACAATAGATTTAGTTCCGGTTGAGTTTGGATACAACTCAGTTTTGAATCGAAACAAACCAAAATTGATCGAACTGCTACTGTGTCTATATGGTTATATCAACAAGACAAAAAATACATATTACTGTAGCATCTATAATCCACAGTTAAAACCACTATAGATATCACAATGACTAAATATTATCAAATAAACATGAGCACAAAAAGACATGAGCACATGCCAACTTTTCCTATATACTAACATGATTGATGATCAGATGCCACACTTAAATGCGATCTCAGGATTGCGCCCAGCTCCTCAGTAGTAAAAGGCTTCCTGCCATTCCAAAGTATCTATAAAAAAAACATTCATAAGCTTTAAGTAAAGATAAAACAAAAGAACATTTAGTGCAATACCGAACTATAAGTTTCGGAACATCAACTGCACTTGTGTTAAAAAAAAAAAAAATAATAATAATAATAATAATAATAATAAATGAACTCAAACTCAAGGTGCACAGTTTGCGGGGAAAAAACATCCTCGTATATATGACCAAAAGTCTTGCAATGAATTATATTTTTGAAAATTTGATCATGCATCCACAAGTGCAAACATACTACTGTAGTAAACAATGCAACTCGAACACGAAATGACAAGCAGCTTAGATTACTAGTTCATTTCATAAGGGCACATGTTAAGTTTATATAAGAGAAAAAAAGTTCATTTCATAAGGGCACATGTTAAGTTTCATTATCCATCAATACTTTTTCATTGCTTAAGTTCACATTAACTGCATGAGACTTATTTGGGAGGCATATCGTCAAAATGAAAGTCAGAGTTGACCGTGTTCCTAATACTTAACAGCATATGAAGATTATAGTTCTAAAAGTGCAGAAATAAAAAATAAAATCTCGACAAACCATAACTTACTTTGAAGTTTTCATAATTTTGAGGAACCCTCCCAAAGAAAAAGATTGCATGCTGAGATGTCTACAACAAACAATTTCTTCAAGCAATTTGCAAAAGACAGAATTAGAGCAAACTTCTACCGAATTGACAGAGGTTTCAACTTACTTATAAGGCTTCAAAAAGAAGATGATCAATTTTCCCAGCTAAGATTGTTGGTGCTAGGCCACATGTCATAATCTCATTAAGGAAATGCATATTGACACACATCTTATAGCGGTAAATGTGAATAATGCTTTAATCCTCAAGCTTTCACCCATACGGTGGTTCAACCTTAGAAGAACATTGGCAACACTTTTATCCTTCAACTTTTCATTAAAATATATATGCTTTTATCATCAAACTTCATAATATGATTATTGCCAAAAATAATGCGAGTTAAACTGACCTATCAAGAATGTTATACATACAAGATATGTACATTTGAATGAAACAAAAAATAGCCGTAGAGACAAAAGCATAAAGGGTAACATTATTTTTTGGTGCAAAGGTGAAATATTTTATTAAACACAATGTAAACATTTACACACTGATACACTGAGATATAGACATGTCTATACTCTTTACTCAAATACATCAACTATAAAAACTAAACACTTGATACTAAACCACCTAAGACAATACTATCTCTTGCTAAATTCAAACAGGCTGTCCAACCTTGATCATTCAACCAAAAGAGAATACTATACTCTTTACTCAAATACATCACCTTTATTGCACCACCTAAGACAATACAATAGTATACTCTTACTAAACCACCTAAGACAATACTATACTCTTTACTCAAATACATCACCTTTATTGCACCAAATACCATCTAACTACATTTTCATTACCCCTTCCAACCTTGATCATTCATCCTTCAACCACAATAACCAAGGCAAGCTAGGGGAATGGCATCGTTAGGAACCCATTACCCCTCCTAGTCAAGGGCTATACCGTCTATGCTACATTTCCATCTCGCAAATGGCTTCACACAGAATGGGAACACACACCTTGAGGGAAGACCATCCAAACCTCCTTTGACCGTGCACACTAGGGCCATGTAGGTTCATCTTTCACACCTCACAATTCCTAGTACCATACACTGTAACTCCAGCTCACTTACCCTACTCAGATGGAAACTCACTTTATGGTTTACTATTAGATCATAAAACTACCTTATCCCAAACACCCTATTGTTACCTAACAAATGCCTACAATAGTAATGTAGCGGACAAAGCAGAGCATGAACTAACTGTACCCCAAGGTACAGAGCCATCATCTGAAGTGAGCTAATGCACATTCAATTTTCAAAACGCTAAAAAATTGAATGGAAAGTTAAAAACCTTTATATATCAGCAGAATTTTCTTGAACCTCAGCTCTGCCATTCCACATTTACAACCAGACATTTTTGTGAATTTGAAAGTCGTTGCTGTTATCCAAAAGACCAACCACCCCTTCTATAACATTCTTGGAGATAATTGTGCAGCCAAAATACCTCCATATAACAATATAGTCATTGTTCATAACCAAATTTCCTCCCCTAATTCATATTATACCCAAACCATGCCTCTACAACTAATCAAAGAATCTTCTTCATTTGAACATTCCAAATTCTTTCAACTTTCCTAACATTAACACTAGCTTTGACTTTAATGCCCATCAGTTTATATTTCACAATCTCCATAATGTTCTTAACAATATCATCACATCTTCTACTTTCATCTCTGAAAATCCTGCCATTTCTTTCTTGCCACAAGCCATAAACACAAGCAGCGAAGACTAGTTTGCTCACAATATTAAGGATACTTTTACTATCAGCAACCCTTATCAAGGACTGCATAATATCTGGCCACCTGTTGTGATTTATACTGATCCGAGCCTTGTCCTTTATTTTAACCCATACCTCCTTAGAGTAAGTACACTGAAAATAAATGTGATCCAAACTCTCATGATCTTTTAAGCATAAAGAGCATCTGTTGACAACGCAAAGACCCCACTTGATCAGCTTGTCTTGAGTATTGAGTCTATCTTGAACAGCCAACCATAACATGAAAGCATGTTTAGGGACACACTGAGGGTACCACACTAAATTCCTCCATTGTACACAATGAGTAGATCCACACAACACATTATTGACTGCTTTCACAGAGAATTCCTCCTCTTTACCACTTTTAGATATCCAAACAACTCTATCTTTACCCCCATTATCAATTACTGGTACATCTATACTAGTGATAATAGGAAACTTTTCATACCACTCCTCAGGCCAACACCAAGTTCCATTACTAATCATATCCTTTACATTCATATCCAGCTTTAATCTTGCATCATAGATGTCTCTGTGTGTTATGTATTGAATAAGAGGGCCCATAGTACTCCAATTATCATACCAGATAGAAGTTTCAGCACCATTACCAATCTTGTACAGTACATTGTTTTTAATTTTATCTCTTATTGCAAGTAAATTCCTCCAACCCCAACTGTCACTAACCTCAGCTTCTACATCCCATATACTCCTTTCCTTTAACTTTACAATATGCACCCACTTCACCCACAAAGTATCTTTTTTAGTGGCAACGCTCCATATATGCTTTGCAAGCATTGCTTCATTCCACTTTTGCAAATCCTTCAAGCCAAGACCACCTTGCTCTTTTGGTTGACACACAGAACTCCAAGCAACCTTAGCTTTACCCTTTGCAGATTCCCCTTGATTCCATAGAAATTCTTTCAGCAGTCTGTTGATATCTTTAATGACAGTGAGTGGAATGAGAAAGACAGATGCCCAATAGACATGTATGGACTCCAGCACAGCAGCAATTAATTGGAGTCTTCCAGCATATGAGAGGCTTCTATTCTTCCAGTCTTTAATTCTCTTCTTGATCTTATCTAGCAAACAACCACATTCTTTCACTCCTAGTCTCTTAGCAATTAGAGGAACTCCTAAGTATTTGATAGGAATAGAACCAATGTTGAAGGGGAGAATATGAAGAATAGCCATTTTATCCCCTTCATTCATATTGCCAAAGAAGACAGTACTTTTGGATAAGTTAGGAAGAAGCCCAGAACAGGCACTGAATTCCTTCAAAGCTTGTTTAATAACCCCAACTGAATTAGTATCTCCATGACACATAACCAAGAGATCATCAGCAAAACTAACATGGGTCAGATTTAAGGCTTTACATCTAAAGTGGAATTTAAAGTGCTGACTCTTGCTGATTTGCCTCTGAAGTACAAGAGAGAATATTTCCATGATCAAGGTGAATAGATAAGGAGATATAGGATCTCCTTGTCTAAGCCCTCTACCTCCCTTAAAGTACCCAATCCTATCTCCATTAACACACAGTGTAAATCCAGTAGTACTCACACATTGCATAATCCAATGCACCATTTGCTATTGAAACCAAAACCCTCAAGAATTTTCCTTAAGAAGCTCCAGTTAACTGTATCGTAAGCCTTCTAGATATCAATTTTAAAAGCAACTCTTTTGGGACCAGATTTCCTATTATACCCCTTCATGATTTCTTGGGTTAATAGGATATTGTCTTGTATATGCCTTCCTGGTATAAAAGCGCTCTGGTTCATACTTACCAGGCTTCCCAAACTAGACTTAATTCTGTTTGTAATGACTTTACTAATACATTTGTAAAGAACATTACAACAGGCGATATGTCTAAAGTCAGTCACTTTGTTTGGAGTGGGGATTTTTGGAATTAAGGTAATTAGAGTGGCAATCAATTCACCCAACAGCTTACCAGTGGAAAAGAACTCCCCTATTGAGCAACAGATATCATTCCCTATAATTCCCCAAGATTTCTTGAAAAAAGCAGCTGAATAACCATCTGGTCCGGGTGCTTTTGTGTCATCAATGTCAAAAAGAGCTTCTTTAATTTCATCGTCCGTAACCTCTCTAACCATATACTCAGCATCAGCAGTAGATAACTTGTTTTTGAAAAGCTCACTTATATCCAATTCCTCAACAAGTTGACATTGTCCAAGGAAGGATTTAAAGTGATTTAAAAATACCAAAGCCACTTGATCTCCTTCATGTCTGTCCCCATTTTCGTCACTTATAGCTTGAACTTTATTCCTATGGACTCTTCCTTTCAAAACTTTATGAAAGAATCTGCTATTCTTGTCACCTTCACTCAACCATCTAATCTTTGCCTGTTGATAGAGGAATTTTTCTTTATCTGCTTCAGCTTCAATAAATTCTTCCAACAACTTTGATTCAAGAGCTCTTAGAGTTAGGTTGTGTGGATCACCATCAATTTCAGTCTGCACTTTTTGTAACTTTCCTCTTAGATTAGTAACTCTTTCAAACAAATTTCCTTTCTTCCATCCCAACTTATTCAGAGGCCCTTTCAAACTTTTCAGCTTCTGCACAACTTGATACATGCGAAAACCTTCCACTTCTTTATTCCATCCATCATTAACAATGAGTAGAAATTCTTGCTTATCAGTAAGAAAATTAGAGAATCTGAAAGCTTTAACTTTTCTTTTAATACTTGTGGGAATATTGATAACGATAGGAGTATGATCAGAAATAACATAGGGAAGGAACTTAGCATGAGCTTGTGGATACTGCTTGATAAATTCCTCATTAGACATAGCTCTGTCCAATTTTTTGAGAATGCCAGTCACAGCACCAGCTTTTGTCTTGTGCAGGTTCTTTGTCCAAGTGAAATGAAGACCATTTTTGCAAATATCTTCAATTTCAATCTTATTCACACATTCTTGAAATTCATTCATATCAGCAGTCATGACAGATCCCCCACAAGAGTGCTCATTAGGATGAAGGGTGACATTCATGTCTCCTGCTATATACCAAGGTCTTCCATTCACATAATTTTTATCTCTAACTAAACTTTCCCATAACTCTCTTCTTTCCACCCCTTCATTAGCTGCATGGATAAAGGTGCAGAAGCTCTTGAAGTTATATATCTGAGCACTAATAACACAAAAGATAGACTGCTTAGTCACATTTAGGATTTGGATTTGTGTATCAGTGTTGTCCCATCCTAAAGCAATTCTACATCCTTTATCACACTTCTGCATGTTGGATTCCCATTCCCATCCTTGAAACACTTTACCACAAATTTTATGCAACTTTTTATTCTTCAATCTAGTTTCTAAGATAGCACAAACTTTCAGCTGCTCACTATTCAGTAAATTCAAAACTTCATTCTGTTTATCAATTGTATTCATTCCTTTGATGTTCCAAACTCCAATTCTATATTCCATTTTATTGATCATCAAACACTTGTCCCCCCATACTTCCTATTATATTCTCTCCCATTACTTTAGCTGTTCCACTAGTATCTTCAAAGACATCCTCATTACTAAACCATTATTGCCAAAATTAATGCGAGTTAAATCAGAAAATGGATGAAAGTTTATAACTAAACCATTATTATTAATCCTATATTATATCCCAAACATTCCAAGTAGGATACAGCAATGCACGGATCCACAACAAGTAATTACCCACAGGCTGAGATAAATAATAGATAGTTGACACCAAAAATATCGCTGCAATAACCAAGAAAAAAAATAAAACTTTACATTGACATTGAATGAGAAGAAAGGCCAACTCCCCATAAGCTGAAAATGAAAGATCTTTCTGAAGACAATATGCCAAAACAATGCTATAACCAGTTACTTCCATTTTAAAGGTGACAACGCGAAGACCTCTTACACTCTATGTTGCACGATTTCCATTATCTGCAAAAGATGCATAAATCCAAATTAAAGTCTTAAGGGGTGTTTGAATATGCAAAGGGTACTTCACCACATCTCACAATATACATTGTTACATGTATGACAAAAGCACAACCATAAACACCCACTTATGACATCAAACACCACAACCAAACACTCCATTCACGACATCAAACACCAAGTCCTGAAACCCCTATTTTTAAAAGCAAACAGCAGGTTCAATTGTTCAAACACCTTATTAGTGAGAGCAAAAAGTTTGACCAAACTCCCCATTTATGAGGGCAAATCGCACTGCCAAAACACCCATTTACAACTGATTATATTGTCTATATATTGAAAATAAAGATTTGTTTCAATATCATACAATTTTAAATCCCATAAAGAACTTAAAAAACAATTAATTTTAACAATTTCATTCCAAAATCAAGACATTATTCCCTAACAATAAGAAGACATATAAACAAACACAACTTATTCCAGAATCAAATTTAAGAACATCATTAATGATATATTAAAAACCTTAATTGAGCAACAACATCAATTGTAGCAGTTTGGTACCTCCTAATTCGATTAGTCACTTGTTGGCTTGGATGCATGACGAAGGTGGCCTGCGACGGTGGTGGTGTTGGTGGTTTGTGGCGGTGGTTAACTGAGGTAGTAAGTGGCACTGGAGGTTAGGGTTTGTGAAAGTGAAGGGGGTAAAAAAAACTTTAGGGTCTTTTGAAAGGTAATGAAAATTGAAGAGGGAAATAACCCGCCCAAAGTCTCAAAATATTTTCATTTCATTTTGAAGAACCGCCCTTACAAAACAACATTTGTTGAAGCCCGGTTTTGTAAGGGAAAACAGGGCTCTAATAATTTTTTAGATAAGCCCATTTTGTGGGAGAAAACATGGCTCTTTTGCGAGGAATAGAGCCCGGTTTTGAGGAAGAAAACATGGTTTTAAAGTTTTTCAACATAGAGCCCGGTTTTGTAAATGAAAACATGGCTCTATACCCTTTTTTATAACATGGAATCCCTTTAGAGCCCGTTTTTCACTAAAACCGGGCTCTATTAAGGGGGCTCTATGTCCATTTTTGTAGTAGTGAAAGCTTTTGATATAAATACTACATAGCTAGAATACTTAAAAGTAGCGAAACACTAGAAATACAAGGAACATAATAAGACACCAACCATCTGATCAACTTAGAAACCCTACAATACCAAGACAAAGAATATTTAAGGATCCTAAGCTAAGCACAAAAGAACTAGTACACCTAAGATACTAGAAGCTAATGTGCATAGCAATTGCATGAAGGTTTCCACAATTGTGATAGCAACCATGAGCTCGAGTAGTATTGCCGTGGTCACTTGTTGCATTCCTTGAACCACTGCATTCATGTCCAAGATATCGATAGGCTCTTCCTTTATGTTTTCTAGAATTTCCTCCTCCTCCTCGATATCCTCGTCCACATCCTCCCTTTTTTGATTCGACATCAATGCCACCATTTGAAGCTGCACGGACATCATTCATTATGAAGCTAAAAAGAAGCAAAAATTTAAATGTAAATCACGTTTACAAATAAAATTGTTGTCTATATTGAATTACTATTTATACATTGTTATTGATTACATGCACATAAAGTTGATTCGAAGAGCAACTCTAACCCGCCGAGATTCATTTTAGACCCGATGCAACTCTTCTCAAGTATCGCACCTTAGCTAACGTTCAACTGTTTTCTGCTCACCGGGGTAGCGGAAGAGCTGGGTTCAAATCCCAGACCTATTTCACAAAAGTTTTCTATTTTCCGACCTTACAAGTATGTCTGTGCTTATAGATTGCTGAACGGTATTTTTTTGGAACGCTATTTTTTTGCTGAACGGTATTTTAAAAGTACATTTTTCAAGTCTCAAGCAGCTAATACTCTCTGCTTATAAAAACCAATCTCTTGGAAAGAATTGTGATTCTTGGCAATTATATGTGGGCAACAAGTACTTTTTGGGCAACTAAAATATGCAAGTGACAAGTGTGACTTTACGGATTACATGGTAGGGCAACTTGTGGGTACTTTTTATGCAACTGGTGTACTTTTTGAGCAACTGACGGCCTTCATGTCAGACAAGTGGCGGCACATGGTTGGCTAAGTACTGGTTGCCCAGGGCAACTGGTCTAGATAAGGAAATACAAAAGATGCCGTCTAGATAGTCTCAGCACTTGGACAACCAGGATATTTTTGGAATTATCCATATTTTTTATTATTTTTTATTTTTTTGTCTTCTTAGAAACCTTAAACAAAACTTCAATCAATTTAGTAGTGATTTATCGGTTAACTCTCATACCAGAGGAAGTATGAATGAACACAGCTTTGTGTACATGTTCATCATTAAATCCCAAGGAGCATTGATTGATGTCATCAACAAATTGATATAAAAAAAATAGGATGAAAGCTAAAAACACGCAAAATTCTTATTCAAAACACACGATGTACGCAATGTACTTTCAAAATTACCATTGTATGCAATATATTTTCAAATTTGATACAATGTACGTAATATGACCTGGAACCAGCAGGTTACTAGGTTTCCAAGTTTGGAAATATACACGAATGGCCCCTGTAGCTTGCGTTGACTTTCACTGATCATCCTTTAACCTTTTTCACATAGAAAAGTTACAGTAACCGTCCTTATGCTTTGCATTGAATATCACTTTTAGTCCGTTTATATACCTTTTCACCCGTTAGTCCGTTATACCAAAGATTGTTTGCAACATTAGTCCTTTATAAAAAAAATTCTATTTTTTTTCTAAAAAAAATTCTGAAAAAAAAAATTCAAAAAATTACTAAAACTAAAGTTTTTTCGAAAAACTTTTTATTCGAAAAAAATAATTCGCTTTTTTTTTAGAAAAAAAATTCCTAAAAAAGAATTCTAATTTTTTTTTTCTAAAAAAGTCAAACAAAATTTCGAAGAAAATTAAAAAAAAAATTATTTTTGTGGAAAAACTTTTTTTCCGAAAAAAATAATTCAATTTTTTTTAGAAAAAAAATAATAAATAGAAAAGAAATTACTAAAAAAATTTGAAAAAAATTCTAAAAAAAAAGTTTTTTAGTTGAAAAACTTTGTTTTCGAAAAAAATTATTCGAAAAATTTTTTTTAGAAAAGAAATTTCTAAAAAATTATATTCGGAAAAAAAAATTCCACAAAATTTTTTTAGATATTTTTTTTTAAATCTTCTAAAAAATTCTAAGAAAACTTTTAAGAATATATGACCAATAAAATGGAAAACAGTTGTAATTGCCAAGGCAGTTATTTAACTACCGAAACTGTTAAACCAAAAGGCAAAATTGAGGTCCCAACCAGAGACGCTGCCCCTTGGACCCTGCTAGGGGCTGCCGCCCCTTAGATTAAAAAAAAAATTAAAAATTCTAAAAAAAAAATGAAAAAACTTTTTTTCCGAATATAATTTTTTAGAAAAAGATTTTTTTTACAAATTTGTTTTCTAAAAAAAAATCGAATAATTTTTTTTGTAAAAAAAGTTTTTCAACAAAAAAGTTTTTTTTTTTAGAATTTTTTTCAAATTTTTTTTTGAAATTTCTTTTTTAGAAAAAAAATTATTAGAAATTTTTTATTTAGAATTTTTTTTTCTAAAAAAAATTTTGAATTATTTTTTCGGAGAAAAAGTTTTTCCACAAAAATAAGTTTTTTAGAATTTTTTTCGAAATTTTGTTTGAATTTCTTTAGATTTTTTTTTAGAAGGAATTTTTTTTCTAAAAAAAATTCGAATTATTTTTTTCGGATAAAAATTTTTTCGACAAAAAACTTTATTTTTAGTATTTTTTTCAAAAATTTTTTTTAGAAAAAAAAATTAGAATTTTTTTTTATAAAAGACTAATGTTGCAAACAATCT
The DNA here is from genome assembly GCA_030686995.1 of Artemisia argyi. Taxonomy (NCBI): domain Eukaryota; kingdom Viridiplantae; phylum Streptophyta; class Magnoliopsida; order Asterales; family Asteraceae; genus Artemisia; species Artemisia argyi. Next base: position 40,382,643 of record CM060684.1, read on the forward strand.
TTCGTATAACGGACTAACGGGTGAAAAGGTATATAAACGGACTCAAGGTGAAATTCAATGCAAAGCATAAGGACCATTACTGTAACTTTCTAAGTGATAAAAAAGTTAAAGGAGTACCGATGAAAGTCAACGCAAGCCACAGGGGCCATTACTGTATATTTCCAAACTTGGAAACGCTAGTTCCAGGTTATATTACGTACATTGTATCAAATTTGAAAATATATTGCGTACAATGGTAATTTTGAAAGTACATTGCGTACATCGTCTGTTTCGAATAAATATGTTTGCGTGTTTTTAGCTTTCACCAAAAAAAATATGGTTATCTATCTTTATCTTACCAGTTTTGTTCAATCTTTCTTTTGCGGTAATAATTTCACAGTTTGCTATTCTTATCTACATAATAATGACATCTATTTATGGAGTGTGAAGTTATGAAAATCAATGGCCAAATAGTGAAATTGAGGTACATTGCGCCCAATAACATTACAAGACCCTCTTGGCCAAACGGACCACCTTCATGAAAAGTTTAATTACTTGATGGTGTCACGCAAATGGCACACTGGTCTTATGGCGGCATAGGAACGAAACCACCTACAAGAACCCTAAGGGCGATGTGCTTGGTTGATAATAACTACGCTCTTGAAATTATCATGACTTAAGAATAAAATGTTTGCAAATATTACATAAAACATTTGGATATCCATGACAAAGCTAAAAAGATCAGTTATTAATTTGTGCAGCATAAAAATCATCATGGGGAACTTGTTTCTACTGTAGGACGAACTGTTTAGTTTGTTTGGCTCTAGATTTCAGGTGGGTGTTTAAGTTCATGGCGTGTTTGATTGTTTTTCCAGCCTTTTGCTAGATTTTCTTGTTAATATATTTACGGTTTGAAGAAATAGACAATCAACGATGAAGCTTCTGTTTGTTTAATTTGCATATATTTTGATCACTTCTGATATTTAATTGGTAATTAAGTGATGCTTTTGGATGGTAAATGCATCTTTTCTGAAATATTCATTATAACCATTTTCAAGCTAAGAAGTTATATATCGTGAATTGCTATTAGTAACACCACGTACTGAAACAAAATTAACACCACAATACCTCAACTGTGAGACTATGACGACAAGTACTTATAGCAGGTAAAAAGACTACACTATCAATCAAACTATACATTCGGTATGATTGTCTATAAAACACAATGCATATCCAAAGCAAGTCACATAAGATCGAGTGCGCCCAAAATTATTGAGGCCAATGAGTGGAATGCAGCCTTGTGAAGACAGCCACTACCATGACTGTGACGAGTGTGGTGGCCCCCTTATGGCCACGACGGGCTGTTATACCAATAACCTCCTACGCTCAAACTACTTCCGCTACTGCTGCTATTACTACCACTACGGCTTGCACCAATGCCACATGATCGGCTGCTACTACTGCCACGGCTTGAACGAAAACTACCCCCACTTGAACCACACGATCCACCAAAACTGCTACCCCTTGATCGAATTAAAACTTCGCCATCCACCACCACCACCACCACCACGACGTAAAGTTGATCCTATTACCGTATAACGTCTCGTTGAGGCCTTGTCGACGTCGAGAATGCCTTGTTTGGATTTAGGATTAATGGTGCCAGTTGTTGATTTATATATATTATTAATTAGGTAAAATGATAGCATAATGAATAACATCATCTTCATCCTTGAAATCCTCATCTCCCTTTTGTCCTAAAGTAAAAAACATATTTTCAGTAAGAACGGTTTTTGTAACACGGACATCAATACTTATAAGTCTTTAAGTACACATTGATGTAATATTTTCTGGCTTCTTGATAGGTTTCTAACTAATTTGCATTTCAAAAAAACAATAATTATAATAATAAATAAATGAATAAATAAATAATAAAAAAAATAGAAAAAAGAAGAAATGAACTAACTACATAATGTATTGATAATTATGATCTTCGATCACAAGTTGATATCGAGTAGTTACGTCGTCAACTTAGTTTGAATCAAAAGTGGATTAGTTATAATTACTTTGATTGTGTCATGAACATACAAACCCTAATGATCAATCAAACTTTAAGGAAAGAAATTCAAAGATACTCAAACTGTCATTAAAACATTCAACTTACATATATATGTCATTCAGTATAATAGCCAAAGCTTTGTAAAGAATTATCTCACAAATTCGTCTAAATATGTTTCTCGCTGATATATATCTTAGTTTTCAGATTTTTAGTTTTTCGACAATGGGAAAATATTTGTATTTAAACATAAGTTGTGCCACTGCCTAGCTTCGACCTTTGTGTGTGTGTGGATATGCAGTGATAGTCACTGATATTATGTTCTCCTAATCAAATAGCTAACTACATATGTCAATAATATCTACAAATCAATTTATATCAACAAATATGTGATAAGTTCTAAATATTCAGACTTAACATAATATAAATCTTCGCCAAATATTAGATGTATGGAAGAGACAAAGTTTTCACCTTTGAGTAGAAATAGTAGATTAAATTAAAAGTAGCACACCATAAAACACCCATTCGAAACATACAAACCCTACAACATTACTCGAACTAGAACTAGAAGCGACGACACTTAACAAATTAAACCACAACTGTGAGACAACGACTCTTGTCATAGAAACAAACGAGACACTATTTTCCAACATGAGTAACTAAGAATGCAACAACTTCTGACCTAAACTTCACACATGCATTGGGAATCTAGGCCAAGCACAAAAGAACGAGTACACCAAGATAATCGAAGCCAATGGGTGTATAGCAGCAGCGTGAAGGCTTCCATCGCTGTGATGACCACCAGAACCTTGAGTACTGCCATAACCACCTGTTCCATACACTGGAGTTACAGAAGTTCCTTTACCACCACCA
>CM060684.1:40390547-40848047 GCA_030686995.1 Artemisia argyi
ATTGTAAATAAAATCAAAGTATAACATTAAAATGAAGATTATAAAAAGATACCTTTATTATTTATTTCTGAATTTTAACAAGGAGATTCAGTAGAAACAGACTGAACTATAGTAGAACTTGGAGATATACAAATCTGAAAATCTAAAGTTTTTGAACATTGAGTGGTGGATAATACAATAGATTGTTTTTTCTTCATAAAAATGAAGTCTGCCTTTCATTCTTGAAGTCCTTTCTTTTTATAGCTTGAAATTGTAACTTGAAGATGCCGGTTCTTTCCTTGATGATTGTAAATGACTTACAAATGCCGGTTGCTTGATCCATTATTAACTTTTGATTCTACTATCTTCAATAATATTTCTTCTTTATAAAAGTATCTTGTCCTCACTTGCTCCATTATCACTGATGCATGAACTTTTCTTCAATAATTTTTCTTCTTTATAAAAGTATCTTGTCCTCTTTTGATAATGGGAAATTATTGATACCTGATATATATTACTTTAATATTAAGACACGACACGTTTATTTTACATCTTTTCTATAAAATTTAAAAACTTGAATATAACTGTCTTAATTATTCATCTTCTTCATATGGATCTTGAGAATCTTGATATATATCTTCACTAGGAGTGGGGGATCTTCGAACTTCATTTAAAATCTTTTGTATTTCTTCTCTTGATTTACATGCTTGAATTCTATTTATGGCTTCTTCATCACTTGAAATGGGATATGGACTTTTAATAAGACTGTTATAATAATTCATGACTGCCTTTTCATCTGCTTGATCATCTGTAACAGCATCCCACCATCTTGAGCTGAATTCTCTGACAAGTAATGGAGGAGAAACTCCATCTGCTTCTTGTTTTTTATAATTCCATGACATGATCCATGGAAGTTTGAAAATAATCATAAACTGTAAAGTATATTCGAACTGAGGGATACTTTCTTGAGAAAAAACTGTTTTATATTTTTGGTATCCTTGAAATATTCTTGAAGGGAAGATTTCGGGAACATTTCCCATGTATCTAAACCATTTGACGAACCATCTTGGATATTTGTTTGGGAAAACTTCATTAAATCGAAAGAACCATGTATGTTTATGATTTCTTAGAAAAAATGTTTTTGTCCATGCTTCTTGGTAATCATAGTAATTATAACCTGGATATACTGGAAAGCTCCTTAAAACTTTATTGATGTAGGGATTATCTCCCCATTCTTCAAGAGATAAAACTTTACGAATTTTGACTTTGGAACTACCAATCAAGTCTGGGTTATCTCGATCTGGAGTATGGGTTATTATAATGGATTTGCTTTCTAAAAGTATTGCTTCATAATATTCTCTTGTTTGGAATTCATTGTTAAAGAAATGAGTATTAGGAGGAAAAATATATTTGATAAGAGTACCAAAACTTTGGTTTAACTTATCTTCCTCCTCTGGTTCTAAAATCTTGACAACCTGACGATTAGGATTTGTTTTGATTTCTGGTTTATCGAGATTCTTGGGACTATTAGAGGATGAAGCAGTTGATGTATAAGGATTTTGACTTGGAATATTATTAGGTATAGAGGCAAGAGCTGAATAAGTTGCTCTTGAATATGTTTGACTGGGTAAAAAGGGAGATAAGGTTCTTCTTGGAGATTGAGAATATGGGCTAAGAGGGGTAAATCTATTCTGAGATATAACTGGAGGGGTTGATGAAGAAGATAATCTAGGTCTTGGTATAGGAATGATAGGTTTCTTGTTTGAATTCATCCCTGTAAAAATTCTCTTGATAAGAAATCTGGAAGAGAATTATTTTCTCCTTTTATTATTTCAATTTCGAAATCAAAATTACTTAATATAGCTTGCCATCTTGCAAAAATTTGTTTTGAAATTAATTTTTTTACATCTTTTTCTAAAATATATTTTGCTGAAGAACAATCAACTCTTAATAAAAAAGGTTTCATATATAAATCATCTTCAAACTTTTGAATATTTAAAACTATACTTAATATTTCTTTTTTAACTATAGAATAATTCTTTTGAGTATTATTCCAAGATCCTGAGAAAATCTTACTAATTGTTCTTTATCTTCATTCTTAAATTTTTGTTTTAATATACCACTGTATCCAATATCGCTAGCATCTGTTTCAACAATAAGACTTGCTTCTGGATTTGGTATAGTTAAACAGGGTAATTCTTTTATTTTACTTTTTATTAATTTAACTACTTGAGTATGTTTTTCTGTCCAAGGTTCATAATTTTTCTTAAGTCTATTATATAATGGTTTACATATACTTCCTAGATCTTTAAAGAAATCATGAATATAATTTAAACATCCTAGAAATCTTTGTAATTGTTTTTTATCTTTAATTTCATCTGGAAATTTATTAGAAAATTGTAGACTTCTATCAATAGGTTTAATAGTTCCCTGAATTATATTATGTCCTAAAAATCTTATCTCAGTTTGAATAGAGTCATTTTAGTAGGAGAGACTGCTAAACCATTTTTATATATAAGATTATAAAATATATTTAAGTGTTTAAAATGCTGATCTATATTTTTAGAAAATATTAAAATATCATCAATATATACTATAGCAAAATTACTTATAGGAATAACTATATCATTCATTATATTTTGAAATTCCGAAGGAGCATTCTTTAAACCAAAAGGCATAACATTCCATTCATAATGACCAAAAGGGACATTAAATCCTGTTTTATATTTATCTTTTTCTTCAATTTGTATTTGCCAAAATCCTGATTTCATATCAAATTTAGAAAATATTTTTGAATCATATAATCTTTTTAATAAGTCTCTTTTATCTGGAATAGGATATCTAATCCATTTTAATACTTTATTTAATGGTTTATAATTTATAACTAATCTTGGTATTCCTCTTTCAATTTCAGCACTATTCATAACATAGAAGGCTGAACAAGACCATGGAGATTTTGATGGTCTTATAAGATTTTTATCTAATAATTCTTGTATTTCTTTTCTACAATGTTCTACTAATTCTTCATTCATATGTATAGATTTAGATTTGGTGGGAATATCTTTTTCATTAAATTCTTTTACTATAAGGTAAACTAACAATATGTTGTTTTCTTTTCCAAAAAGCATTTGGAGTAGTAGCACAAACATTCTTTTTAAATTTTTCATCTATTTGTTTTATTTTGTTTTGTATAATAGTAGTTTGTAAATGATTATTTATTCTCTTATCATTTATTTCATTTATTAAATATTCTATATGTTTCTTTTTATTATCTATAATATTTATTTCTTTTGTTATCATTGGTATAGCAAACTCAAATAATATCTTTTTTCCCAAAACTTTTATAGTTAGTCCTTTTTCATTTACTTTAAATGGATATAATTGTGTTATAAATGGTTGTCCTAAAATAAGTTGAGAACCCATATTCTTAACTAATATTAAATTAGTTTTATAGCAATAATTATTATTACAAACATGAACATTTGATAATTTGTATCCTATTTTTAATTTATCTCCAGTTACTCCAGATAATCTTTGTGATGACTTTTCATAATATTTGACTGGTACTAATCCTTCTTGTATACAATTTAAATCTGCTCCAGAATCAACCAAAGCAATTAATGATAATTTATAATCATTATTTATTACAATATTTACTTTGATATACCATCTTTGAGTGCTGATACTTTGTATATTATTTATAACTAAATTATTAGAGATTACTGTATCTTTAAAGTTTTCGACCTCTTTTTCTTTTCCTTTTTCTAAGGTATTCATTCTTTGTTTGATAGTAACTATTTCTGCTTTAATTGTTTTTATTTCTTCTTGCAGTTCTGGAATAGTTATAGATTTAGTGTTTTTATTAAATCTTTTAAATATTTCCATAAGATTATAATCTTGTGTTTCTTCTATAGTATTATTTTCTTTTATTTTTTCTTTTAATTTGTCTAAATATATTCTTTTTACTTCTTTATCTTCAATTTTTTCTACTAATTTAATTAATATTTTAATTTCTTCATTGTCATCAGTTATACCATTTATCTTATATTCACAAACACAATTACCTAAACATTCACATTCTTCTGATTCATTGCTACTACTTGATTCATTTTCTACAATTTTTAAATCATTTTCTCTATAATCAGAAATATCAGATTTACTGAATTCTTCATTTATTATTATTTTAAGAATTTGTTCTTTGTATTCTTCTGGTATATTTAACTCATTTATTTTCTTTTTAACATAACAGTTTCTAGAGAAATGACCAGGTTTCCCACAATTATAGCATATTATCGTTTCTTTGTTATATTTCTTTCTTTTATTTTTGTATTTTTTGTTATAATTTTCATTTTTATTATCTTGTATATAATTTCTTTTAGGTTTTCTATACTTATTGTATCTTTTTTCTCTTTTATATTTTTTATTAGATGATGGTAACTTTAATGGTTCATATCCATATTGTTCACAAAAATTTCCTAATTCATTTCTATTATTAATACCTTCTTTTTTAATTTTAGCTTTTAATTTTAGATCTGAACATATAGCTAAACCTTCTTGATTAACATAATTTATAATTTCTCCATAAGTTAATTCTCTGTATGGTATAGAATTATTAAATTCAGCATTTAATTTATTTCTTATTCTTTCTGCAAATAATTTAAGTAATCTTGCTATAAATCTTTCTTTCCAATATGCTTCTTTACAATCAGCCCTAAGCATTACTTTAGATAAGAAAATATCTTTATACCATCTAAAATCTTGTAATTTTCTGCAATTTAAGTTTAATAAAACAGTAGCACTTCTATCTTGGTAAGATGTTGGATTTCCTACAAAATTTTTAAGTATAGCAAACATTAAAGTATTAACACAATCATATACTTCAGTTTCAACTTCTAAATTATTCTCTTTTTTTATAATAGTCTTTTTAGCATTAAATATTATTTCTTTTTCTTCTGGTGAAACATACATATCCCACCAACCTTTTAAACTTCCAGTAAAACCACTAATTAGAGCTTTAAAAACCTTTTGTTCATCATCTTTATTATGTGACTTATAGGCATTAGAAGCCATAGTCATTTCTTGCAATAAATTTATAATTTGATATTCTGAACAACAATCTATATTCCATTCATATATACAGCTACCATCATATCTAGACTGAACTAAAGTATGACGTTCTTCATATTGTAAATCTGGTGGTGTAGGTCTAGGATAATAATTTCTTGTTTCTGGTTTTGGAGTATAATAATTATTTCTTATTTTATTTATCTCATAATCAAATTGTTCTTCCAACTCTGATATATTATTTTCTGAGTCATTTTTATTTATAACATTTATATTCTCATCGGATATATTTAATTTAGCTAATTTATCTTCAATTTCTCTTAATATAGAATCTTGTTTTCCTAAATTTATTGTTGTATCTATATTATATGGTACAAATAAAGGATTTTCTTCTATATTAATTTTCTTTTCATTATCAGATGAAGTACTAACTTGTTTATTATTTTCTATTCTATCTAGTTGTTGTCCTATAGTATTTAACATTTCATTTGTATAATTATTTTGATATATTATTGTTGATAATGATTTCTTATCATTATTATCATGTTTAGATAGAGGTTGTCCTATATATTCTTCATTATCTTTTTTAATTATAATATCCTGACAAGGTGGGTGTAGACTTATTATAGGATTTTTAGATTTTGGATCATAATATACTTTATTTATGTCATCAGTAGTGACTTCAATTTTTTCTGTAAAGGGAAAATTAATTTTTTGTTCTATACTATATAAATGAAACCAGGTAAAAAATGGAATATTTACTTCATTATTAACAATATATAATTGCCAATCTATATTATGCAACATTCTTTCTTTTTCATCAAATTTTAAATAATACCATATTAATTTCTCATTATTATAGTTATTAAACATCTCATCTGTTAAGAATTCTATTTCCATATTAAAGGGAATATTATTTATTATTTCCATCTTTTAATGAACTAATCTTTTTATTTGTTCTAATTTTTCTTTTAAATATAGATTCTGTAAGGTTAAATTTAATATCATATCTTTATGTGTTTTTTTACTAAAAACATTTTCTCCTGTATATAATTCTTCTTTAAATATTTTTATTAATTTACTATTTCTTAAAATAGACTCTTGAAAATGTTTTATTTCTTTTTTAAGATTATATTGATATAAACTCATTTTAACAAATAATTAATTGCGATCTTTCTATGTCAACCTTATCATATACTATTTTTAAATTGTCATTTAATACTTTCAAAGCCCAATTTATATCATAATCTCGAAAACTTCCAAAACTAACAAATGTATAATTTTCTTTTTTCATAATTTTAATGTTTTTTATCTCTGATCTTATCGATTTTTCTTGTTTATATAATCTCTTTAAATAATTAATATGCTCTTGGTTTTTATTATTTCTTAATTGTATTTTTGTATCACTCATAATTTTCTCTATAATATTCTACTTCAGATCTAGTAGGTTGATCAATAAAATCATCACTTATATTATCATCTTCATATAATGGTTTGGGAATAGATGTATTAAAATTCACTCCTTTAAATTTCATAGACTGTGTTCTTCTTAAGTTTGGAATATTAGTTGATGTGGATGGAATATAATATGAGTGTCTAGCAGAACTTATTTTATCATTTTTAAATATTATATCTATATTACCATTAGAATGGTCTACAATATTATTTACTTGAGTATTAATCTCTAGGGGTTTAGGTTCTATAATTTCTTTAAAATTCCATGTTTGATTTCTAATAACTTCATCCCATTTAATCCTTTTAGGAACAGTTATATTAGAGTTTTGAAAATTAGATTCTATAAGCAAAGTTTCATTAATAGATTTTTCTTTTTTATATTTTGGTTCTATAGTGGTAGTCATAGTTTTATAATATACTCTATATATTAAAACTAGTGGATCAGATCCTTATTTTATTTCAATTTCTTTTAATTGTAAATTTAATGTTAAAACGTCTAATATATTTTTATCAAATAAAGATATTGTATAATCAGGATAAGCTTGAAAATATATTGGACCATTACATATATTAGATTCTCCTAAAGCTAATAATGATTGATTAAAATTTGTTAATCTAGCATCTCTTAATACAATACATATAGGAGCATTAATGCCCAATCTTGTCATAGGTTTTATAGCTACTTGAACTAATCCAATATGTAAAAATTTATAATTTTTTCTATGTTCTTGTATAGCTTTTGAGGAAAATAATTTTATTTCTTGTTGATTTCTTAATAAAGGTATAGTTTTTTCAGTAGTTTTGATAGAATAGCTTTGAAACCAATCAAAAGTTCCTTGTTTATATAAAGTTCTAATTTCTACTCTAGGTATATTCCAATTATTTAGACTATTTTCTATATTAGCTATAGATACTTCTATAGAATTAGAATGATCCTGTTCATCTTCAATATCAGAAGAAGTACTACCCTTCTGATTTAATAATAGTCTAGAAATTCTACTCATAATGATTTTTAAACTTTATTACAATAAGGTTTGATAGAGTAAGTCTTATATTACCTGAATACAAGATTCCCCGGGAACACCCCCATATCGTCGTGGTACGGCAGTCTGACTTCCAATGTTGCTGCTAATTCCAACCGACTGATCGACAGGGCTTACCAACGCAGATATGTATTCATATAATATACAACTTATTCTATCTTATTTATCGGAATAAATTTTAAAACTCATTTTGCATAGATTTTGCTTAACCATTACCTCCTCAAAATAGAGCACTTGGCTCTGATACCATTTGCGTATGGATCGTATTGCGTATGGATCGTTACGTATATATATATATATATATATATATATATATATATATATATATATATATATATATATATATATATATATATATATACGTATATATATATATATATACGTATATATATATACATATACGTATATATATAGATATACGTATATATATATATATATATATATATATATATATATATATATATATATATATATACGTATATCTATATATATACGTATATGTATATATATATACGTATATATATATATATATATATATATATATACGTATATGTATATATATATACGTATATATATATATATATACGTATATATATATACGTATATATATATGTATATATATACGTATATATATATATATACATATATATACGTATATATATGCAAAATGAGTTGTATATATAGAATAAGTTGTATATATATATATACATATATATATACGTATATGTATATATATATACGTATATATATATATATACGTATATATATACGTATATATATATGTATATATATACGTATATATATATATATATACATATATATATATATACGTATATATATATATATATACGTATATATATATATATATATATATATATATATATATATATATATATATATATACGTATATATATATATATATATATATATATATATATATACGTATATATATATATATATATATATATATACGTATATATACGTATATATATATATATATATATATATATACGTATATATATATATATATAAATATATATATATATACGTATATATATATATATATATATATATATATACGTATATATATATATATATACGTATATATATATATATATATACGTATATATATATATATATATATATCTATATATATATATATATATATATATATATATATATATATATATATATATATATATACGTATATAAATATATATATATATATATATACGGTATATATATATTTATATACGTATAAATATATATATATATATATATATATATATATATATATATATATATATATATATATATATATATATATATATATATATATATATATAAGTATACGTATATATATATAAGTATACGTATATATATATACGTATATATATATATATGTATATATATATATATATACGTATATATATATATATACGTATATATATATATATACGTATATATATATACGTATATATATATATATATATATATATATATATATATATATATATATATATATATATATATATACGTATATATATATATATACGTATATATATATATACGTATATATATATATATATATATATATATATATATATATATATATATATATATATATATACGCACACGTATATATATATATGTATATATATACATACGTATATATATATCATTTACAAAATTATTTTTGGAAATAAAAGAATATGTTTAAATTATTATAAATATATGAATTCAAATTTTTAACTAAAAATGGCAAATATAATCCAGATAAACCTTCCCCACAAAAGTAAAAAGAAATCTAACGTTCTGGAGGGGGCGGCCCCCTTAATTCCTAGGCGGCCCCCTTAATTATTAAGGGGACTGGCACGCTCCAGAATAGTGAATTTCTGGCCTATAAATACTGGTTAATTTCACAGATTTTTCTCACCTTTTGCACCCCAAAACTTTCTGATCTAAATCCCCATTTTCATTTCCTGTAATCCTTTGATGATATATACATAAATCTTTGTTTCAAAGTGATCCAAGTTTCATCCTTTCAAGTGCAAAAGAAGAATACTTCTATTCTCCAAGTCAAGAAGTATTACAACTTGTTGTGACCTCTACATCTAAGTTGTTAGAGCATCATTCACTACATATACCTCTTTGTATAATTAGTTGTGAATATTTGGTAGAATATAGATTAGCAAGGTGTGTAGATAAAAAGATTTAGGAGTAGATAATTGTGTAAAAGATTGTTGGGAAGTAGATAGTTGTGAGGAAGATAGTTGTGAAGTAGATAGTTGTGAGGAAGATAGTTGTGAAGTAGATAGTTGTGAAGATAGGTAGGTGTGAAGAAGTAGTATTGTAATTAAGGTGTGACTAGGTGTGAAGAAGTTATGTAGAAGGTGTGACGAAGTTGTGGTGTGTATATTGGTGTGTAAGGTTTTCTCTGCCATATAGGAGCTTGTTGAAATAGTTAAGAAAACTCTCGAGTTAGGTGCTCGGGGAGTGGAGTAGGGCAAGGAAGGTGTCCTTGTAGCCGAACCACTATAAATCTCTTGTCTCGCGGTTCGTTCTTTCCATCTCTCACTTATTTCATTTATTACATTTTTATAGTATTAGCATTTATATTGTAGTTGTTTATATTGTGCAAGACTTGAATTCACATGATATCGAATCTACAATTTTTGTAAGTAAACAAAACACGCAAACAAATTTTTTATTACTAATTAAAAAGACGTAAAACTATTCAACCCCTTTCTAATTTTCCAAAAAGTGAAAAATACAATAACCCAACAATGTTAGGGATTATCTAAAACAAACAAATGCAAACAAAATGACAAATCATTTTAATTATCAACTACTTATTATTATTATTTTTTTTTTGTCCAGAAACCATCACCTTATAATCAAGAATCAAAAACAATTTTTTAAACACTAAAAATCCATCTATTCACTATATAAAAGAAATAACTAACCACCACAAATCCCTCCAGCTGATCGAAAATTGTCACCAACCACCAAAAGCCGACGATAAAATCTGGTGGACACCGCTGTTTAGCTGGTCATCTAACCAGATCGGTAAGTCGGTAATATTGACATTTGAAAGATCTGAGAACTGATTGATCTACAATGAATTTGATAACAGATTACATCGCTAATTGCTAAGATCTATCATTCTTTTTTAAAAGGGTGTTCTATAATATGTGTCGATCTTAAGATGCATGGCGGCTAGGTATTTGGGAGTGGAAGAGAGATTAAATGTGAAAATTCTCACAAATCTTAAATGAATAAAAAAAAAGGTGAAATGAGGACCGGAAGAAAACGGTTTTGGGTTGACAAAAATTACTTTAGTGCCCTTATTTCCTTTACAGAATTAAACTTCATCTTTTAGTTTATTACTCTTATGCCACTGCCAATATAGTCCATTGATCAAAAAATAAATGGTTAAGATTGGTTCTAGCAATTTATTTGGTTCTGAAAAGAACCTCACACTATATATATTAGAAAGAATATGTGTGTGCATGGGTATTACTACCACATGTATTATAACTAGTAATGTTTATAAAATAAAATCATATATCATGCTATTTTATAAAACATTTAGGCCTTCTGAAAACAGAAATACTTAAAATTCAGCATTACAAGTTCTTAAGCTAAAAGTACAACTAATTAAAACACATTTTCTAACATTAAATACAATTAAAATTTCTTAAGCTAAAAGTACAACTAATTAAAATACATTCTCTAACATTACATACAATCTTTAAATAGAAATACTTAAAATTCAGCATTACAAGTTGTTAAGCTAAAAGTACAACTAATTAAAACACATTTACTACCATTAAATACAATACAAAGCGCTATTAATGTGGTCACGATATTTAATGCAGTCAATTAATTAACTGCTTAATAAATACAATTAATGCAGTTATTAAAACACTCCTTACATAAGAAATACAAATTATCAATAATATTGTATAACCAACTTAAACACAATTCCTGCTCGAGCCTGAGCGGGCACGGGCCAAACGGGCTCGAGCCCGATCGGGCACAGGCAATGGGCTCGAGCATGAACGGTTTACAACTCCTAGCTATGCCTTTTGATGTCGTTAACATTTATTTTAAGGTACCCGCTGCTGCAACGTGCGGGTACCCTACTAGTATAAGTTATATATGTTAAAAGGAATAGACGTCGAATTAAATTTATATATGTGATATTATGTATTTGTAATGAAACAGAACCATGCCAATATTATCCGTACAACTTTTTAACATTTATTAGAATTAGTTACTATTTAACACAAAAGAAAAAAAAAAATTAATCTCACTTACAGGTTTATCTATCTATCTACTAATATTATTAAAAAATGTGTGTTAAACCTAAATATTTATTCACACTTTTTTAAAGTGTAGATAAAATGATACCTTTGCTCACACTTATTAGAAAGTGTAGGTAAACTTATAGTTTTGCTGATACTTTTTAAAAGGGAGATGATTTGCTCACTCCTAAACTTGATTGGGACACTCAAATTTTAAGTATCTTGAGTCTTGACATTTAGGCTGTGTTTGTTTTTTTTGAAAAACATCTTAACAGCCTCTTAATAGGCTAAATGTCTGAATCGGTCAGACATTTGGTCGTTCAGACCGTTTGTTTTTTTGTTTTTTTTTCATTCAGACTCGTTCAGATGTAGTAAGATCTTAATGGTTTAGACTTGAGAGAGGTGTCTGAATGCGTCTTGTTGCCTCTTGCTGACACAAATAAAAACAAAAAAAAATAGTACGAGCAAGCAAATGTGCGGTTCAAACATGAGTTTTTTTTCCCGTTCAGATGCGGTCAGATTCAGACATTTACGCATCAGATTCAGATTCAGATGTGCGGTTCAGATTCAGATTCAGACCCTCTTAACAAACAAACACCACCTTATACCCTTACAGGGTGAAAATAAGTAAAAGTGATGTGAGAATATAAATGTCAAAACACTTAAAATTTGAGTGTGCCAATCAATTTTAAGAGTGTGCAAATCATCTCTCTTTTTAAAAAGTGTACATAAAACACTAACTTTTACTTATAATTTATAAAAAGTATAGAAAAAACTTCATATCTCCTCACACTTTTCCTAAAGTGAAAGCAAAACTTACACTTTTACTTACCTTTTTAAAAATGTGTGGATAAAACTTAAACTATGCTTACACTTTTTCTAAAAGTGTAAAAGTATGTGGGTTTTTGCTCATACTTATTGCATGTGTCATTTAAAAGTGTCACCAAAAGACATTTTCTTGTGGTGTCATGTTTTTATGTGATTCACCTATATAACTGGATATGTTTCAGCACATTAGGATGCATCAAACATATGGCTTCCTCTCCTACTTTCACTGTGCTTCAAGAGTCACAAGTATCACCACCTCGAGCCACAGTAGCCGACGTGTCATTGGCACTGACTTACTTTGACACGATGCACCTTCTTTGGGCTCCGGTTCACTATCTTTTCTTCTATGAGCTGCCACTTATCACTAAAACACATTTTTTGGAAACTATTGCTCCCAATCTAGAACAATCGTTATCAATCACCCTTCAATATTTTTTCCCTTTTGCTGGTAATTTGATCGTGTTTAATACTTCTGCTAAATTACCCGAAATATCTTATTTTGAAGGTGATTCTGTTAAGGTTACCTTTGGAGAATGTAATCATGATTTCAACGATCTTACAGGATACCATCCTCGAAATTGTGATAAGTTTTACCATCTTATACCTCAACTAACACAATGTGTTAAATTACCCGATTATGTAAAGATCCCGGTCTTTTCACTTCAAGTAACTTTTTTTCCAAACCGAGGTATCTCTATTGGTATGAGTAGTCACCATAGCCTCGGTGATGCCAGTACTCTATTTTCTTTCTTAAAGGCTTGGACATCGATTGCTCGACATGGTACAGATGAGTCGTTTTTAGCTAATGGAACTTTGCCGTTGTATGAAAGATACCCTCCTACACCTGATGAAAGTTATCTAAACCGTATGGAAGTTGAAACTTTTTTAAAGAAAGAGTATCAACCAATGTACTTGTTTGGTCCAACTGATAAGGTCCGCGCCACATTTACCTTGACGCGGATTATTATTGATCAGTTAAGAAAACGGGTTTTAGCCCAACTCCCAAACTTACCGCACGTGTCTTCTTTAACTGTAGCATGTGGATATATTTGGTATTGCATGGCTAAATCACGCGATGATGAGTTACATGCATTTTTTCTCCCGATAGATTGTCGAAAACGTCTTGATCCACCCGTACCAGGGGCCTATTTCGGAAACTGTGTTTTAGCGAGTATAACAGCTGAAACCACAAGCGTCTTATCGGGAGATGATGGATTCATAACTGCTGTTAAGTTAATCGGTGAGAATCTACACAAAATGTTAACTGATAAAGATGGAGTAGTGAAACATAAAATCCAACTAACAAATGCTTTATTTACCAAAGAATTTGTGCCCAAAATGATGATTGGAGTTTCAGGATCACCAAAGCTCAATCTTTACGACTTGGATTTTGGATGGGGGAAACCCAAAAAGATAGAAACGATTTCAATCGATTATTCAAATTCCATATCTGTACACTCTTCCAAAGAATTGAACGAAGATCTGGACATTGGAGTTTGTCTTACGGATACCGGGATGCAAGCTTTTGCTCGTATCTTCAATGAAGAACTAGAACACCTCACGTTTAATTCGCAATAATGAGGAACGAGTACACCATTTAAAACTATGACAAAATATTTGGTTTAGTATGTTGATTGTTTAGTCCTTAAGTTTATGCATACATTTCAATTTCTTGTTTAAGTTGTTGTTTTGTTTTGAAAAGATATGAAGAGAAAGTTGTTCCAAAATTGGTTGTTTAATTGCTAGTTTAATAATTATCAAGTGATAATCTCAACTCAATCTTTTATGTTATTTTATTTTTTCTCAAATGCATCTAACTTTCAAATCGCTAACCCTCAAAGAAGCTATGGTTTCCTTAGCTCGATATAATGACTAAACTTCTTCCCGTCACCCCTTCATGTACCATGGCTTAAATCCTAGTTATTCTTATGAGCCAGGCCCATATTTAACATTGGATTGTTAAAAATAGTTATAATACTTGTGCACGCACGAGGTTTTGACATGAATAAAATTTAGTTTAGATAGTACGTACGAAATTTTTACATGTGTATTTTTCTTAAAACATTTAAACATATAATGGTCTTTTTATTTATAATTGTTGTTTTTGATATCATTACATAAACTTTAAAGGAAAAGCTAATGAATATTTTTCATGAATCGTTGGTTTATAATTTAATTTTAAACAGTAGATTAATAGATGTATAGTTGATTTCCTATTTTAGGTATTTGACATCTATATCCAAACACCCCTAAAAAGTAAATCTTAATATAAAATGCCTCTCAATTGTTGATTCCATTGGCTTATCAGTTTCTACTCACATAATCACTCCTAAAATTCAAAACCGAAAGACCAAAGAAAAAATGGTAAAAAGAATACATTAAAAGAACGAATTGATCAATAGATAGACATTAGATATGAACAATTTACTGAACCCCAGGTCAGGATTCAAAAGAAAGAGTTTTGCTAATATGTGTCCACTGGGCACATTATAAGATGTAATTAATGAACATAAAATTTTCTTTTAAATCAAAAAATTCATTCAATGAATATTAATTAAACTCTAAAATTACCTTGATTAAATAGAAATTTGATATTAATTACCTTGAACCTTCCGTATATAGAGAGCTAAACATGTACCCAGTGGGCACATATTAGCAAAACCGTTAAAGTAAAAATTGGAGCATGCCTTATTCATATGATGACTTGGCAATCAGTAGCAGGGAGGGAAGCAACAAAATTCTCTGTGACTTTGAGTTGGCTCACCAACCATTTCTATAGTGATTTCCTTCCGCTTACTCAATCTTAAATATTGTATAACGGAATGTTCATTTTTGCCTTCAACTCCATAAACTTTAATTTGCATTCATCATGAACAGCCATCCCAAATGCAGTGTTAGCCTGTATAGAATAAGAGTCATTGATGATCATAATTCATAAGCACATGTGATTGATGATTGCATAGAATTTAACAAAGTCGATTAGGACCACTAAATTTATTGTCAATATATAGATTGTATAGAAGAAACTGATAATGAAAAGAATATGAACCAACTTTAGTTTGATAGTCTTATGCAGATCTAAATAGGGTCACCAGATTTACATTTCTAAGTGCAAAAGGTTAATAGTATCAGTAGTAAATAGAAATCAGTCACATAAGAACTTCAGGCCAGGTGCTATTAAAAGACTAACCTAGGATCAGATATGGTGAACCATGTCCGCAGTACACTAAGGGCATGTTTGGTTTCCTTGGTTTCTACTTTGGCTTAGGTTTTGTATTGATGTGATATTAAATATGTGTTTGTTTGAGGTATGTGGGTTTGGGATTCGGGCATGATAGCCTAAATAGATAGGGTTTCTAAAAAAATAAGGGCCCGTTTGGTATATAGGTGGTTTCGGATTTGGATTTGGATTTGGATTTAAATTTGGATTAGGATTTGAATTTGGATTTTATTTAAGAGAGAGAAAAAAATTGGTAAGAAAAATAATATTATTTAAATTAAAAAAATATATTTTAATAAGTAATAATATTATTTAAAATTGATGCTAGTACTTTATAATAATAAAAAAAGTAGTGTAGAGAGAGATATAAACATTGGCCCACCATCTGTCAGAAAAGTAGGCAAAAACCAACCTCCCCACCCAAGATTCGATACAGTGCGTTTTTTATGGCATTTATCCTAAACCTAAAATGCAAATAATCAAGGGCTAATTATTTAAAAATGCATTAAACTTGACACTTTTTACCGTTGTATGTAGCCATGTTATTTTTTTCTATTGTGTGACTAAACTTTCGAATTTAGTACATTGTGTGTATTTTGTGACATTTCAGCCTTGTATGTCATTTTACCCTTCAAAATTTAGAAAATGTAAGGCTAAAATGGTTACAAAATACATACAAATGTACCAAATTCGAAAGTTTAGTTACACAATAGAAAAAAATAACATGACTACTTACAACGGTAAAAAGTGTCAAGTTTGATGCATTTTTAATTAATTAACCCAATAATCAACCGAACAAATGTTTTCACTTTTAAAACTCCAAACCCAGCTCAAACATGTCAACCAAACGGGCCCTAAGTCACTTGAGGGGTTTATAAAATAGGTGGGCATATTTTTTTTATCTCTTTATCTCTCTCCTCTTTACATATTATAAATTGTATATTAATTTATAAAAAAAATTATTTATTTAGCTAAATATATATCTTATTTCAGTTTTAGTTTCTTTCTATCTCCTGTATCAAATCCAAATCATAATCCAAAACCAAATCCTAATCCTAAACCCACCTACAAACCAAACGTGCCCAAAAGTTCAACTCTTGGTTAACTGGAACTGTCCGACATTAATAAATAAAAATTGACCTGTGCAAAAAGAAATTTAATTATATAAAATAAAAAATGATTGATTTTCATATGTAAATCCTTATATATTGCATATATTGTTAAAGATCATTTAAGTCCATCTAAGATAT
Organism: Artemisia argyi; assembly: GCA_030686995.1. NCBI lineage: Eukaryota > Viridiplantae > Streptophyta > Magnoliopsida > Asterales > Asteraceae > Artemisia > Artemisia argyi. The sequence continues at coordinate 40,407,697 of CM060684.1, forward strand.
TGTAACAATGATTTGCACAGCGGAATAATAACACAAAAATCAAAATTACTTCAAGGTTTTCTTTATTCAATAATAAAACTAATACATAGATGATGAGGCGAAATTTGTTACGCTTTTAAGGGGTCATTTAAGCCTTAAGTCATGATAATATGATCAATTATTATCCTAAATCGTTTATTTTGTCATTTTAGGTACGGCGTCAGCCTTTGTGATAAGAGGTGGATATCACTTTTACACTTGACGTGCCAGAAGACTATTTGGGCATTAACACGTGACGGCGTCACCCTTTACCAGAAGAAGGCCGTCACGTGTAACTCTAAAGCGTGACGGCCCAGAACCCGTATAACGTGATGGCGTCAAGAAGTTGGATTGGGCTACAAGAAACCCTAGCCACGGCTAGATAACGGTGTCAACCGTCAAAAGGTGACGCCGTTACCCTTGTAAATCTATATATAGTTTTTGATTTTTCATTCATTAGAGTGCAACTTTGGAGAGGAACTTTGTCACACAAACCCTAGGTCGAATTTCAGAAGTTTTTAAGGGTTTCATACCCTTGTCTCTTCCAGGTTTGATTAAAGATAAGTAATCCATTAATCATTCAATATGTCTATGTGTTGTTTAATTCTATCTTATACTTTTCTTTCTTTTAACATGCTAGGTTAGGTTTATTTGTGTTTGCTTAGATGTAGTGAAACCTAGTTATTGATTATTGATTGATGGTTTGTTATTAATTGTTGTTGGGTGATTGTTAATCGATGTTAGGCTTAAAAAAACTGGCTAATTTCCTATTCGGTAACTTGCTTTAACGTCTTAGGAAACATGAATTGGATGTGTACTACGATTTTAATGTTTATATTTAATGCATAATTGACTATTAAGGAGGCCATGGTAAGGATACTTAACGTGTCACCATAGGAAGATATGGAAGCTTATAGAGTTGGGGAAGATCGTACACGGCCCCACAATTGGTATTAAGGAATGCAACTCGTCACCCACGCAATTGTAACAAGCTTATCAATCAATAAAAGATAACTAGGGAGTAATGAAATCTAAGTAAACACGTTTTCTCCATTTATAGTTTCACATTTTATTTTATTGTTATTTTATTTTTATTGCATTAGTAGTTATATGGGTTAGTTGACTAGCAATTAATTCCGCCCACTCTTCCAAAACCTGAGATTTTACCTGCTTTCATAAAACATAAAAATACAAAAAGAATCATCCCTAACCTCTAGACCTAGTTAGATCAATTTCAATCCTAACGAACACTATTCCCTGTGGAGAACGATCAATCCTCCGGTACTTGCCACTTCACTATACTACATCGGTCAGGTACACTGCCTGGTAGGTATTGTAAGCTTCTCAAGATCCCTTGAGAAGTAAAAATTCCATGTAGACCACAATCCGCACATCAAAGTTGTTGGCACCGTTGCCAGGGAATAGTTATTGTTTAGGTTGAAATTTATTTTTATTAGGTCTACTCACTAGATTCCTTTCTAGTGAGATTTTTATAGGTTTTCTTTAGTCTATCTTTTTAAGGTGTGTCATTATGGATATTGAGAATCCATATTTGGAAATTAACAAGGGGCTTTTAGCAAGTAAACAAAAAGAGAGGGAAATTAACGCATTTAATGAGCTTAATAAACCAATCCGGATGAAAATTGACTTTAAAAATTTCTCTCCAACTCCTGAGGAATTGAGTTACCATAGATTCCTTTTGAAATACCCTTGTCCCTTGAAATATAGGAAGAAACCATGGATTAGGAAGCATAACTATAGGAACATCAAAATCCCTTGCATGGTTGGTTATATGTTTAGAGAGCATACATACATTGACTTAAAAGCACCCATGAATATTATGTCTAGGCTCTTCTACAATTGGATTATGAATGAAAGTTTGAACCCCAGAAAAGACCCTTACAACCCCAATCGAATTTGTAATTTTGTTAGGAGAGTAGAAGGGGTACACATCTTTATAGGAAACTTCACTTACCAATGCGACTTTGTAATCCTAGTAGATGTTAGAAGTATTATAGACCCTTATTTAGGTGAAACTGTTCTAGGGCAACCTTTTGTTGAGGAAACTAAGATGTGTTGTGATTATGATAAGGGAATAGTTCAGTTTACTAATTGGTTAGAAAAGATCACTTTTATGATGCCTTAAATGAGGGAAGAATTAAGAGACATCGAGAATTTACCAGTTGATGTGATTCTACCCTATGAGATTAAGGATGACGGAATTGATAATGATGTTTACCACGAGAGGAAGCAAACATATTATTCAGGTTGCATGAGTTTAGGCTCTGAATACAAACGTGATGAAGGATGGATTAAGAGTTTTGAGTTGGCGCATAAGTTCAAAAGGAAAACGTAAGGCGTGAATTTGAGTCTAGCTACAAGACTCGTTAATAAAGAAAAGCGCTTCTTGGGAGGCAACTCAAGCTTTATTTGTTCGCTTGTTTGTTTATTTGATTTTATTTGCTTCCATATGTTTGTTTTATTTTCATTGCTTATTGTTCATGTATAAAACATTTTGTGAAAATGCTTTATTTTATTTTTAGCTTCGACTTAATTACATATAAAGGTATTTTGTTAAAGATAAGGGTGTGTTTGTTTCATTAAGATGTTTTGGGTCTGAATCTGACTACCGCATCTTACTGGTAAGAGGTGGATATAAAGTCTGAATCTAACTGAAATAATGTTGTTTGTTTTTTATAAGTGTCTGAATGATTTTAATTGTCTATTTTTCTTAAGTATATGTAAAACTATAGCAATACGATAAATAAGTAGCTTATATAAACATGAAACAAAACATTTTTATCATAAATACACTTGAAAATTCGACTCGATATTGATCCAAATTATCACAAAATATTCAAAACTCAAAAGTATGACAAAATTTCATTCCACACAACTAAATTTAACAAACTTTTTGGCCCAACTAATCCGATTTTATTTCTAACAAGTTAGATCACGAAGCCCACATCATTTGTCATACTGACGGGTTCAAAGTCCAGCCTAATAAACCAATCCAAACAAAAAATATTTATTTAATCCTAACTATAAAACAAAACTTGCAACCCTAATATCATATAGCACAACCACACATTTTTTACCTACACAACTTCAGCCACACATTGTGATGCTCTAAACCTTATCACAAAAATACTCACACATAATTACCCTTTTAAATCTTTGACTTTCTTTCAAACAACAAGTGCATCACTCGTTTGCTGTTTATGGTTTTGATTGAAAGATCGATTATGGGTTAACAATTTTTTTTAAAGATTTTGTGAACAATACTTTGAAAAAGAACTTGAAATCTTGGTTTTGTTGTTTATGCTATATATTTTTTTTATTTGTTCTATCTTTTTACAAAACAAATTGCAACCACTAAATCACGAACCACAAAAACCTCAGAAACATGTTATTGGTTTTCTTGTTTTTTTTCTTTCTTGTTTAAACGAATCACAACCATAAAATAATCTTGGAATCTTGTTTCAAAGAACAAGTTCTTGCTATGGATCGATGATGATGGGTTCTTTGTGAAAATCTTGAAAGATTTTGTGAACAATATTTTTAAAAAAAGAACTTGAGATCTTTGTATTTTTAGGTGAAGTGTTTGAAGTGGGTGGGGAGGCAACCAAATCTTTTTCAAGGTTAAGGTCGAGTAAGAGGGAGTAAGGGTTAGAGATAGTGAGACTCAGACATGTTCACATCCTCTTACTGAGTCAGAGTTATTACGTATGACCGTGTCTGACTCATGATGAAAAAACAAACAACAAAAAGGTCTGACCGCGTCTGACCGGTCAGACTCAGATGCGATTCAGACATATTTTGCAAAAACAAACACACCCTAAGTGTAAGGAAAATCCAAATTTGTTTTTAAGAACGGATTGAGAACGAATGATAACAATGAGATATAAGCATACATATTAGTACTTGTTTGAGTCAAATTCTTGTATCGAGTCATGAAGATTGTTTTGCAGGATTCCAGGAATTAGAACATAGGTTTTTCCAGAAATTTTCTGGAAAACAAATAAAAGAATTTCGTCAGGTCAATTCTGACGGCGTCAGGCGTCACCTGACGACGTCAGGTATAATTTTCTAGAAATCTTGCAGGTTTTGTTTTTCTGCCGGAATTGTAAAGTTTCGTAAAATCTGTATTTTATAACCTCCAGGAATCTGCAAACAATCATTCCATAAGCATTATATCTTTACTTGCTTTCTAGGATTTAATTTTATGTAGATTTACTGCCGATTTTATGCGAGGTTTTCTTGTTTGTTTTCTCAGCTAATTAACAGGTTATATTGGATAAGAAGATGTACATGGATAATCAAGCTTTTGGAGCTGCTTTAATCTTTAAGTTTTCACATTTTCTTGGAGGAGGATTTAACCATGTTACTACATCATCCACATCGAACGAATCAGGGGAGTATTTGTTTCATTATTTCGAACGAATCAGGGGAGTATTTGTTTCATTATTTCATTTTCTTTTACTTTTACTTTCTTTGAATTGAACATTGGGACATGTTCAGCTTAAGTGTAAGGGGAGGGTAAATGAAGATTCCTTAGAGATTACAGTTGCACTTGATTTCTTATCTTGTCCGATAGTAGATGTGTAATAAAATTGAGATAAACACTTGTTAGGGTAATTTTAGCACCATATTTAAAATTTTTGCAACATGTAGGAGTAAAACCTTAGTCTTAATAAGCGTCTCATGGATAGGAGTTATATAACTAGCACAAATAAACCGTACCACTCAATAATTTTTCACCCCAAATATGTGAGGTTTGCCCCTAGATTTGATAGGAAAAGCCTTAGTGCTTATGTGTGTACCGGTAGCATTTAGATTCTAGAACTTGCGTTAGTGATTCATTCCAAGACCACATGTAAGACTACATTCGTGTAGTTGGAATTACTACATGATAAGAGGCATAGGATAACCCATGTTTTTAAGCCTTTTTTTTTTTTTTTTTTTTTTTTTTTTTTTTTTTTTGTAATTGCATTGAATTCATTGGTCAAGTAATTTCCCCACACCTTTGCGATGTACTCATTTGTACACCCCTCAGAGCCTATCTTTTTTGTTTCTAACTTTAAGCATTTTACTTAAAGGAAGAATTTGTTTACAATCCACACCCAAATGCATACACAAATCGCCTTACCCTTCCTTGTATGCGCTCATCTTTAGTGCATTATTGTTACAACATTTGTTTAAACCCTTAGTTAATTGTCTAATTGATTACATGGTTGCTAAGTCAAGTCACATCTTGTACATATTGTTTTGGGACGATTGAGACTCATGGGTAAAGTACTATTGTTATGGGGTAATGGGAAAAAACATCATTTATTACCCCCATATGTGCGTTAATATTTTAAAGTATTCCAAGTGTTTTGATTATCTTGATTCGAGTCATTAGATTAGTTTCATGTAAAGATAATAATGAAAAGGGATAAGAAAGCACCAGGATTGGATTAAGCATACTAACGATGATAAAGTCTCGAACATAAACCCCATCCAAAGCTATTAATTATACCCAAACACATCCTAAATCTTCTTAATTACCCTTTAATCTTCGTCAAATATTCAAAAAGCTTGAAACTTTATTTAATTTGAGGTGGATTGGGAAGAAAAGATTGCAACTTTATTAGATTAAAAGCTTAAAAATATGATTTTTAAAACTAATTAAACATTAATTCGGACTAGAAACTAATAACGTTTGAAACTTTATTATGAAATTGATTTAGAAAGATGTTTAGAAACTAAATAAATGCTTATGAAACACTAAAAAGCTATTTTTATAAAATATTTTAAGTAACCATTATTGTATTTGTAAATAAAACTTTTTCAAAAAGAAATAAAACAAATTTTATTTTGATTTTCGGATTTAAAAGAAATGACCAAAAGAAACTGAAATTTATTAGAAAAAGTAATAATAATAACGAAAGTTCGACACTTGAAAGATACAATAACTGAAATTCTAAAACATCATACTAAAAATTACATTAAAATAAAAGAAAAGTTGAAAGAAAAATAAAAAATGATAGATGATCATGCCTCGTGCTTGGCTTCCTTAAATAATCTCCAAAATGCCGACCGTTGAATGTATACGTTGCAGACCGTTGGCAGATGTTGGGACCAATATCATTCAAGAACATTATTTAATTTAGCCAATGATGACAAATGAATTTTTGACGTGAAGTTTGGTGTAAATGAAATGGTTGTCACTAGGCTTCTTGGGCTTGCATCACTTGATTAATTCTTGGGCTTCAAATCAAGCAATAATCTTTGGGCTTTATTTCTCTTGGGCTAAACTTGGTAATACTTAAGCTTCGGGCTTTAATTGGGCTTCCAAGTAAATTTGATAAATCATTGAATAAGCTCCAAATTATCTTATAAAAATCTTTAGTATCTTCTAATCTTCAAATAATCATCAGTTTGCTTCACTTTTGCTCCAATAATTCTCCAACGATACCTTTATAAATAAAATAACAATAGACGTAATATTTGCAATAAAAAGCACAATATTGTTAAATATATTAGCATAAATGGGGACATTTTTTATAATAACATGAATAATCGTAATTTTATTACTACCCCACATTTAAGCATTGCTCGTCCTCGAGCAAAATTATCAAAAACATTAAGCTAAGGAAAAATTGATCCTAACCAATCTCACATCTCATCAAACAAGAAATGATATGAAATCAAGTAAGAAGTTATTAAAAAGCTCAAAGTTCGATGACACCCCAAAATTGATCTATTATTATTTTATTTTAATTTATTTATTTATTTTTATTATTTTTTTGTATATCAAACTGATTTATTTTATTCATTTATTTTTTATTTATTATTATTATTATTATTATTATTATTATTATTATTATTATTATTATTATTATTATTATTATTATTATTATTATTTTGCAAAATTCGAAAATACGAAAAATTTGGCAAACATTTTAAAAAAAAATTGAAAATTTTGCACAATTTTGGGGTTGCTAAAAAACAAACAATTAGGCACATATATAATTATAAGAATAATAATCCCACCCCACATTTAGAACCGAACATTGCCCTCAATTTTCTAAATACAGGATGCCAGCCCCACATTTAGAACGAAAAAGAGAAATGCAACGTTTCTAAATGTAAATATGGGAAAACAATATAAGCATGTGATCAAAGAACAGAAAAACTCCCCTAGTGCAGACTCATAGATTGGTAGTAACGTGTATGTCAAGTGGAGCTCAGCCTCAGCTTCCAAGAGAAACTACGTGATCCCAGTAATTAATCTGATCGGAGAAAATGAAGATATAGAAGATAAACGCCCATGGCAACGTCATTCCATGTCCAAATATCACGCACAGAAATTTGACAATCTTAATAAGTCATGAAACTCAAAAGAAGTGTCATAGTATAATGTAGTAGAGGGACGAATAAAAGGATACGACAAGTTTTATTTATTTTTGGTCTTTCCAAAGTTGTTTTTTTTTTTTTTTTTTTTTTTTTTTTTTTAAGAAAGAAAAATAAAAAGAAAAAGATAGTAAGAAACGGGTTTCCTCCCGGTAAGTGCTTGTTTTTGTTAACCGAGTCACGTAGCTTGACTCGACCCCGAATTCTATTGTCCTTGGGGAAGTAAGTGGAAAAGAAAATTTCAATCGGACTTTTATTCAATGTTTGGATAAACATTGAATTGCTTGAAAGTTCCACACCGATGAGACACATCCGGCTTAAAAGATTGATAAATGGAGATGCCGGGGTCAAAAATGGTGTCTTCACTCCCAAGGGAGAGAAGGAAAGGACAAGTCACCGTATAGGTGAAGTGATGAGGCGAAAAGTGAACAATTTTTAAGGGGTCATTTAAGCCTGAAGTCGTGATTATTTGATCCAATATTGCCCTAAATCGTGTCTTTTGTCATTTTAGGTACTTTTGGAGTGAAATCTGGAAAAGGAAGCATTTTGGACGTTTTTAGAGCATAAAAGTGAAGAAAACGGCAAAGTCTTAATTTTTCTTGCTGGGAACAGTACCTGATGGCGTCACATGTTCCTTAATGACGACGTCAGGAGTAACAAAAGAGGTGGATGAGGACAATACACGTGACGATCCAGAGAGTTTTGTGCATTGGAGATGACGGCGTCACCCTAGGCCGTCATGGTCCAAGTATTAGTGATGGCCCAGAAGAAATTTACACATGACGGCGTCAAAAGTGGATCTAGGCAATACGATTTCATTATAGGCGGCGAGTTGACGGCGTCACATGTTTACACATGACGCCGTCACCCTGTATAATCTATATATAGTTTTCCAAATTTCATTCATTAGTGTGCAACTTTGAGGGAAAAACCCTAGGTCGAATTTTCCAGCTTTTTCAAGGGTTTCAACCCTTTGAATCTTTCATGTTCAATTTTAAATAATTACTCTTTCAATTCAATCAATATGTCTATGTGTTGTTTGAATATATCTTACGCTTGTCTTCAATTTAACATGCTCGACTATATTTCTTTTGTGTTTGCTTAGATGTAGTGAAACCTAGATGTTAATTATGGGTTGATTGTTTGTTTATAGTTGTTACGGATGATTGTATTCGATGTTAGGCTTAAGAAAACTGGCAGACTTCTATTTGTAACTTGCTTGAACATCTTAAGAAACATGATCGGAGGTGTACTACGATATTTGGTTGTATTTAATGCGTAGGAGATTTCTAATGATCCCATGTTAGGAGCTTCTAACGGCTCGACATAGGAGTGAAGTAGGATCCTATAGAGCTAGAGAATATTGTACACGTCCCTACGACTAGTATTAAGGAATATGACCCGTCATCCATGCAATTGTAACAAGCTATCAACCTGTAAAAGATATCTAGGGAGTGATGAAATCTAAATAAACACAACTTTCCCCATTATTGTTACACCACATTAGTATAATTAGTTTTATTTTCATTTATGTCATTTAATTTTGATTACTAATTCCGCCCACTCTTCCAAAACCCGAGATTTTAATTGCTTTTATAAAACATAAAAATACAAAAAGAATCATCCCTCACCTCTAGACTTGGTTTAGGAGACTTTCTAATCCTAGCGACACTATTCCTGAGTTGAACGATCAATCCCCCGGTACTTGTCACTATACTATACTACAACGATCAGGTACACTGCCTGGTGGCGGTTGTAAGCTTCTCGAGATCCCTCAAGAGGTAAAGCCTGGTGCGATTCCCACGTATCATGAAGAAAGGTAGAAAAACTCGAACGACATATGTGAAGTCAATATAATGGTGACCCTCAAAGGGAAATGTCACATATGTCGGAGAAAGAATGTCCTTATGAATCTAGGGATTAAGAATTGAGCTCATATCATCAAGTTTAGAAACAATAGAGTCCTTGACCTCATCGTTCTCTAACACTTCATCAAAAAGAGGATTTACATCGCTAGAAAAGTACTTTTCATCAAACTCATAAAAAGAGTTCAAATAGATTTTGATACTTTCATTTAGAATCTCCTCATCTGAAAGTGATTCATCATTACTAGAGGAAAAATCATCATTGAATTTGAAAAGAGGTTTAGAGAAAATCCTGGAAGTATCCTCAGAAATTTCAAAAGGATAATCATCACAATAAGACCATTCATATTCACTGTAGGATATATCCTGAGACTCACTTGGGGTTGGGATAAGGTTCTCAACACTAAACTTTATGAATTCGTCTGATTCCTTTTCAGGAATAGTGCTAAGATGCTCATCCCCCATAATGAGAGAGTCCTCGGGGTCCATAATCGGAAGGAATGATGTGATTGCAATAGACTGAGGGAGTTGAGAAATAATATCATTCGAAGGAATAACACTCTCCTCGTCGTCCTCCTCATCATTATTGCTAGCATAGATGGCTTTTATACGTTCCATTTGTTCTTCCGCTAGCAATTCTGCAATACTCTTGTCTTTTTGCTTATTCTGGTCGGGAGTAATTGCAGCTGACGAATTCTCGTAATATTCCTTTATTTGAATGGTATCCTCATCATCTTCATCGAGAATAGCAGCCTTGAGAAATTGTGAACGTCTTTTAGCAGCTTGCTCTCTCACCAATAATTCAGTAAGAGATTTTTTGTTGCGAGCTGCTCGTTCTTCGGCTAGCAATTCCCCCTAAGATTTTTCATGAAGATATTGACGAATGAAGGAATACTGAGGGGGTTGGAAAGTGTCGAAACCGGGTGTATCATGATTAGGTTCTTGATTCCACGGTTGACATTGATAATCATCATAAGTACCCCCACAATTTGCAAAAGAAAAACTCGATGTATTTTGAAACGATGTTTCATTGAAATCTTGATAGCACGGTTCTTGCTCAAATGAATTCTGAGGAGGGTGGTTTAAATCATTTTGAAATTTTGGACAAGCGAATGTATTTTCGATTTCAGAAGTGCAACTAATACAAAGTCCATGGGTAAACCCACATCCATTGCAAAAACATCGTTCACAAAGTGAACCATCTCCTAAAAGATCTCCACAATTAAAGTAATTATGTTGATCAAATGAAGATAGCTGGAGTGGTGGAGGATAGTCACATCGATGCTCATCATCCACCGGGTTAATGAATGTTTTGCACCAATTACACAATCCGTTTCTATAATCACTTTCATACCGCTCACTCAAACATGTGTAACAACAATGTTAATCATCCACTGGACCTTTACAATGAAAACAGCTATAGTCGAGTGATGACATAAGAATTAAACATTTAAGAGGGATAAGAAGTTAGAATTAAACATTTTTAAGAGGATAAAGAAGATTATTTTTGGATTTTAAATATAAAAGAAAGGAAAAATTAGAAAAAAAATATTTTTTGATTTTTATAATTAGAAAAATGATAAACAAGCTAAGATAAAAGAAAAACAAATTTTAAAAAAGGAAATATTTTTAGGATTTTTTTTTCTTATATATATATATATATATATATATATATATAGCAGAATTACATATATATCCTTGAAAATTTTAAAAATTACATATATATCCTTTTTACTAGTTTTTTATGCATAAAGTACAATGCTTTTAATGCATCAAAAGGATATATGTGTAATTTTAAAAATTTTCAAGGATATATATGTAAATGCCCCTATATATATAAACGTGATACAAATAACCCGGTGAATAATCAAATCGTTATCATTATGAATATGTCAAATGGTTCTGCAAAAAATAATCAAATGAAGGAGACTAATGTCCTGGCTTTAAGGAGGATTTCTGTGATTTAGCGATACCCAAAAATCATGATGAAGTTTTCTTCTTGGAGAGAGTTCTCATGATTTTAGGGTTTTTCTTTTTGTGAAAAAAAAAAAATATACGTAGGTTTTTTTTTGATAATATGTTTTGTATGGGATTATTATTGTTGAAGATTCTTTAATTACATACCTTTATAAATTATAAGTTGCAAAATAAATTTCAAGTAATGTGTTGGTGTAGTGGTTAAGATGTATGGCAAACACAGCCACAACCCATGTTCGAATCTTTCTGCATGGTCTTTTTGTTTAAAAAAATGAAATTTATGAAGTTAAATACGCTAAATAGGTGAAATTAATTTAAAAAATACAAAATAAATTATAAAAATTGCTTACATGGATAGAATGTGATTACATGACTGATAATGAAATACTGGGGAATGACTGGGCAATGAGGTACCATATTACCTGTAACGCCTCCTATATATATATATATATATATATATATATATATATAAGAAGGCTAAAGTTTGTGAGAACGCGAGAAGTAATCCTAGCCACTCATTTTATCTTCCTTTAACTTTAATCTAATGGCTAATATTAGTTAATCAAAGTTTTTGAAAATTTCTTAAAAAATTTTGAAAAATCTTAAAGAAAATTTCGAAATTTTCAAAAAAAATTAGAAAAAATTTTTTCGAAAAATTTTTTTTCGAAATTTTTTTTTTTCGAAAAAAAATTTTCGATTTTTTTTTTCAAAAAAAAATTTTCGAAATTTTTTTTTCCGAAAAAAAAATTTTCGAAAAAAAATTTTTTCAAAAATTTTTTTTTCCGAAAAAATATTTTTCAAAAAATTTTTTCCCGAATTTTTTTTTTCTGAAATTTTTTTGTCATATGTGAAAAAAATTTGGAAATTTTCACGAAAATTTTTCGTCATGTGTGAAAAAAAAAATCGTCATATGTGAAAAAAAAAATTCGTCGCATGTAAAAATTTTTTTCGTCACATGTGAAAAAAAAATTTCCGTCACATGTGAAAAAAAAAATTTCGTCACATGTGAAAAAAATTTAGAAATTTTCATGAAATTTTTTTTTTGTCACGTGTGAAAAAAAAATTCAGTCACATGTGAAAAAAAATTCCGTCACATGTGAAAAAAAAATTTATGTGAAAAAAAATTTGGAAATTTTCACGAAATTTTTTTTGTCACGTGTGAAAAAAAAATCGTCACATGTGAAATTTTTTTTTTTGTCGCATGTAAATTTTTTTTTCGTCACATGTGAAAAAAATTCCGTCACATATGAAAAAATAATTTCGTCACATGTGAAAAAAAATTTCAAAAATTTTTCAAAAAAATTTTCCAAAATTTTTCAAAGTTTAAGGAGGATAAAATGAGTGGCTAGAATTAGTTCTCGCAATCTCACAAAAATTAGATTTCTTACATGAATGGCCCCCTATATATATATATATATATATATATATATATATATATATATATATATATATATATATATATATATATATATATATATATATATATAATTGATAATTATTTATTTGTTTTTTCGTTTTATTTATTATTTTTTTTAACGAGAACGATGAAAATTTACTCTCACAAAATAGGAATTCTTACGAAAGAATCTCTAAGGCACTAACTTAAAATTCAACGCGAAACTCGTGCATCAATCCCCGGCAGCGGCGCCATTTGATAGGGTCGTTGTAGGGCCCACCATAAATTATTTATAAGGAAGAGGGAAAGATACACATACGAACCTAAATACCTAAGTATCGCGGTAAGTATTGATCTCCCGGATTGTCGTTCTAAAGGAATGATGAACTTGAGACACGTGTTTTAGTTCTTGTTGGATGCTTAGATATCTTAATTTTTGGGTTATAATTATAGACTAAAGAAAACTAAAATGAATACTAAGACAAATAATAACTAAGGCAAAATAACAACTAAAAGGAAAACTAAAGGGAACAAAAGCAAAATAAAACTAAGGAAAGCTAAGGGTAAACTACGCGATAAGCTAAATTGATAATGGAAAATGTATAAATGAGAAAATATACTTGTTTGGATTATAGTTGATTCTTAGTGATGAATAATTAATAATTTGGATTGGATGATTAATAATTTAAGGTTAGAAATTTGACCCTTAGATTAAATTACATGCTAGACCAAGTTTATTGGTCACCGGTTTCGTTTACCCAATAAACTCGATAAAAGAATGTAAAATGATCCAAATAACGATAATCCATAACATACTTCTTAAAAGTTGAATTTTATAATATCTGTTTAAGTTAATTAATTACTTAAAAGCTTTTGACTTTGAAAGATAATCAATTTTTAAAATCTTACATGGCCCCACTTTTCAATTTTAGTTAAAATAAATTTTATAACTTTTTAAAACAATATTATTGGATTATTGTTTAAATCAAAAGTCTCAACTTAAATTATAATCATCATTTCCAAATCACTACATAACAACCACATCAAATCAATCAAGCACCAAATAAGCATATAAGAAAATCTACGCTAACATCCTAATTAACGCTAAAGACATGGCATAATTAATTAAGCTAAACATGACAAATAACTAAGAAAAACATGAAAAATAACTAAAATAAAGAGAATAATGAAAAGGGATAAGAAAGCACCGGGATTCGATTAAGCATACTAACGATGATAAACTCTTAAACATAGACCCCATCCAAAGCTATTTAATTATACCCAAACACATCCTAAATCTCCTTAATTACCCTTTAATCTTCGTCAAATCTTCAAAAATCTTGAAACTTTATTTTGTTTGAGGTGGATTGGGAAGAAAAGATTGCAACTTTATTAGATTAAAAGCTTAAAAATATGATTTTTAAATCTAATTAAACATTAATTTGGACTAAAAACTAATAAAGTTTGAAACTTTATTATGAAATTGATTTAGAAAGATGTTTAGAAACTAAATAAATGCTTATAAAACACTAAAAAGCTATTTTTATAAAATATTTTAAGTAACCATTATTGTATTTGTAAATAAAACTTTTTGTTGGGATCATACTTTAGTATTTAGTCAAGTCTCGGTCATTACATTTTGTAATAGATTGCTTAAGTATTATTTATCATTATTGTTTAAGTTAATGGGCAACATGTAAAAGCCCATAAGGCCTTAAAGCCCACGAAATTAAGGATAAGGGAGGAAGGGAGTGTTGCCCTAACTCCTCCCTTATAAATAGAGAGCTTATGTTAACATTTCATTTGTTGGTTATTTGATTACCTTAAGAAAACTCTTGCACTTTCACCTTTCATATTGTCTCATAATCAACCAATCTCTTTTCTCATCTTATTTCTTCCTATATCATACTTGTGTTTACTAAATGGTGACCTAACAAGTGGTATCATTCGCCTACTAGAAGTTTGAAGTGTGTTTCTTTGATTTACGTGGGGTTTGGTGCTTAGTTCTTCATCTTTTTGCATTTTTCTTTATTTCTTTCACTCAAATCTTGAAGCTTGGACAAGTTTCAAGGTTGATATAGTGATTTGAAGCTTAGTTGTTGCATAAAGTTGTGATTTTTAAGGTTTTTTTAAGGTTTTATAGCTTCTTTGATATTGGAAAACTAGTTTTTGGTAGCTACATCTTATAAAGTTAAGGTTTTCTAAGTATTGGTGAAGTTATTTGATCAAAAGTACCTTATTTCTAAGCATTTTTTCATCAAAAAGTCATTTTTTTGGATGAACAGTACGTTTTACGCGTAAGTTGGTCGGAAAAAGTACTATTTCCAGCTGTCTACAGTGTTTTTTGGTCGGTTTACGCTTAAGTTTTGGTCTAAACCCTTTTCTTACGCGTAAAATAGGCATAAACCCTTTTCTTACGCGTAAAATAGGTCTAAACCCTTTTCTTACGCGTAAAATAGGTTAAAACCCTGATCCTACGCGTAACTTGCTCATCTACGCCTTAAACCTACGCTTAAGTTAGATCCTACGCGTAAGTCTGATTTACGCGTAATTTGCCAGAATCTACGCGTAAGCTTCATCAACGATCTTCTCTTCGTTTAACGGTGACTCAGTACTTCCCTAGCTTGGATAAGTTAGTGGAATACTTCGACTACGGACATCTTTCAAGCTTGGATAAGTTTGAAAGATTTGTTTGGTTGTTTAAACCTTACGCATAAGTCTAAACTTACGCATAAGCCTAAGCTTACGCGTAAAGAGAAAACTTACGCATAAACTATTAGTTTACGCATAACCTACTCTTTACGCATAACCTAAAGTTTACGCGTAAGATTAAGTTACGCGTAAGAATTGAACTTACCCCAAGGATTTTGCAACTTACTCAAAGGAACGTGCATTTCAATCTTCTACAAAGATCCATTTCTACACAAGTGTTCTAAGATGTCTCAACCACCTAATCACTACTTCCCTCATGTTCAGCAACATCCACCTCAGCAACAACAACCTCAGCAGTATCAGCAACAACAATACCTTCCGCACCAAATGAATCAACAACCTTCTCAAAGACAAACATACAATCCACTACATCATTACCTAATGCTGCAACAACATCAGATCATTCCTCAACAACAATCATATCAAGTGCCACAACAAACCACTCAGTTTTCCTCCAAACAACCTCACTGGTTTGACAGAATGTGTGAAGTTATTACAACTCAACAATCCCGACATGAGGCAGGATCACTTGAAACACCTCCAATGCTTACACCTGGGAACTATGTTCAATGGTCAAGTCGATTCTTACGATTTGTTGAGCTAAAGAAACCTCATGGGAAATTCTTGAAGCAAGTGATACTTGAAGGACCATTTGAGTGGCCAACTAGATTTGAAGCTGGTGATCCACATGCTGATCCTCCACGTCCTCCTGGTGATAGACCCCTTCCAGAATCTGCACTCACTGAAGAACAGAAACTACACCGTGAAGCTGATCAGTATGCAATGGCTTATATACTTCAAGGTATACCTAATCCGATCTATCGAAGTGTCGATGCTCAGAAAACAGCCAAAGCTATGTGGGAACACGTTCATCTCCTTATGGAAGGCACTCAATTGAACAAAGATGACATGGAATCCAAGCTATACATGGAATACACTGACATCACAATTGAACCAGGAGAGTCACTTGAATCCTACTATCATCGTTTCACAAATGTGGTCAATGATCTGGAACGTCACAAAATCACAGTACCAAGGATCGCTGTGAACTCAAAATTTGTTGGTAGTCTTGGCCCTGATTGGCATAAATATGTGACATTTGTTCGTCAAACAAAGAATTTGCATGATGCTCCATATGGTTTGTTGTATGATTTTCTGAAACACCATGAACCTGAAGAGGAAAAAGATCGAGCTCTACGAGGAGGATACACACCAACTTCTACACCAAATTCTTTGGCTCTCGTAGCTCAGTCTTCCTACGCTCCACCACCAATGTCAAATCATGCATATGTTCAAGAGCAGAACTACTTCAGTTATCCACAATCTTCCACCTCGAACCAACTGGTCCCTTATGATTCATCTCTACAGAATGCTTCTACTCAACTTGTTCCGTCAAACAACAATGATGCTGTGTACTACTCCAACTCCAATGAGGATGACGATGATGACTTTAATACGTTGAATCAAGGACTTGCTCTTATTGCTCGTGCTTTCAGCAAATTCTCCAACAAAACAAACAACCGTCAACAGTCATCTTCGAATACAAGGAATCAAGCGGTTGTCCATGATGGAAGAGTGGAAATTCAGAATCGCAATTATGGTCGATTTGGTTCAGGAAGTTCTTCCGGAAATTATGGGAATGATCAGAGGTTTAGTAACAATACGGGGTTCAGGAACAACTCCGGATCTTCTCAACAAAGGTCTGACTCAGTTGCAACAAGGAACTCCAACTCAGGGAATGCAGTTTGGTGCTACAATTGTAATGAGCAAGGTCATATAGCTACAGCATGTCCCAAACCGAGAACTCGCGATAGTAAGTTTCACAAGCAGGCATTACTCATGGCTCTTCAAGATGAAAAAGACGGACATTTCCCTGAATAAGATAACAACTTCATGGCAAATGTGAACAATGATGATGACATGGAAGATCTGGAAGCTAATGCAGTTGTGATGCTTATGGCCAACATGCAGGAACTTAAGCTCAATGATTCAGGTCCAGTGTATGACACTGACGGCTTGTCTCAGGTACATGACCTCAATGAATGCTTTATTAATGAAATAATCTCACCTTCTGCTTATGAATCAGATATGGCGCAAGTTGTTCCATTTAAATCATCTTCATCATCTCAAAAAGATGAACAAATAAGCACAGTTGTCATATTCGATGATGACACAGTTGTTTCATTTGATGATCCTATTGAGAATGATGAACATGATAATTTAGAACAACATGAACCATCATTTGATCCAGACTCTGACCTAATATTGTTATCTAAACAACTGGATGCTCAACAATTGCAAATCATTAAATGCAACGAAACTAATAAAGCTTTAAAAGAACAAAATGCATCACTTTCAAGAGATATTGAGTGTTATAAAATTCAGCTTTCAAATCAAGAAGACAAGATTAAAAATGCAAAAAGTTTTGAAAAAGCTTTTCACGATTCTTACAACAAAGAACAAGATCTTCATCGCAAAATGCATGATTTAATTAAGTCAAACGGAAAGTTGATTTCGAAACTTGAAAGTGAAAAGTGTGAATTGAAAATGCAAGTTCAACATCTTCAAACAGAACTTTCAAAAACAGAAACAGAATTGTCAAGTTGTCAAAAAGATTTTTGTGAACACAAAATACGAAAAAGAAAATACATCGATGATTTACTCGGTGATATTGTTGTTCTTGAAAAACAACTCAAAGAATTTCGTAACATTGTTTACAAACACGGGAACTCTGTCACAACAATTCAGAAATTTACTTTAAAACCGAGACCCGGTACAGGATTTGCACTTGGCGATTACAATTCAATGTTTCTTCACACAACATTCAAAGAAATTCCTAAAATTTACAGTATGGATTATTTGCTTGATGATACAATTGTGCGTGCTGTTGTTTTTGATACTGAGGAAGAAGAAGAACTTGAAGATGAGAGTCGGTCAAAAATGAGTAATGTTCAATATTGGACACCATATGACTATTCAAAAGCTCCAATTAAATTTGTTACTCAAAAAGACTTACCTGAGAAATCATGGTTTATCGAAGAGTCATATGTTTCATCTTCTAATGCAGCCCCTGTCCAAACTGTAGCACAAATAAATGGTCCTTTACCATCATCCGGTGAACTTTCACCCTTACCAAAAAATGTTCGTGTCTTAAATTATTTCAAAACTTTTATGGAAGACATCGAAATTTTGGAGGAAACAATTGAACGTAATTCTGAAATAAAAATTGAAACTTTTCAATCCGCTTACGAGCGAGAAAAGAGAGATATTTTTCAAAAACAAATGAAGCCAATTGTTCAACACCTCCGTCTATGTGCTACACGTTGGGATCAGGAACTTCAAAAGGAGGTCAAACATATGATAAACGTTTTCAATGAAACTGAAAAAGAAATTTTGGTTCAAAAGCAAAGAACTAGAGTTTTCAAAAATGATGCTGATCGACTCTTGGAACAAGTTCTCAATGCTGATATTTTGTCTGTTATCATGAATGATCTCTATAAATCTGGTACTTCTATGCTTATGGATGATCTTTGTGTTGATAATAATTTGTTGAATGAGGAAATTGAGACACTCAAACAGGAAAATGAAAAGTTGAGAATTAAAAATGATGATGTGACAAAACAATTTTCAAAAGAAATTTTTCAACTCAATAAAAGGCTTGAATGGTGTCAAGCTAAAAGTCTTGAAAGGGAATTGAAGTTTCAAAGTCAAAATGTTTCAAACTCTTGTCAGATTTGCAAAAACAACGAGTCTTTAAAAGGTCTGTGCTGTCGTTACGAGAAAGAAATTGCGGATTTAAAAATTGAAAACGCCGAATGGCAACAAAACCGCGATGACATCAAATATTGCAATGGTTTACTTGAGTCTGAAATTCAGGACAAAAATCACATCATCATTGATTTGAAAGAGAAAATCAAGCTAATTCAAAAAGGAAAGTTTGTTGACACCACGGTAATAGCACCAGGAATGTATCAGGTAGACAAAACTGATAAAGGAAAGGTTGTTCAAAACACTAATGTTGATAATTCCACTTCTACAGGACTAGTCTCCACTACTAGCGTTAGCAGACCCAAGCGAAAAAGTAAAAAGAAGAATAGTATCTTGCAACGTAAGAGAGGACATCTAGAAGCTCAAGAAGTAGAAGACCAACTTAGGAATTTGAATAAAACTCATGTTGCATCAGATTTAGATTCTAATCTGGCAAATTGTAATCAAAATCTAAATGTAACGAATGATGAACCTTTGAATGTTTTGAATATTAATGCATCTTGTGTGTTTTGTCGTAAAAGCGTATCATCTGGTGATCATACAAAATGTTTAGCTAATTCTCTTCTAAATCGTCATAAGAAACGTAGGACACGCATTCCTTCTAGGCCCACTATTGCCTCTAAGTCTAACTTAGGAAAGCCGTCTTCTACGGTTTCTAATGAAGCTGAAGTTACCCCCATAGGTGCCAAGAACAAATCTAGGAATGAGCTAACGACTAGTGCATTTAACATTAAGAAAGCAAATACTAGTTGGAATTGGCAACGTTGGTTACAACACAAACCAGACTTTAAATGGATTCCTAAATTGTTGAATAAATGTGTTTCTAACCAACAGGAACCCGCACTGTCTTTGGGTTCCACCCTTACTTCTGTTCCATCTGTGTCCTCTTCTTGTGATGCAGGTGGTACATATCATTCTCTGGATTGTTGATAGCAGATGCACCCGACATATGACAGGCAATCTCAAACTGTTGAAAAACTTTGTCTCAAAGTTCATTGGTACTGTCAGATTCGGGAATGATCATTACGCTTTAATCATGGGATATGGTGACTATGTAAGTGGGAACATCGAAATAAGCCGTGTTTATTATGTGGAAGGCCTTGGACACAACCTTTTCTCTGTTGGTCAATTCTGTGATGGGGATCTAGAAGTTACATTTCGTGAGAAAACTTGCTTTGTTCGTGACTTACAAGGAAACGATCTTATGTCTGGCTCACGTGGCTCCAATCTTTATACAATATCAATGTCAGATATGATTGCAACATCTCCGATATGTCTTCTCTCCAAAGCAGAGTCAACTAAATCTTGGTTATGGCACAAACGTCTTTCGCACTTGAATTTCAAAACCATGACGGACCTTGCTCGTTATAAACTTGTTGATGGATTTCCAAGATTCCGTTTTACCAAAGATCACTTATGTTCAGCCTGTGAACAAGGAAAAAGTACTCGTGCTCATTTCCCTTCTAAACCTGAACACAGTACGAATCATGTTCTGCAACTGCTTCATATGGATTTGTGTGGACCGATGCGTGTTCAAAGTATCAATGGTAAACGCTACATTCTTGTAATTGTGGATGATTATTCCAGATGGACTTGGGTTTATTTTCTACGAAGTAAAGATCAGGCTCCTTCAATGATCATCACCTTTCTTACTAAAATTCAAGTTCAGTTACGCAACACGGTCCGAATAGTCAGAACTGACAATGGAACTGAATTCAAGAATCAGACACTTAGGTCTTATTATGAGAAAGTGGGAATTGAACATCAAACATCTATTCCTAGAAGCCCAGAACAGAATGGAGTTGTTGAAAGACGCAACAGGACGTTAGTGGAAGCTGCTAGAACTATGTTGATTAATGCTCAATTACCAGATTACTTGTGGGCAGAAGCTGTTTCAACCGCATGTTATACTCAAAACCGTTGCATGATCACAAAACGTCATCGCAAAACACCTTATCAAATTGTTCACAAAAGAAAACCGAACATCGATTACTTTCATGTATTTGGAGCACTTTGTTATCCGAAGAATGATCGTGATGATTTAGGTAAACTTAAAGCAAAGGCTGACATCGGAGTGTTCGTTGGATATTGTGAAAATTCCAAAGGTTTTCGGATATGGAATCGTCGAACAAGAGAAATTCAAGAAACAATTCACGCTAATTTTGATGAACTCACACAAATGGCTTCTGAGCAACACAGCTTAGGACCCGAATTTAACCATCTTAACTCTCCGGCATCTTCAGCTGAACCATTGCCACTCAACCGCAAAAAAATAGAAACCTTGTTTGCTCCACTATTTGATGACACAATTGAATACCGTCCTACTGAGGTCTCACCAAATTCCGCTGCTCAACCTGATAACATTCAAGTACCAGACTCACCTCAACAAACTACAACAAGTGTTGAGAGAGACGGTCCTCCAATTGTATCACCATCTACAGCAGAACAAACTGGTTCTAACTCCCGCCATCCAGTTGAAGATCCAACACCACTATCAGTTCCACAACCCGCAGAGCATGATCCTGATACTTTCTTTAATCCGTTTGCACTAGCTACTACAGTTCCTGATATAGCTGAGTCGTCAACACGTAATTTGGATCCTGCAAACATGCGAGATACTTATCAACTACACCCGTCAACACACAAATGGACCCGAGACCATCCACTAGTTCATATTATTGGCCATCCAGATGCACCTGTTATGACAAGACAACGACTTCACACAGATGGAGAAACTTGCATCTACGCACTCACAGTTTGTCATGAAGAACCCAAGAACATTAAAGATGCAATGACTTATGACAACTGGATTGAATCTATGCAAGAGGAATTTCAGCAATTCATAAGATTAGAAGTCTGGGAATTAGTTGAAAGACCTGACGGAGTATTTGTCATCGGGTTAAAATGGATCTGGAAGAATAAGCTTGATGCTGAAGGGACTGTCATACGTAACAAATCACGTCTGGTAGCGAAAGGATACTCTCAACTGGAAGGACTTGATTTTGCTGAATCCTTTGCTCCAGTGGCTAGACATGAAGCTGTTCGGATCTTTTTGGCATATGCTGCACACAGGAACATGGTAGTCTTTCAAATGGATGTCAAAACAGCATTTCTTAATGGAGAACTCTGTGAAGAAGTTTATGTTAGTCAACCTGAAGGCTTCGTTGATCCTGAGCGTCCTAATCACGTTTACCGACTCAAAAAGGCACTCTACGGACTCAAGCAAGCCCCACGGGCGTGGTATGACAAACTGTCCACTTTCTTACTGGCCAATAAATTTTCTAAAGGATCGGTGGATCCAACACTGTTTACAAAAACCTACGGGGAGGACTTACTTGTTGTTCAAATATATGTCGATGACATCATTTTTGCCTCAACAAAAAGAAGTTACTCTAATGATTTTGCAAAATTAATGAAAGATAATTTTGAAATGTCCATGATGGGTGAACTTTCGTTCTTTCTAGGACTTCAAGTTCATCAATCACCCCGTGGAATTTTTATAAATCAGTCTAAATATGCTCTTGAAATTTTGAAGAAACATGGAATGATGTCTTGTGATACTTATAATACACCAATGGGCTATACCACAAAACTAGATGCTGATTTACATGGGACTCTAGTTGACCCTACCAAATACCGAAGTATGATTGGGTCCCTCATGTATCTCACAGCTAGTAGACCTGATATAGTATTTGCTGTCTACATGTGCTCTCGCTATCAGTCCAGACCAACTGAAAAACACCTCAGTGAGGTCAAGAGAATCCTTCGATACATAAAGGGAACCATTAACTTGGGGATCTGGTATCCGAAGGATTCTGGCTTTGAACTAATTGCGTTTTCAGATGCTGACCATGCAGGATGTTTAGACACACGCAAAAGTACATCTGGTGGATTACAATTTCTCGGAGACAAACTTGTGTCATGGCAATCTAAGAAGCAGGACTGCACTTCACTGTCGTCTACAGAATCTGAATACGTAGCCATGTCTGCTTGTTGTGCTCAAGTCATCTGGATGAGATCACAACTTAAGGATTATGGCTACCTATTCAACAGGATTCCTATCTACTGTGATTCAAAGAGTGCAATTGCTATCTCCTGCAACACTGTACATCATTGCAAATCCAAACACATCGATCTCCGATATCACTTCATCAAAGAGCATGTGGAAAAGGGTACAGTTGAGCTTTATTTTGTTGGAACTGAGTACCAATTGGCGGACTTACTTACCAAATCTTTAGCACCATCAAGGTTTGCTAGTCTAGTTCACCAAATTGGTATGCGATGTTTGACTCCAGAGGATCTGGAAAAGTTTTTAAAACACAATTGATCGTCAAACATCCAAACTATCTTTGTAAATATTTCAAAAACAAAATACAAAAATATAAAACCATTTCAAAAAAAAAAAAAAAAAATGCAAGTATAAACCACCTATTTCAACACTATTTTCTAAAATGTCTTCAATCATTTAAAACAAGTGTTGAGGGGGAGGATAAGTAATGTTTTTTCAAATTTCTCAAAAATATTTTGTTTCTTTATACTTGCATTTTACCAAAAAGATATACATTTCTTATAAGTGTTGATTCAAAAGTATTTCGGGTTACTCTCCTTGACCAAAACCAATTAATTATACTATGATCTAAGGTCGAGGGGGAGTACGACAAGTTGTTCTTATTTATGTCTTGGTGTTAAATAAACGAAAGCTACATGTGTTAATGAGATCAGGCCTTTGGTTTTAATGTTTTGTTAGGTTAAGGGACTAATAATGTCAACTTGCAATTAAAAATCATAAATCAAACAAAAAAAGATTAAAAAATATATGATTAAAAAAATTAAAAAAACCCGCGCGTGCGCGGGCATTATAACTAGTATTAAATATATAACAAAACGTGAAAGAAGTACGTGTGTATCATATCGTTAACAAGAATAAACATGCAAACATTGAATATATATCAACTACTACTACAGCCATGTCTTGCAGCAATACCACCTCCACGCATACCGCATGGCTCAATAATACCATTACCGCCACGAATGGCACCAATACCACCTCCTCCTCCTCTTACATGCCTGATAAAAGAACGGGAATGCCCAAGAGCCTGATATCCTGAGGATTGTTGTACGCAACAGGTGGAGCATACCTCCCCGGGAAAAAATAACGACCTATACTGCTACCACCACGATATCTTGACCTTACTTCTTTATAGCCAATTGCTCCGGAAGCCTTGTCAATGACGAAAAAGTAGGCGCCATTATATGATGCATGTATATCGCTAATTAGGCAAAGTGATAGCAAAATAAACATCATCATCTTCATCTTTGAAATCCTCATCATTGTTTTGTTCTGAAATTAGAAGATATATAATCAGCAAGTGAGATCCAGTTTTGTAACACGATACGAATTAATAGCATTAACTAAAGACTATCTTATTCGTCAGGTTATTAATATAATCAAAGCTCTGAAAAAGTTACCTTAAGAATATGATCTTGGTTTTCAATATAAAAAATTCGTGAATGACTTACATGGGAGATAGGAGAATATGGTTGCATTTATACTGATTGTTACCGACAATACAGCAAGTAAGACGGCTAACAAGTACTTAATACAATACAACCCCTCGACTTCTTTAACGCTTGTTTCAACCCACTTATATTACATGGGCACATGGATTCAAACTCAACCAAATATTATTACTTTATTAGTACCTCTAGTTTTAATTTGTTAAATTTTATTGTTTTTTTTCAAGTGATAATACGTAGATGTTCATCTAATTGTAATTTTTGAAAATCATGTATGGTAGAAATGTCTAAGTTCACAAATTTTAACCAGTCTCTCCTGTCTATGTACATCATTAGAATTTTGTAATGTTTAAATGCCAACTAACATTGACACTGGTCGTAATTTGTCAAAGAAATTATAAATGTAATCTGAATCTTTTATATAATACAAGAATTACATCATTTCGGAGTGTTTTTGCAAATCTCTTCTCGTTGAAAAAAAATTGGACCAATAGGAGAGCTCGATTTTGACACATAAGCAAAATCAAGCAATATGATTGGCCAATAAAAAGTCAAAATTGAATTGATTTTGGTCAAACTTTAATAAATTTGGTGAAGAATTTGATTGATAAAAAAAACACATAAAAATATAGGTGTCAAATTTATAAAAATAAAAACTTAAGAAAAGAGGAGGTAATTAATAAAACCTTAGTGATTAAGTGTAAAATTATAAGTCTCCATGTTTTTTAATAACTTTAGATAATAAACAAATAACCTCTTACACTTCATACCCCTTATACTTTATAATGTTAACGTTGTTTAAAATTACATGAGTAATAGTATTAGTTTTTTTGACTTTCATCTATTAAAATAAATTTGGTAAATATGCGAATTAGTTTTAATATACGTTAAATATTTTTTAAACTAATTTTAGTTTTCAACTTTCATCCATTAGAATATTTTTTTTTTTAAATAAGGACTCATGTTACTATTTAAAAGTTTAATTTATGCATACATGGGTTTGAAATACGGTTAAATTATTAGTAACGGGAATATAAATATCAAATGGTAAGCATGAGTTACTGTGATATAAAATAAATATACGTGATTCTACTTATAACAACGACTCATGAAATTGTTATTTAAATTGTATATATGGATATCCATAAAAATATTTTAAAAACTTTACGGAACATATTTTAACTTTATCAACGCTCATTATGTGTCACTAAACTCGCACATTTTGTATAACATGATATCAATAGTTAAAGTTAAACAACAACATTAACCTCAAACTCAACATCTCTGTCAGTTAAAAATGTTATACAAAGCTAATTATTAAAAACAAAAAAACAAACAAAAACACATCGGCTAGATAGTCATTCTTTAATATAGAAGGTGTTTTTCTTAAATTATATAAAAAAAAAATGCACGTATCACAATCCTTATTTGATAAGAATCACCTCCTAAATCAAAAAAAGAAAAACTATGTAGGTGATAACCTAACTTTATTCATTGACTTGATGTTTCAAAAAAAATAATAATAAAAAAATAAAAAAATAAATAATAATAGTTGGTTGTTGTAAAGGAATTAAAAGTATGTAAATGAGAATTATTCAGCAAGAATATATAGTTTTTAATTAGGTTATTACGTTACTATACTGCGATAATGTTATTGACTTGGTAATCACGGATGTGAGATACAACCATTATTCTATACTTATGATTTATGTGTAAATCCCTTTTTGCATCTGAATAGAATTCGAAAAAGACCTCAACAGCACTTTGGCTTATGCCTAATCTAGCTATAGTTTTTAGTAAAATTTTCTATGGATTAACTTTTTTGTATACATACCAACTTTTAGTAATTTTTTTTATGTTTTATTGAAAATTTCTACACTTAATATTTGTGTTTTTACTATAAACACACTAAGCTATGATAGAATTAGTTGAGAGTTCAGGGGTTTTTTACTAAGCTTCTCAAAAAAGCTTATAGTTTTATCATAAACTTATTGTGTTATGGTAATTGATTAAGCGAATAAGCACCTTTAACAAGCATAACCAAACACCCCTTTAGTTCTAATCTGAAAATTCCTGATTTGATGTTATGACTAACTTTGTTGTTATCCTCACTATAATGCAACATGTTAGTGGTTTTTGCAGTTTTATGATCTTATCGCACACACTAAAGTGTAATGCAATTTATTGTGTGCGCTTTTTAGAGGAGGATTAAGTATCAACACATGATTGTCATGGAATGTTAATATACCAAAAATGTGTTTTAGTGCCTATACGGGGAATTTTATGGTAGGAATTCTTTTCGGAGTGTAATTTGTCTTTGAATGAATTAATAAAACTTAGCAGGTATTTGCCGTCATTGATAACACTATGGGTGTCAACCAACGGTCTAAAATATGGGTGTGTTTTACCTTGATGATTTAGGCCAATTGTGAAGAAAGTTGCAATAAAGTGAAAGGTCGGTAAGGATTCAAACAATCCTAAAAGACTTGTGGATGTACTCTTCATTTTTTATGCATTTATAATTTACTTATACAAGTAATAATAATTTCCTTATATAGTTCGGGTTTAGAGAAAAATTATTCTTATACATTATAAATAATCGTAAGATTAAATTTGAGTTCTACCAATTACATTTTTTTTTCTTCTCTTTATGTATAAAGAAACTATAGTGTAAGCATCTATGTTAATTTGGTAATTTTATGATCAAACATGAGAAGTAAATAGCACAAACTTATGAAAATACAAATTTTCAAACAAAAATGTACATTAGTAAACATGGTATGATGGTTATTCATAATCATGAAAATGAATTAATCTTCAAAACTATCTAAATATGCTACATATATTAACGAAAATATAAGTAAAAGAAATACCAGAATTACAAACACATCGTAAATTGAACTAAAATCATATATCACTAACATCTCATGCAAGTCAAGTATCATCATGTGATTTTGCTTGAATAATAAAATATAATTTTTAATCCAAAACCATTCTCCTAAAATAATAGGTAGATTATAACATATATACATATGATTTTTAATTTTTAGTCCACTAAGTAAAACTATTTGAAACATGTTAAGTGGTTCATTTCTTAATCGATAATAATACATAATCAAAACGAAATTTTATAAACCCTGTGCGTGCACAGGTATTATAACTAGTAAGTTGTAATGTGAATGAATTGTAATATGCAGTCGTATAAAAAAAAGCAACGGACAAAACCCTTTGGAGGCGAAAAAGTAAACCCTAATCGATGATCTAAACACACCAATTTTTATGCTTTCAATCTTCTTTTCTAGTGATTCTTTTATCGTGCTGAAAGACTCCTTACTTCGTTGATAAACTATATTTAACTAGTTGATGAATCAAAAACTGTTGGTAACAAGGAGACAAATAAGGAGATGAATGCTACGGATCGGACACAGTTTCCAAGCTTTTTGGATACATATGGTGATCCTTGTTCATCTTTAACCGAAAAACTTTGTGTTATTGAACAACAACTATTCGACGGTAAACTCGTGTTACTCAGAGATGATGGTAAGGCTTTAAAACCTAGTAGAACTACGAGTGAGGATCCATCATCTCAACAAGAAGTTGCTTATCAATATGATATCCCAAACTCTAGTGTGGGTGGGGATGATATTGTGGCTGGTTCGAGTGATGTGGAGGCTAATATTGGGACAGCTTTGAGAGGAGAAGACCAAGCTACTAACATGGCGGCTAATAACCTGGTTTTGGTTGACGCTGTACAGGTTCACAAAAACATTTAGCCCATGTATCATTTGCGAACTTAGTAATTCCTGAATCAAGTAAACGTGTGTCAAATTCCAACTATTCTAAATTTTATAAAAGTTCGGTTGTGTTTTATAATTTTAACATATAGTTTATGTTCAATTTAAAAAAATCTAATATTAAATACGATTTTTATAAAGTTCATTAAAATTAAGTATTTTATACAAGTTATAAAAATCCAACTATTTTACATATATAGTTTGTAAAAACCTAGTTTCTATATTAAGGTTACAAGTATCCAGTTTTTTTTAATTATAAGTTGAATTTTTGAAATTTTGTAAAAATACAGCTATTTTATATTTAAAATGTATAATTGATGTAAAAAGATACTTTTGATGGAGAGAATGAAAGTAGTAAATGTATTGTTAAATAGGGTAAAAAACAAGGTAAAATAATCATTGTATTTTTTTTTTGGTAAAAGGTCAAAAGACCCGGTAAATATATTACTCAAAAAATATTTAAGTACAAAAGATATGGGTGAATCCCATATCTCAGCCCGTTACATAGGCGAAAAAGCTTATGTAACAATGCTGATATTAATACCTCCACTTGAACCACGTGATCCACCAAACTACGTATACTACAAATACTACCACTACACCCTCCATCAAAAGTTACTTTACCGGCACATAAACTTGATCCTAATCCTCTTGAAGCCCTTGGTTTGAATTCGAAATTGATGGTATATCGCTAATTAAGTAAGCAAACTGCTAGCAAAATTAACATCTTCATCTTTAATTTTTGTTGACCGTTTTGAATTTATCGGTTAACGTTTGATTGTTCGTTTTGAAGTTATCGGCGTTTGTTTTGGATCGAATTGTTTTGGATTGCTTTTAGGTATCGGTCATTTGATTTGAATTTGGCTAGCATCTCTAGCGTTTGGAACTTTGAATTTGATTTGAAGTAGGTGGAGGAGTTTAAATCACGGTGGATATTGTTAGAAAAGTGACTTAAACTCTAGGGGTTATTTAGTAAATTTGGTAATTTGTGTGACTTATCCTACAAGTTTGTTTGGAATTTAGTAAATAATCTACGACGGTTAGTTATAGATCATTGACATTAGAATTATTTGTACCTTTTGAAGTTGTGTTTGGTACCGTTTGAATTAGAATTTTGTGTTTGGTACATTCGAATTTGGTTTTATATTTGGTTTGGTAATTTGAATAAAGCTTCCGCTTCGTTTATTTTGAATTATTTGAATTGTTGTCTTTGAATTACCAACATTCTAAAATATAGTAAAAGGCAACTAGAGATATTTAAATAAGGGGTGAAAGCTAAAAACACGCAACATTCTTATTCAAAACACACGATGTACGCAATGTACTTTCAAAATTACCATTGTACGCAATATATTTTCAAACTTGATACAATGTACGTAATATGACCTGGAACCAGCACGTTACCAGGTTTCCAAATTTGGAAATATACAGGAATGGCCCCTGTGGCTAGCGTTGACTTTCACTGATCATCCTTTAACTTTTTTCACTTAAAAAAGTTACAGTAATGGTCCTTATGCTTTGCATTGAATTTCACTTTTAGTCCGTTTATATACCTTTTCACCCGTTAGTCCGTTATACTTAAGATTGTTTGTAACATTAGTCCTTTATAAAAAAAATTATAATTTATTTTTCTAAAACAAATTCTGAAAAAAATTCGAAAAAATAGTAAAACTAAAGTTTTTTTTTGAAAAACTTTTTATCCGAAAAAAAATAATTTGAATTTTTTTTAGAAAAATTCCTAAAAAAAGGAATTCTAAAAAAAATTTTCTAAAAAAATTCAAACAAAATTTCAAAAAAAATTATAAAAAAATTATTTTTGTGGGAAAACTTTTTTTCCGAAAAAAATAATTCAAATATTTTTTAGAAAAAAAAATACTAAATAAAAAATTTCTAAAAATTTTTTTTCTAGAAAAGAAATTTCTAAAAAAAATATTTTTCTAAAAAATTATATTCGGAAAAAAAATTTCCCACAAAAAGTTTTTCCACCATGCTAGGGGCTGCCGCCCCTTGGATTCAAAAAAATTAAAAAAAATTTTGTGAAAAAACTTTTTTTCCGAATATCTATACTACTTATAATAGAGGAATAAATCTCTCTCCAAAATATTAAGATGTACAAAAAAGGATGCAAGGTTTACAACACTTTAAAGCAAGAAATTTTTATAATTACAACACTTTAAGTATAGTGTACAACAAAAAATAGCAAGAACCCAAATTCAGACCAAAATTCATTAATTCTACATTAAATAGCATTAGAAACACCTAACACCAAAATTACAAGTAGTTAAGAATAATGTACAACCCCCCATCCCATATTAATTCCAAGCCAATGAATGCCTTTTCCTCCATAAAACCTGAAAATTAGCCGAATGGTTATTTAGTCTGAAAACCTGGTGATATTAAACCTAGATAAACAAAAGGTTTTTAAAACAATCTTTGATATATATCACAAAACAATGTCTGCAAAGATGTACATCTAAACATGGATAATCATTTTATTGCTAAAAGTATTCAAGAACAAACATTACACAAGAATGAATGGCAGAATAAAACATAGCTTTTCATTTGCATACCAAATATCATGTTTTCATGTATGATAATAGAAAAAAGGGTATTTGTCAAAACCTGTACTCTTTAAAATAAAGAGAGCTTTTCACTTGCATACCAAATACTACTTATTGTGTTTATACTGATCAAAACAAAAGGTTTTAAAATAAACAATCTACAAGAACAAATAAACAACTCGCACCGACTCAGCTCGACTCGCGACTCGACTCGGTGAGTCACGAAACTCAGACCGAGTCCGAACGAGTCAGTGGTAAAACTTTTAGATCCACACGATTTCATATCAAAACAAAAGGTTTTAAAACAAGTTTTAATATAAAAATCGATTTTATAAAAATTAGGGTTAGGGTTTTAGATTTAAAAGAAATAAAGGGAGTAAGGGGCGTGTGAGTTACCAAAAGAGAGAGAAGGTGGTGCTGGTGAAGCGGCGAGATGGTGGTGTATGGTGGTGCGGCGGTGGTGCGTCGAACGTGTTCCAAACATGCTCCAATAACTCCCAAATGCTCAAGAAATGACCATGGATTCGAGATCTACAAGTGGGTTAAATTTCGGGGTTGGTCGGAATTTGGTCGGACGGCGCTGTGGCGGCCGGTAGGATACCGGCGAGGTAGAGAGAGATGTGTGTATTATTATGAGGTGAGAGAGAGGAAGTGGGGTTACTATATTAAAGGGAGGGGGCAAACTTGGACAAAACAAAGTGGAGGGGGTGTGCCATAAATGTGGACCGGAGGGGGTGATGGTGTAAAGTAGTGAAAGTTTTGAAATATTAACCGCGGGGCCAATTTGATGTACTAAACGGACACGAATAATTATGAAACTTACGTTATTGTTCCCAAAATAATTTTCTGATAAAAACGATTATATATACGCTTAACTTTCTCGAACTTAATTTATTTGGAAAATTGATATATAACTATTATTGCTTAAATTTATTTTAATTTAAATTATTATTCATCTGTATGGTAATTGTTATAAAAAATAAAAAAATGTAATTGAACAATATTTGTTCGCCACAAAATATAATCACAGGGTACCTGCCGCCACATCGCGCGGGTACCCTGCTAGTAATTTTTTAGAAAAAGATTTTTTTTTTAGAAATTTCTTTTCTAAAAAAAATAGAATAATTTTTTCGAAAAATAAGTTTTTCAACAAAAAAGTTTTTTTTTTTAGAATTTTTTTCAAAATTTTTTTTTTGAAATTTCTTTTTTAGAAAAAAAAATGGAATTTTTTTTATAAAGGACTAATATTGCAAACAATCTTTGGTATAACGGACTAACGGGTGAAAAGGTATATAAACGGACTAAAAGTGAAATTCAATGCAAAGCATATGGACCATTACTGTAACTTTTTTAAGTGATAAAAAAGTTAAAGGATGACCGGTGAAAGTCAACGCAAGCCACAGAGGCCATTCATGTATATTTCCAAACTTGGAAACCTGGTAACCTGGTGGTTCCAGGTCATATTAGATACATTGTATCAAATTTGAAAATATATTGCGTACAATGGCAATTTTGAAAGTACATTGCATACATCGTCTGTTTTAAATAAATATGTTGCGTGTTTTTAACTTTCACCTTTAAATAAGTGAGTACTGTCTGGCAGGTTAACCGTTTCCAAGGTAATTAAACGATAATGCACCTCAATCTACTACTGATTTTTTTTTTTTTTTTTTTTTTTTTTATTATTATTTTTTTTTTAATTTTTTTTTTACACATAGCCTATTTTTGTCCGAATTGTGTCATTTGGCCCGGTGGGTTGACCGTTTCCGAGGTAATTAACCATTTGGTTTGGCTTCTCAGTAAAGGCTTCCAAATTCTCTTTACATGCATTTTTTAATACTGAAAATAGCATATCCATTAGTTTTCCAGTATTAACAAAATATTGAACTTGATTAAAATTAACTCTTAGTTGGTTAGGTAAAGCAGTATTATTTTACTGTACAAGTTACACGCTTGCTTCTTTGTGTGCTAATTATCATTTAATCAGGGTTTTGAGGATGTATAACATTACTAAAAAAAGATGGAAAGCATTTTGTCATGTTGATCATAAGGAGTGTATACACTCGGAGAAACCTATAGGTTTTTTTTTTTTCTTTTTATTTTATTATTATTTTTTTTACGGTGCAAAGGTGAAACTTTATATATTATCAACCAAAAATTAACATCATAAGAATACAAGCAGATATTAGACAACCCCAAATCTGATACAAGCTAGAAACATAAGCTAATCCCAACTTAGAAACCAAACCAATACTACTTCACCCTATATCAGACATAACAACAGATGTCTGACATAACTACGTACAGATGTCTGATGTCTGATAAAGATAATCTCAGCTAGAAGAAAAACAAAGAATACATTCCAACTCAGAAACAAGAACTTCAATTGCAGCTTGTATCTTACATTCCATGAACATTCATACTCTTAATCATTCACCTTTTTAGCACCAACGATCTAGCTACATTTCCACTTACTCCATTCTACCAAACCACTCAACCTGCCACCACAGTAGACAAGGTAGAAATGGAGTGTGGCATCACTAGGCACCCATAACCCATCCATGATGGGGCTCTGCCAAACAACCTATATTTCCCCCTCAATTGAAGGCTTCAATTGTTTGGTAACACACTCCCACCATGATGACCAACCTTTACCTCCTGTGATGATGTATTGAGTGAACCAAGAATGTTCCTTTCCACATAATTATTCTAGCCAATCCAAAATTTGTTCAAATAGAACATATAATGGACCCATATATCCCTTGTAATATTTATGGAACAAAATTCCAAAAATACACTAGTACAAACTTGTTCAAAAATAACTTGTAGTTAATTTGAGGGGGAAAAATGGCTAATGTGTGACAAATATTATGGCATTATGCGACTGTCAAAGGAGAAGGGACATGGAAGAAGACATGGATGATGGATGAATAGGCCGTCAAATTTGGAAGAAAACAGCAGATAAGTTGATTGCTACTAACAAGAGGGATTATTTCCCCTCTTTTATATATCTTTACTTAATTTTTACATGAAAAACACAACACAGTTGCTACACCTTGGTATTTAAAAGTCACTCACACCATGAAACTACTTTCTAACATTATCAAGGCCATGAGAATTGTTCAACTTGACACATCTTGGCATTGAACGTATTGTGTTCCTCGTTTCTATCTATCTGCCTAGAACACATGCGGGCTAGTCCATATATAAACACATTTGATAGTGTTCATGAGTTCAAAGTGAGAGACCAAGAGGCATTGGTTCGTCTATAGGTGCATAACCACTTTGTAGCTCACAAATATTTTGCAATCAATTTTAACAAATAAATTATGGTCGTCATCTTAGCATATATATTAGTTCTTTATCATAAGTTAATGAATTTGTAAACAGGGCAGCGTTGAAAACTACCGGTACCACATGGGCATAAATGTGAGATAATTAAGTCGTAATGGTTTATGGATGGGCACAACTGCAATCTGTAGTGTAATAGCAACAATCTTAGGCAATTCATTCATGGAATCCGATTCTTCCCGCACATACTTGATATTAGTGTAATACTATCTTGCACACCTCTCTATTCTACTCAGCATACACCATCCTCCAAGACCATTTACCCTTCACAATGGGGACCCTACTTTATGGTACATTCATACTAGTTAGGCCTCCGACTTAGCTAATCTTGACTGTCCAAGTTCCTCCCAAGGCCAAATTGAACACTTAAGTGGTTATCATAGGTACAGCCATACTAGTTAGAACTCCAAATTACAAGGTATCACACCAATGCAATGGCCTGAAAATCAGAAACTAATGATAGAAATTGTCAAAAACCACTGTTATCCAGAGAACCAAACACCCCTTAGATACCTGCAACAAACAGAATCTGATTCAATTGATTCAGCATAAACTTGATACCCACTGATTCTTACTACATTCCACCCTTCATCCAACTCAAATATTCCACTTACTCCTTTTATGAACTTACTTTCATTACCTACTATATATTTGCAGGTACTAATCTACTTTTTCCCATGTTAAGCTCCATAATCTGGCCACCATCAGAACTGAACTTGATTTCTTGACTAATACTTTGTAAAACGTTATCCATATATTTATTAATCACTGAAATCACCTCATCCTCAGTCCTTTTAGTATCTTGAAACATCCTCTTATTCCTCTCATTCTACAGAAAATAAACAGTAGCTGATATAAGAAGTTTATTAACAATGCTCCAAATTTTGTTTTTATTACCACCATCTGCTATGTAGGATACCACACTATTCAAATCATGGCAGCTCCCCACAAATCTTCCTTTTGACTTCACCTCTTTCCATACTTTATCTGAGAAATCACACTCAAAAAAGAGATGTTGATGGCTGTCAATACAATTACTACATAATGAACATTTTAACTCTTCTCATTGATGCCAATTCATCATCGTATCCTGAGTCAACAGCTTACCTTGAACTGCTAACCACATAATGAAAGCATGTTTAGGAGTGCATTGAGAAAACCATACCACATGATTCCATTCCACCTTTGGCCCATTATCTCTCAAATTTTCCCAGGCTACTTTGGTAGAGTAATCTATATATTTCCACTATTATCCACCCATACTGCTCTATCTTCATCATTAGAAAGCAATGGAACACTAACTTGTTGAAGTTCAGGAAATTTACTAGTCCACTCAGCTGGCCACAACCATTCACCATCACTTATAAGATCAGCCACATTTTCATTAGTACTCATTCTAGCGTCATACAAATCTCTATTTTGTACAATTCTATCAAGAACAAATTAAAAATACTTTGCTATTGCAATGACAAACGCCATGCGAAAAACCTCTTCGGTTTCAAAATTTCAAGTTTCATAGGGTGTCCTAGATGACAAACACCACCTGATCTGTGAGAGTAACTGGTTGCAACTTCATGAGGTTGCAAAAGACATCTTCACATCATGCGAGTCACTTTGTAACTGCAAGAAATATTCAAAAAGGTGGTTAGTTTATATATGGTATACCTACCTTTATTAATATTATTAGTTTCTGTGGGGGGTGGGGGTGGGGGGGTTGATTGAGTGACAATTTTAACCCAGTTACTTGTGAAGAATGGTTTAGGTTATGTTTTTATCCATAACATAATGGCTCAAATAGAGCTCTAATCAAAAAGGGTTTTAGGTTGACTCGATCAAGCCGAATGAAACCAAAAATTATTAGCCCTTTTGACTGGGTAGCCAACCCGGCCACTTTACCAACTCTAAGGGGGATTCAAAGCAGGGAGGAATTAAAATATTACCAGTTGAAAATGCTTGAGTAGCGTCGTTTCTAACAGGTTTCTCTGCTTTTCACATTCAGCTACCATCTGGCCAGAATTAATCAACTCATCGAGTTTAGACTTTAAGCCTTCAATAGTTGTGTATGGAAACCACACTGCTGACGGCTTCTTCCTACGGATTACATCTTCTGGTTGCTGTTGTGCAACAAAAATATCAGTAAGTGTTATTAGAAAACAGAATTGAAGTTACTATAAAGTTTTTCCTGATTGAATGATAAGCATAGCACACATTTTTTTTCTTTGTGAATACAACTAACACTTTGCATAATAATGTTAGAACTTATTGCTCGACAAAGAGACCTAATACAGTAATACTAGTAAAATGCAAGTTTTATATTCATGCCAAAACACTAACAAATCTAGATATGTAACATTGTAAGCATGGACAAAGTTTATAGAACATAACTTCTATTACTTAAGAGATTAAATTGTAAGACTTCCATATCAAATACTCATATACTAGTAGTGACCTGTGACCATATTGATATTTCTAAACAAAAAAATATAGCTAAAACTAAACACACCTCAAAAAAGTCCACAAAGGAAAGAGAAAAACATACCAATGATGAAACAGATTCCAAATAATGAAGCATCAGATTAGTAGCATCTGCATACCGCCCATAATCAACATACAATTGGAACAATAATGCAGGGCTTGATTCAGACCCAGCCATGCCCAAGGTTCCCTTGGGTGTGCCCTGCCATTTGTAAGAAAATAAATTATAACTGGTCACCATTACCATTACCATTATCATCTTCCTTTAATATCAATTGCCGAAGTCTTTTAAAATGATTAGTATAAACGGAAAAAATTGTCCCGTTAACTTAGTCCACTAAATATAAACAGTTTACCTTGATTACAATTTGGTCCTCCATTAATTTGTATGCCTAAAAACATTGTAGAATAAGTTCTTTTCTTTTTTTCTTTTTAATATTTACAAATGTTAGGAGTGACATATGTTGAAATACAGATTTCATAACCTACTGGCACCTATTACAATTTTTTATTTTACTATTAATGTCGTTAATGTCAAGTTATTATTGTTTATAATGATATATATGTTTTCCGACAGTACTCCTCGTTGATTGATATTCGTGCTATACTTTAAACTGGAATATGAAAATCACAAATAAATGTTTTCCAGATTAATTGGTACTTGTTTTCCATATCAGGTATTTAGTATGACAATGCTGAAGTGGTGCATTTCTAATGAATTTCATTTTATTAGAACACGTACCTATCAAGTACAATTGCATACATTGCAATATGCAGCAATGTTTACGCAAATTTGAAGTCTACACATGCTTTATGTACAAAATTGAATTTCTATAGATGAGAAAGACAGTTACAAGACTGGCTGTTGTGCTATACATATAAGTAACATAGACTTAGGTACCAAAACCATTATGGTAGTCAAGATAAATACTCTCAATAATACAACTAGATACCATTTGTGTGGCAGGTGGCCCTTAACTTTATGTGGAATTATACATAAAAAACACCCTGAAGTTATATGTTTTATCTAGGATATTACCAGGTATCAGGGTTGTATTGTAGAGGGAAAAAAAACATGAACTAGTGTGTTTCATGATTTCTTTGCACCCAACAGTATTTGTTTCAATTACGAATTTTTTTGTATTACTTTGTCACAGATATGAGCATTGTATACTTAACTAGGATATATCTTGATAACAAATATGGACTAAAACTAAGCATTGTAAGATTAAAAAAAGCCAAGATATTCATAACTAGAATGTGCAGTCAGACATACATCAAAGAACCTAAACTACAAAAAGATATAAGGTTTATTAACAAAATACCTTAAACATCTCAACAAGCCAAAGAGGAAGTTTCATCAAACTGTTAGAGAGAAGGGCTTCTGCAACAATTACTGGTAATCTAGGATGAAAAGACTTATATATTCCCTGCATGTAATTTAATAACCCAAATGAACACCGGTAAGGTAAATAGAGATTCCCATCATTTGCAATTTGGTAAACATAAGATAACTGAATTTCCACTTAAAGACGGAATCATTCGGTTTTTTAAAATAAGGGGGTTTAATAGGTTAACATGCTAGAATGTTGTTACTGAAAGGTTGTAAATCATCAATTCGAAAGAATTTTTTTCCAATAACCAAAGCAATAAAAGAAATTGTAGAAATAATAAACGTGGTACAAGCTCAGAAGCCAGAAGTGACAAAGAACATCAGAAACATTAAACCGGAAAACTAACTCAACTTGAACTATTGGGGTACCAGATCTTATTAATAAACCACGCCATGGTTGTCAAGATCTCGATCCTGATCTTAGGATCTTACGATTTTATGATACTGCAAAGCAAAAACGATCCGGATCTTACATAGGATCTTTGAAAGCTTAAGATCTTATAGGATCCCGATCTTAACCATAGGATCTTAAGATCTAATCCGATCCGATCCTACTTTTCTCGGATAACAAACTAAAAAACTGCACATTCTAGATTATTTTTTTATAGAATTTAAAAAACAACATGTTAATCTTATTAAACATTTCATAATCATAATTTATGACAAAGTTTTGATGCAACATTCATATAATTTTGTTTTTATAATATATAATAATTTATAAATTTGTATAATATTACAAAAACTATTAA
This sequence comes from Artemisia argyi, assembly GCA_030686995.1. NCBI lineage: Eukaryota > Viridiplantae > Streptophyta > Magnoliopsida > Asterales > Asteraceae > Artemisia > Artemisia argyi. Next base: position 40,446,671 of record CM060684.1, read on the forward strand.
GAAAATAACATTATAGTAGGATCTTACGATTCCGATCCGATCTTACGATCACGATCTTGCAAAGACGAAAACGATCCTGAGTAGGATCCCGATCTTGAAAACCTTGAACCACGCTAACGGAAAGGACGTGATAATTCAAACAAATTTGCAGATAGAAACTTCAGATTAGATAGAATAAGAAAAAAAAAAAAACAAACCGTGTACCGCTTAAGTGCATCCCACTGGTCATTCCCTTTAGATTGTTGTGCTGCAGAAGCAACCTCATCCTTTGATGCTAGGAAAATATCCTGTTTTTTGGTATCATTCCTGGGATTAATATGAAAAATTGATCATTCTAACAGCTGGTGTGAAGATTATACTAACTAAAACTACTGACTGGTAGTTCCAAGCTTGAAAAGATCACTGGAGCTAGCAATTTTAACCGTATAATTAAAATGGGTGGACTTGAGCTGAAAGGAGCCTGTTTCATGCCAAACTCATATTGACCCTTTAAACAACCCGCCCATTTTGCCACCTCTGGATGGAACAAAGAAAAAATAAGAGTCCAAAACAAACATAGACAAACAGGTGATGACCGATGGATACCTGCTTAGACAACAGTTTCGCGATATAGTTGAAAAAACTCTTTCCAATTCCCTGTACAAGAAGTCATGATTTTAGTATGAGTCATAATAAAGTAGCCAACAAAGCACATGGATTGTATTAAGCTATTAATTTTTTAAAGTAAGAATGTAGATTTACCCCTTTAATCTTGAACCCCTAAAGAATCTTAGGATCACAGTGAAAACCATATCATATAGATTCGACTGCACCAACAACTCAATCAAGTTGGATGGAGGTCTCTCAATCCCTGAAAAGGTATACAAAAGTTGTATCAATGTTCAAAGAATACCATATTATAGTATTTTTCTTCAAGATCATAAATTGCCGTTTGCGTATTGGTGAGACGTAAAAAGTTACTTAATATTAATAGTCTATATTTAATAAATAATTGTTGGGTGAGTTAAATGCTACAATAATCTCTCTAATTCCTAAAGTTCAAACTCCAAACAATACAATGTCCTTTACAAGTGTATTAGTAAAGTGCTTACTAATAGGATCAAGCCTGTTCTTGGATGTTTGGTTAGTTGCAGTCAAAGTGCTTTTATCCCACGCAGACATATTCAGGATAACATCATGTTAACTCAAGAGATTATGAAAGAGTATGATAGAAAACATGGGCCAAAAAGGGTTGCATTCAAGATTGATATCTAGAAGGCCTATGACACTGTTAATTGGAGGTTTCTAAAGAGAATTCTTACTGAGTTTGGTTTTCATGAGAAAATGGTGAATTGGATTATGCATTGTGTCACAACTGCTGTATTCACATTAAGTATTAATGGAGATAAGTTTGGTTATTTAAAAAGTAGGAGAGGGCTAAGGCAAGGGGACCCAATCTCTCCATACTTATTCACTCTTATCATGGATGTTTTCTCTCTTATGTTGAAAAGACAAATCAGAAGTGATGGAAGTTTTCAATATCATTTTGGATGTAAAGATACCAAGCTGTCACATGTATGCTTTGCAGATGATCTCTTGGTCATGTGTCATGGAGATGCAAATTCAGTGAAGATTATTAAGTGTGCTTTGGATGCTTTTAGTAAATGCTCTGGCCTTGTCCCAGTACAGTGTATTTTGGAAGTTTGACTCAGGTACCTTTTACAGCCAGAAAGATTCTAGTGAGATATCTAGGTGTTCCATTAATTACTAAAAGACTTGGTGTAAAAGACTGTGGTTGTTTACTTGATAAAATTAATAAAAGGATTGCTACTCTTGAGTCCATCCATGTGTATTGGCATTTGTTTTCTTGATACCAATTACTATGATTAAGGAAATTAATAAGCTGCTTAAGAATTTCTTATGGAGTCAAGGAGAAGCTATAAAAGGTAAAGCTAAAATTTCCTGGAAAGATGTTTGCAGATCTAAAGATCAAGGAGGTTTAGGGTTGAAAGATATACAAAAATGGTGTTGGGATATAAAAAATCAAAGTACTTCTGGATGTCAAAGTACTGCTGCATGAAGAATAAAGTCAAAGTACTGCTGAAGAATAAAGTCAAAGTACTGCTGTTATTGAAGAATGCTTAAAGTACTTCGAAGGAAACAAGGACTGATGTGCAATATTAGAAAAGGATTAATGTGTAATATTAAATGAATATTCTAGAATTAGTTAGGGATAATGACTTGTTGTTCAAGGATTACATGTTGTAAACCGACTTAAGGTTATCTATATAAAGAGCCTTAAGAGGTATTAGTCGATACAAGTTTTACAAGTCTTAGATACGTTTAGAAGTCGATAAAAGTTAATAGTTAGGGATTGTTAGTGAATCTGTGTAACAAAGCAGGTTCAAAGTTTGATTAATATAAAAGTTCTTCTTAAGCTTTGTGTTAGTAGATTCCGCATACTTTACAAGGTAAAACAGTGTTTCAATATTAATAGTGTTGAGTTTACTCAATATTGTTAAACCCTTACAAGCTACAAAGTAGTTTGGTCAGAGTATATCGATCCAAAAAGTGGTATCATAGCTTGTGTTGGAAACTCTGATTAAGAAGACAAACCTTTAAAACCTTTAAACCGATTTCACTACAAACCCTTCAAGATGTCGACAGATGCTGCACCTGCTCCCTCAATCACTGCTGTTAGAATCCCTATTGTTAAGAAGGGAGAATACAACCTATGGGCCATGAAGATGAGGCAGTACATTGCCATCACAGACCATGCACTATGGGATGTGATTGTCAATGGAAACATGCAAATTGAAGAACCAGTTGAGGTACCTGGACAACCAACACTACCTAAAATTACTGTACCTGCTGCTACTAAAAGAAATCAAGACAAAGCTCTCAACATACTGCTTTCTGCTATTCCTGATGGTCACCTATTAAAGTTTCATGATGCTAAAGATGCCAAACAACTATGGGCTGCAATAAAGAAAAAGTTTGGAGGTAATGATGCTTCCAAGAAGATGCATAGGAATTTGCTAAAGCAACAATTTGAAACTTTCACAGTTGGAGAAAGAGAAGGTCTTGATTCTGCTTATGAAAGATTCCAACATCTTCTGAGTATGTTAGAACTATATGATGCTGAGGCATCAGTTGAAGATGCTAATTTGAAGTTCTTGAGAAGTTTGCCATCAGCATGGCATGTAGTTGCTACTATGATCAAAGGACAATCAGGGCTGGATACTATGGACTTTGATGATCTTTACAACAATCTGAAGGTGTATGAGCATGAGATGAATGGTACTATAGGTTCAAGCACACAACAGAACATTGCTTTTGTCTCTTCTGAAAAGAGAAGCAGTACTTCTAACAAAGGTACTTCTTATCCTGTTCAAAGTACTGTGACTGAAACACAGGTTCCATGCACAACAATGGTCACCACCAATTCATCACAATCATTAACCCCCACCTCAGATGATGTTCTATGTTCATTCTTTGCTAAACAAGCATCTCTACCAGTCACCTATCAAGAAGATGTATTGCAAATAGATGATGATGCTTTGGAAGAAATTGATATCAGATGGTAAGTTGCCATGCTCACTGCAAGGATCAAGAAGTATGTGAACAAGACATGAAAAGGCATCAACTTCAGAGCTAAACAAGGAATAACATTTGACAAGTCCAAGATTGAGTGTTTCAACTGTCAAAGGACTGGTCACTTTGCAAGGGAGTGCAAATTTGCAAAGTATCAAGCAAACAAGATGATTGAACCACCCAAGCCTGAGAGAAAAGAGATTCCAATTACTGAACCAAAACCAAAAGCTTTGGTTGCTCAAGAGAATCTGTCAGAGATTGATTGGTCCAATGAGTTTGATGATGAACCTGTAATCTATTCAATGGTTGCATTGGAAGACTGGAGCACAACATTTGATGAAGAGCCTGGATATGCTGCTTTGGAGTCAAGAAATGAGTTAGGAAGCTTTGATTGGAGAATGGAGTTTGAAGAAGCACCTGTTCAGCTTGCTATGGTAGCTGCTTCACCAAGTTCATCCACTAACTCTGAGGTATGCTCTAAGTGTAATGATATGTATCAAATGTTACTTAGTGAGTATGTAGCTGAAAGAGAAAAATTTCAAAAGGCTAGGGCTGAGATAACTGGTTATCAATTAACTTTAGAGTCAATGGAAGCCAAAATCCTTACACATGAAAACAATGAAGTAGCATGGCTTGAAACATATAAACAACAGGATTACCTAGTTAAGTTAAATGAATGGAAACTAGGTTGCAAGGTGTCTGAACTAGAAAAAGTGACTGCTGAAAGGGATAAGTTGTTAGAGAAACTTGCTGTGTAGAATGAGGCAGGTGTGTCACATGTTCAATTTGTTGAAAAGCAAAGAACATCTAATATTAAGACAGGCCTAGGTTATGATAATAATAGCAATGAAGGTATTCCATTTAAAAGCAAGGAACTAAATCTTACAGTAGAAACCTCCACTAGTGATGAAGAGTTCATAAGTCTAGATGAAAACACTTCTAGTGATGAGGAATCCCCTAGTCCAACACCTCCTGTATTTCAGAAAGAAAAGGGATATAATGCAGTTCCTCACCCCCCCCCCCCCAGGTAGCTTTCAACCACCTAGAAAAGATGTTGATTGTTATGGTGTAGATAATCTAGAGTTTAGGAAAAAACTTAAAAGTAAACTTAATCCTGAAATTTTAGAAAAATCTGTTGAAGTACCTAAGGTAGAAGAGACCATGTTTTCAAAACAAGCAGTACCTTCAAACTCTTTTCGAAGTACTGCTGATCACTCAGCAGTACCTCAAAGAAAATTCTTTCAAAATACTGCTAATTTTAGAAACACTTATGGAAGGGGATTTGGGGATATTGGTCCAAAGGTCTGTTATGTTTGTTATAGTCCTCATCATTTGATTAAAGACTGTGATTATCATTCAGAATACCTAAGTAAATATCCAAAGACCAGAACTGCACAATCAAGTCATAGGGAAAATAAGCCAAGGGACAACAAACCAGTTTGGAACTATACAAATAGGGTCAACCATAGTAATTTCTCACAAGACTATAGGTACCCTCATCAGAAAAGGTCATACTCCAAACCTTCAGTACCTTCACAAAGTACTGATAGAAAGTTCCCTAATGTTTCTAGCAAACACTCAAGTGTAAGATCTAGGAGGTAGAATCATTACAACCCTAGAAAGCCTTACAACACACGAAAAGATGCTAGGACTTAGAACCCAACTCCTAAAGTTACAACTAAATAGGTTAAGAAAGAAAGTACTGCTGGGGAAAAACCAGTACTTTCAGAAGTTAAGGGTGAAAAGGGGATAAGTGATCTTGAAAAATCAACAGTTTTAGAAACAAAAACCTTAATTCTTGATCATGCTTTCAAAGACAATGGTGATTACATACTCAAAAATTTTGAGTATGTCACTCCACAAGGGGAACACAAGTCAGTAATGGCTTGGGTTCCTAAAATTAACTAACCTTTTTCATGTGAATGCAGGGCAACCCAGAGGAGGAGCTTAAAGATCATATTATTGTAGATAGTGGTTGCTCTGGCAGTATGACAGGAGAAAAGGAGCTCTTGTCAGATTTTAAAGCTTATTTTGGAGGAAAAGTTGCATTTGGGAACGATCCTAATGGAGGAAGAATAACTGGCAAAGGAACTATCAAGGCAGGAAACATTGATTTTGAAGATGTTAGATATGTGAAGGAGCTCAAATTCAATCTTTTGTCAGTCTCTCAGATTTGTGATAAGAAGTACCCTGTGTTATTCTTTGACACAGAATGTCTTATACTTTCTCCTGATTTCAAGTTAGAAGATAGAAACTTGGTGTTGCTGAGAGCACCAAGAACTAATGATGTGTACAACATAGACTTAAAGAATGTAAATTCTGTTGAAAGAGCAACATGTTTGATTGCAAGAGCATCTATGGAAGAAGCACATCAATGGCACAGAAGACTGGGACATGTAAATTTCAAAAACATCAATAAGCTGGTCAGAGGTACTTTAGTTAGAGGTTTACCTTCTAAGACATTCAAGAATGATCACTCATGTCTTGCTTGTAAGAAGGGTAAACAGCACAAGGCTTCTTGTAAGAAGATTGATGAGAAGACCATTAGAGAGCCTTTGGAATTGTTGCACATGGATCTGTTTAGACCTGTTTCAGTTGTTAGTCTGAACAACAAGAAGTACTGCTTGGTTGTAACAGATGACTGTAGCACATTTAGTTGGGTCTTTTTCTTATGCTTTAAAGATGAAACTTTTGATGCTATTCATGATCTAATAATAGCACTTGAAAATCAGTTAAGACTCAAGGTTAGAGGCATTAGATGTGATAATGGGACAGAGTTCAAGAATCAGCTTATGGATGAATTTTGTGCCAAGAAAGGAATTAAAAGAGAGTTCAGTATTGCCAGAACTCCTCAGCAAAATGGAGTTGCAGAAAGAAAGAATAGAACTCTTATAGAAGCAGCAAGGACAATGCTTGCAGACTCTCAACTACCTGTTCTATTCTGGGCTGAAGCTGTAAGTGCTGCTTGCTATGTATTGAATAGAGTATCAGTGACTAAACCTCAAATGAAGACACCTTATGAGTTACTCATGGGAAAGAAGCCAAGCATCAAGTTTATGAAACCTTTTGGATGTCCCCTAACCATCTTAAATACTGCTGATAATTTGGGCAAATTTGATGGGAAGTCAGATGAAGGATATTTATTGGGATATTGTACAAATAGCAAAGGATTCAGAGTGTACAATAGGGCTACCAAGAAGGTTCAAGAAGGTCTTCATGTTGATTTTTTGGAAGAACAAGAGAATTCTAAAGGTAAAGGTCCTGATTGGATGTTTGATCTTGATTTAATGTCTTCATCAATGAATTATGTACCTGTAAGGGAAGAAAATCAAGTAGCTCCCATTGAAGAAGAAGCACAGTACATTGTTCATGATATTAATTTAAGATCTGAAGATGAGCCAAAAAATAATGCCAATGATGAGAAGAAAAGTACTTCTGAGCCTCAAGGTACTGCTAAACCTAACAGTACTGTTGATCCTCAAAGTACTGTTCCACCACAAATACCAGTATCTGCAGAAGATCAAGCCATTCAAGATGAACTTTCTAGGATGCTTTTTCAAGAAACAATGGCTAAGGCGTATGATGATGAACAAAGGAGAGCTTATGAAGCAGAAAAGAAGAAGGCAAAAGAAACAGCCAGTACTTTACCCCAAAGTACTGCTAATCCATTTGAAAGTACTTTTCAACCTTTGAATACTTCAAATTGGATAAATACTGATGCTGTTCATGATCCTAATATGCCTGACTTAGAAGATACTGCTGATCCAAACACAATTACTTTAGAGTTTAGAAGACACTGATGATGAATTGGATCAAGAAGGCATTTTCTCAGATTCTAATGAAGATCCTGATATAACTAATTTGGAAGATAATCTTGAAGTCTCACCAACTCCTACTCTCAGAATTCATAAAACTCATCCTGTTACCAATATTATTGGACCTTCATCATCAGGGGTGCTCACAAGGACTAAGGCTAAGAATATGTCTCAACAACATATTTCTTTACTTAGTTTTATCTACAAGCAAAACAGGGTGAATCACAAGGATCAGAAGTTGTGTTTATTTGCTTGTTTTCTATCTCAGGAAGAGCCCAAGAATATCAAAGAAGCATTAGCCAAGGAAAGTTCGGTGGAAGCTATGCAAGAAGAACTCCTACAGTTTAAACTTCAAGAAGTTTGGGTATTATGTGATTTACCTGATGGAAAGAAACTTATTGGAACTAAATGGGTCTTCAGAGTAAAAAGAGATGAAAGAGGGAATGTTATAAAGAACAAGGCAAGGTTAGTGGCTCAAGGATATAGACAGGAAGAAGGAGTAGACTATGATGAAGTTTTTGCTCCTATGGCAAGGCTTGAAGCCATCAGGCTGTTTTTGGCTTTTGCATCTTATATGGGATTCCCTGTATATCAGATGGATGTTAAAAGTGCTTTTCTATATGGCAAAATCACAGAAGAAGTTTATGTCAAACAGCCTCCTGGTTTTGAAGACCCTGCACACCCAAACAAAGTCTACAAGGTAATAAAAGCTCTTTATGGCCTACATCAAGCTCCCAGAGCATGGTATGAAAGGCTTTCCAATTTTCTATTGCAACATGGTTATAGAAGAGGAGCTATTGACAAGACTTTGTTTATCAAGAGAGATAAGAAGGATATCATGCTAGTTCAAGTGTATGTAGATGATATTATTTTTGGTGCTACTAAGCAATCTATGGTGAATGAATTTGAAGATCTTATACAGAAAGAGTTTCAGATGAGTTCCATGGGAGAATTAACATTTTTCTTAGGACTTCAAGTGCAACAGTCAAGCAGTGGAATTTATATTTGTCAAGATAAATGGAGAAGATGTTGATGTCACACTATACAGGTCTATGATTGGATGTCTTATGTATTTAACTGCATCAAGACCTGATATTACTTTTGCTGTGAGCTTATGTGCAAGACATCAAGTTAATCCAAAAGTATCTCACTTGAATGCTGTCAAGAGGATCTTCAAGTATCTTAGGCAACAACCTAAGCTAGGATTATGGTATCCTAGGGATTCACCTTTCCATCTCCAAGCCTTTTCAGATATTGACTATGCTGGAGACAACTATGACAGAAGATCCACAACTGGAGGATGCCAGTACCTTGGAAGCAGATTAGTGTCATGGCAATGTAAGAAGCAAACAATTGCAGCAACTTCTTCCACAGAAGCAGAGTATGTAGCTGCTGCAAGTTGTTGTGCACAAGTACTATGGTTGCAGAATCAGCTTTTGGATTATGGATTCAATTTCAAGAATACTCCTATCAACATTGATAATAAGAGTACTATATGTATTGTCAAGAATCCAGTATATCATTCCAAGACCAAGCACATTCAGATTAGACATCACTTTATAAGAGATTGCTATGAACAAAGGCTTATCAATGTGGTTAAAGTTCATACTAATGATAATGTAGCAGATCTACTCACAAAGGGCTTTGATGTTTCAAGATTTACTTTTTTGGTTGTGAGTATTGGCATGATTAATATGTAAGCTATTTTTGAGGGGAGGCATAAGTAGTTATTAGTTAGTCATTATTTGAGGGGAGGCTACATGTATCATTCAAAAGAAAGGATTTTATTCATTCAAGTTCTTACAACTACCATTCAGAGTACATCACCATTCTTGTTTTCAAGTAACAGACACAGACACAACAAAGACAACACAACCACAAGACTACATCAACCTACTACCAAGCTCCACACACCTACTCCATAGGCCTTTTTCCCTTGCCCTCATAGCTTTGTTTTCCCTTTTGAGCAGTCCTTCTCTTGTCATCAAAAGAAGTCTGTTTTCTTGGGCAAGCCAGGCCAAGAACCTGTTTGGGAGGTCTTTCTTTTCTTGGAGCAGGCCACTTCATGTTCTGAATAGCTGTTTCCAGGGCTTGAGTCAAAGCATGTGGAAGCTCTTTAGCCAGAGATGAACCAGAAACAACTTTCTTCTTTTTGGGCTTTTTGTTGGTAGTACTACCTGCATCAGTTATGGTAGAGTTAGCAGCATTCATTGTTGATGAAGATTCTTGGTGTCCCATCCATTGCACATGAGGAGGAAAATAGTCTGACCATCCTGGATCTTCAAACTCAGAATCAGAGTAGTAACTTATCTCTGAGTCTGTGGTACCCTCTGAGTCTGAAGAGATGTTTACAATTGGAATGTGACTCATTGTGCTTACTTGTTTTTGTTAAAAGAAGATATGGTGTTTGCAAGTTGTTGATGAAGTTGCTTTTATAAGCAAGGTAAAGGTAAATGGGCATTTAATGAAGTGTATTGAAGTTCACTTACCTTGGTAGCTTTGGAGTTTAATTTGGGAGATAGTCATTAATAAGGGTTGACTTTCAAAGATATTTTGGTCAAATGGTCAACATTCAAGATTTTTAGTGGGAAAGTACTTTGGTCAATATACTGTGTGAGCTTATAACGGAAAGTACTGCTCCTTATTTTATGGAAAGTAGCCACCTAAAGTTTTCACTTTTATGTCCAATAAGGGAGTTAATTTTTCGGGTAGGAATACACCTCTTAATGCTTATATGTTAGAGGTAGCTCAAGCTGTTAGGGATGAAGAAGACAATAGTGGTTCTGCACATTCTAATAATGATGCTCAATCTGATTCTGCTGAGCATTCTGCTTCAGTACATACCCCCACACCACCTATTGTTTCCCTTCAGCATGTTGTTTCAGGTGAAAGGACTCCCTCAGTAACAGCTTCTTTGGATACATCTGTTTCTGCTCAAGGTACTTCTCCACAAAGTACTGATCCTCAAGGTACTGCTTCAGAGGATTCACAAGTACCTACTCCCAATGATTATACTTCCACAGGTGGGCTTCAAACACCTGGAGGAGATGAGGGAATTGCTGGTACTGAGAGTACTTCTAATTTGGTTCAAGAATTGGAGAAGATGAAGTCCACTGTTAATGCTCAAGCTGCAGAAATCAAAAAGCTAAGAAAGAAGTTTAGAAGATTGAAGAAATTTGTTTGGCCTCTTGTTCAGAATTTTAGGCTTTATGTGAAAGAAAAGAAGAAGTCTCAGAAGCCAAAGTCCAAATCTTCAAAGAAGTCTTCTAAATTCAAGAAGAAGCATAAAAGGTCATCATTTACCAAATTGGGGAGGAATCAAGATAAGAATTTGGATAAAGATGATGCTGAAGTAAAATATTCAGAAGATGCTCATTTGTGGCAATATCTAGAAAGTCCAAAGATTTTTGAACCAGAAAGATATGTTGAAGAAGATATGAATATTGCACAAGAAGAGAAAGAGAATGAGCAAAAAGATGATGATGTAGATGATCAGAACATTCAAGTGTTTTTGTTCAAAGTACTGCTGCAGAAAACCAAAGTCTGCAAGGTACTGCTGAGCAAGGTACTTCTTCTAGAAATATTGATGAAAGTGGAGTCAATGCTGCTGAACCTTCTAAAAAGCAGTATGAAGATGAAGCTGGTCCTTCCACTTTTATAGAAGAAGAAAGAGTACATACTGCTAGTGATGATGAAACAATTGCTCAAGTTATGATGAATTTAAGGAGACCTACAGGAAGAATACACATCTCTGAGCCTGCACAAAAAGATGATGAAAGTACTTCTGAATCAGAAAAACTAGATCCAAAAGATAAAGGGAAAGGGATAATGGTTCAGAAAGAAATTAAGAAGAAAAAGAAGAAATTTTCTATTGCTCAGATTAGAGAATTAGAGACTGCAGATGATTTAGAGCTTGCTAAAAAGCAACAAGCTGAATATGATGCTGAGTATTTGAAAGAAGTCAGTAGGCCAATTACAAAGAAGCCAATGACTAAAGCTCAGGAAAGATACTGGATGATACAGTTCTTGAGAAAGAAGGGATACAAGAATTTGCATTTGAAAAGGTATCCAGAAGTGAAAGCTCTGTGGGATAAAGTACAAGAAGATATCAGAAGAGAAGTAGAAAGCTTTGTGCCCATGGAAGTTGAAAGAAAGAAGAAATTAGAAGATATAAGGAAGGAACAAGCTGAGCAAAGGAGATTGAAAAGAAAGAAATTAGCTGAGGATGATCAACTGACAAAAAGGCTGAAGTTAGTTCATGAAGATACAGTTGATGAACTCAGAAATTATTTTAGAGTTGTTGATTTTGAGAATAAGAAGATTGAAGATTCTAGAAAGAAGTCCAAGATAATCTCATTTTCTGTGGTTGAATCAAAAGAGGGAAATTATTTTATGATCCACAGAGAAGATGAAAGCTTCACAACATTCAACATGTTATGGGATTTATTGCACTGTATCACAAGGGCAGATCTTTATGACTTATATGTGCAAGTGCAGACATACTATGCAGAGATTGAAGCTTCAGGAGTGGGATTAGTTTTACTTGGAGACTTATTTACCATCTGGGATACTGAAGAAACAAGTGTTGATCCTCTCTAGAATGATCAAGAGAATTGGGAAATTACAAGATGGAGATTCTTTGAGTCATCAGGAGTTCATACACTAGAGATGGAAGATGGTACCATGATTCACATGTTGGCTGAGAGGAGATATCCATTGATTAGAGAAATCATGCTCAGAATGCTGGATCATGGAATGGAACTTGAAGATGAATCTGAAGTAGCTTTAGATGTTATCAAGTTATTTATCAGATGGGTCAAGTCTGAAGAGTAATATTGCATAATACTGGTATGATTTGTTTTGTAAAATAAAGTATTTTTCAAATTACTGCAAAACAAACAGTACTTTATCAAAGTACTGCTTGCTGATATAAACCAGTATAGGTCCTTTAAAATAAAAATAAAATGTTTTGATGTTTAAAAGAAAAGAGGATTTGAAAAGAAACACATGGTGTTAGTATTTATACTGCACAACAAATGGTAATCAACTCACCATGTTTAACAGACAAGAAAGAGTTTGACTCATCATGAGGGTACGACTCTGATGTGATAATCAAATCCGTTGATGGTTGATAGTTTACCAAAAACTATATGGTTATCAACTCACCATACTCCAAGTGATTAAGAGTTGGCTAGTCCAAAGCAAACGGCTATTGGTAAAGACAAATCAAATCCGTTGATAGCTGATGATTTGCTAAAAATCATAATTTTCAATGATTCACCTCTCACAGGAGTTAACACACCTGGAAGTGATGAGAATAGTATGAAACTTTTAAGATTTGATGATCTTTGTACCAAAATGTTGCTGAGTTGCTGAGAAGATACCATGGAAGATATGATGCTAATGAAGAGTACTTTGACATATGACAGATAGAAGAAAAAGGAATAAAGAAACAATCTTTCTGAATGATTAAAGATTTGAAGATTAAAGATAACAAAAAAACTTGAAATCAAGCAAGTAGAGTTCAAGTTAGGGGAGGATTGTTGGGATATAAAATATCAAAGTACTTCTGGATGTCAAAGTACTGCTGCATGAAGAATAAAGTCAAAGTACTGCTGAAGAATAAAGTTAAAGTACTGCTGTTATTGAAGAATGCTTAAAGTACTTCGAAGGAAACAAGGACTGATGTGCAATATTAGAAAAGGATTAATGTGTAATATTAAATGAATATTCTAGAATTAGTTAGGGATAATGACTTGTCGTTCACGGATTACATGTTGTAAACCGACTTAAGGTTATCTATATAAAGAGCCTTAAGAGGTATTAGTCGATACAAGTTTTACAAGTCTTAGATACGTTTAGAATTCGATCAAAGTTAATAGTTAGGGATTGTTAGTGAATCTGTGTAACAAAGCAGGTTCAAAGTTTGATTAATATAAAAGTTCTTCTTAAGCTTTGTGTTAGTAGATTCCGCATACTTTACAAGGTAAAACAGTGTTTCAATATTAATAGTGTTGAGTTTACTCAATATTGTTAAACCCTTACAAGCTACAAAGTAGTTTGGTCAGAGTATATCGATCCAACAAATGGAATGAAGCCATGCTTTCTAAGCATATTTGGAATATTGCTGTCATGAAAGATACTTTATAGATTAGGTGGGTTCACTTAGTTAAACGTAAGAGGTAAAAGCATATGGGACATCCAGCTTGCTAATGGTGATAGTTGGGGTTGGAAAAACTTATTGATGGTCAGAGATAGAATTAAGTCTCATGTGGTATATAAAGTGGGGGATGGGTGTGATATTGATTTCTGGCATGATAATTGGAACTCTCTTAGCCCTTTAATGCAATACATTTCACATAGGGATTTATATGATGCAAGAATAAGTGGAAGTATTAAGTTGAAAGACATGGTAAGCAATGGTAAATGGAAGTGGCCCGATGAATGGTTTAATAAATTCTCAATCATTACTAGCATTGAAAATCCTCACATCAGTAATGAAAGTAAAGAAAAAGTCATGTGGATGACAAATGGTGGTGATGAAATTGGATTCTCTGTTCAAAAAGTTACTATGAAGTTCCTAGAGTGATATGGTGGAAGTTTGTATGGTATGCACAATGTATCCCAAAACATTCTTTCATCTTATGGCTTTCTATTCATGAGAGATTGAGCACTCAAGAAAGGTTGAGGGCATGGGGTGTTCAAATTGTCAATAGATGCAACCTTTGTCTATGTGATAGTGAAGATCTTCAACATATCTTTTTTTCTGTGCAGTTTCTCCAATGAGGTATGGACTAAAGCTAAACAACTAGCTGAATCTAAGAGTAGCAGTACTGAGTGGGCAAACATTGTTAATGAAATGGCACATGATATAGTAATTAGTAGTAAAGTGTTATAAAGAGGCTTGGGTTTGCTGCATAGAATCTTCAAAGACAAAAAGCAGACATGTGAGAAGGTGTTTTGTAAAATTGTGGAAACTGTTAAGTACAAGCTCCTAGGAATTACTGTGAAAGAAAGTAGAGCTGTAGAAAAAGTGGAGGAGAAATGGAAGATCAAGTGTAAAAGGCTACGTGTATCTGACAGCTGAGTGCAGTTTCAAAAGTAATAGAGAACAAAGGTATTAAAGGGGTGTTTTTATAGAGTATGCATTATGTGGCTTTTGTTATTTGTGTATCAAAGGGAGTAATTGGAATTATTCTACTCCTGGATAAAGTAACTTTTCATTATCCTATATCTTTATATCATGCCATTACAATGCGGAGATACATTGTACCTTGGAGTCCTAATTGGTGTGACTGTACCTATTATAGTCCCATTGTGTGCTCAAATCTGGCCTAGAGAGGAGGTTTGGACAACAATGACTGCTATATAGGAGGTCTAATTCAATATGGATGTACCATAAAGTAGGGTCTCCCATTGTGAAGGGTAAATGGCTGGGGGATAGTGCATGATGGGTGAAATAGAGAGGAATGAAAGATGATCCTTCTTGGTCCACCCAATGCACTGTCAAGGAGGTAATGGATGGTCATCATGGAGGGTGTGTGTTTCCAAACAACTAAAGCCTTCCTTAGAGAGGGAAATGTAGGTTGTCTTGGAAGAGCCCCCCATGGATGGGTTATGGGTGCCTAGTGAAGCCTCACTCCATATCTGCTATGCTACTATAGTAGCAGGATGAGTGGTGTAGTGGATTGGTGCAATAATGGTGAATTGATGTATGGAGTTTGTCTGAATCTAGTTTGATGAGTTTTGAAGCATGTATGTTGAGTTACTCTGTTTTGACAGAGTTAGTATAGTCAGACATAGTTATCTAGTGGTATCCGATATGAGTTAGTGTGGTTAGCATAGATGCAGTTTCTGTATACAAGATTAGGTGTTGGCCAATCTTGTTTTTATTCTTATGTTTGTAATTCTTGTTGAAGTTTAATATAATACATTCACCTTTTGCAAAAAAAAAATATATATATATATATATATATATATATATATATATATATATATATATATATATATATATATATATATATATATATATATATATATATATAATAAACAATTATGCGAGAAATGGTTTATACCAGTAAATGACCATTCGATATTTTTCATCCAGAGAAGGTGTTCCGCTGAGGTTAATATATACTCCTTTTCAAGTTTCTCAATATCCATACACGAATCCGATTTTTCACTTGAAAAAGTATCATTAGCATCTGCAAAAGATAAATGACGAACATTTATGCCATAGTTTTCCCAATGTGGAAATAAAGAGTCAAGACTTAGGAGAGTCTTTGAATAATGGGGCAATTCCATATATACCCAACTTAAACCCCATAATTCCATATTTCCCCAACACATGCTTTAAAAGCATTGTACATGTGCACTAAAAACTTGTGTTTTGGGTAAATATGGAATTTTGATATTTAGATTGGGTAAATATGGAATTATCCCTTGAATAATTATCCACCTCTCCAATTGTTATCTAGCCTTTCTAACATGATATAACTCATTCTAAATACATTTACCTGGATGCAAAGTACTGATCCATGCATAGTCAGAACTCAGAAGATACAATGCATTAATAGTGGCAGAAAGGCAATT
This sequence comes from Artemisia argyi, assembly GCA_030686995.1. Classification (NCBI taxonomy): domain Eukaryota; kingdom Viridiplantae; phylum Streptophyta; class Magnoliopsida; order Asterales; family Asteraceae; genus Artemisia; species Artemisia argyi. The sequence goes on from CM060684.1 coordinate 40,462,651, forward strand.
CAGTCTTTCTTGCAGAGCAAATGATCTGAATTCATAAGCTCTCCTCGCTGCCTCACTTTTGAGTTTTCTTGAGTAAAGGTACATATAACTTGCTGCCTTGCGCCAGTTACGTCGATGAATTGCAAACGCGTATAAGATCTTAAAGGGGTTTGGTATTACAGAAACATCTGAAAGTTTTGCCTGCACGATATGTATCTTATAAAAATAATCTCTTTTTATAATCTCCAGCACCAGCACCAACACCATCTCCAGTTCGAGCAACAGTTACTTTCGCTAAACATAGCCTTAAAGGAGCATGTAGAAAAAAGCTCCAGCGACATGCTCCAGCAACCGCTCCAGCTCCTACTAGTGCCAAACATACCCATAACTTGATAAAAAGTATAAAAGCTTAAGTAGCGTTTGGTTGTAAAAAAATATCTTGTTTTCTCAAAAAACTTTTCATTGGAAATTAGAAAAACTAAAAACCCGTTTACAATTCTCCACTATTTTTTCTCTAACAAATAAAGACGGAATTTCTCAATCTATCATTAAGTATTTGAGTATTTCATTATAACTCTAATCACCATTCGTAAAATCTCCACCTTCGACCTTCGCCACCCAATGTCGTTATCCGTGTTAATCTTTTTAAGGAATAAAAATATAACTCTATCTAAACGTGTTTTCAAAATTTTCAACTCTTCCATTGAGGAGAAAAACTATTCCGTTTTTAAAGAATCAAGAAACAGAAAAATAAGTAAAATTTTATATAACTAAACACTGCCTTAGTATCTTAAATTTAAGTTTATAAAATTGAATTGAAGCTTTACTCATCTTTTATGTTTTAGACAAAAATTAACATGCAAACATTGCATATATCTATCAACTACTACTACCTCATTGTACTTCGTGATCAACTAGTACTACAACCATGTCTAGCAGCAATACCTCCTCCACGCATACCGCATGGCTCAATAATACCATTCCCGCCACGTATTGCACCAATACCACCTCCTCCTCTTACATGCCTGACAAAAGAACGAGAATGCCCAGGAGCCTGATCATTAGGATTGTTGTACGCAACATGTGGTGCGTACCTCCCCGGGAAAAAATAATGACCTACACTGCTACCACCACGATATCTTGATCTTACTTCTTTATAACCAATTGCTCCGGTAGCCTTGTCAATAACGAAAAAGTCGGCACCATAATTATATGATGCATGAATATCGCTAATTAGGCAGCAAAGAGATAGCAAAATAAACATCATCTTCATCTTTAAAATTCTCATCACTATTTTGTTCTGAAATTGAGAGATGTAATCAGTAAGTGATATCGAGTAATTTTGTAACACGACACAGATATATTAATTAAACACTATCTTAGTTGATGGTTTATTAAAATAATTAAAGCTTTTTAGGAAGTTACCTCACGAATTCGATGAACGTACTCCTTGTGCATTGGGATTGTTTGTTGCCAATAAATCTTGGCTTTCAGCAATTTTGTGTTGGTTAATGACTTGCATGGGATATGATATATATGGTTGTATTTACACTGATTCTTTACCGAAAATAGAGTAAATAAATGTCGGCTAAAAATTCCTTAACAAAACACAACCCTACGACTTCATTAATGTCCGTTTCATCTCCTTATATATACATTCATTTAAACTCAACCAAATATTATTAGTACTTCCAATGTTTGTTAGATTTTACATATTCATCTAATTGAAATTTTTGAAAATCACGTATGTTAGAAACGAAAAATTATATCCCGCACATTGTAGTTGGTGTAGAAATATTTATTTTGTGGTTATGAAATTTGTATATAAATTACAAGGAAAAGACAAAAAATCATTATTATTTTTTACTTTTTGCACAACAATTATTTCACACACTGATAGGCTGATACAACCCGTATCTCACTATATATGTGACAAATGTATCTGGTGAGTCTTGAACCCACAACTTCTAAGTTGGGGGTAACTCACATACCACTAGACCAAAAGCCTTTGGTAAAAGCTATAAAATCATAAGTGACTATAAATATAGGATAATAATTATCTGAAATATAAACAATTTCAAATTTTATATTGTAAGGATTTGATGGTAACCCACATGGCTTATGAAACATGTACAGTGAAAAATAAACAAATAAATATGATGTAGAGCAAAACCCTTGTACAAAAGTTTCTTAATCGGAGATATAACCTAACTAACACATAAGTATGGTGTTTAGGAATACTTTATTGTTTATAAGAAGGGTGTTTTTGAATACTTACTTGTTTATCCTGCAATAACGTAAGCTTCACAACATTTCTTGATTCGTGGAGTATAAATAAAGAGAAAGTTGTAATGCTGATACTTTTTCTTAAAGTATTTGCTTTTTGTCTGTTAATAATTATTTTGGGACAGAGGCAGTATAAATTCATCCTAGATAAATATACTAACATAGGATAATTAACATATTACCCCTCAATGAAAATACTACGATTCCTTACAACTCATATTTAATTTAGTAACTCGTTTCAATTTCCATTTTCCAGCTCTGTTTAGTGTATACCGGTGTGACCCTTCGGTATTTCTGTAAAGACCAGTTATGAAAGCTGTTATTTCTTTGCACACAATCCTTTCATATTTAAGGAGTGTCAATTTATTTATTTATTTATTTATTATTTTTTTTCTTGGTAAAGGGTTCCCTAGTAAATGTATTACTCCAAAAAGACTTTTAAGTGCATAGGATGTAGGTGAGATCCTACATCTCAGCCCGTTATATAAGCAAAAACAAAACACACAATTTGTGCTTCAAACTGAAACTATCATAAGAAAGACAAAACAATCATATGAACGTATAACGAAAGGGAACAACCACTAATGACAATAAACATATGTCAAGAAAGCCCTAGTTCCTAACTCGACCACGAAGATGAATAGCATAAGCGTCACAAAATGCCAACTGAACTCGGTTAGTCCATCATAATCATCATTCTCGTAGCCATCATAAATATCATAATCATCGTCCTCGATTAGTCATGCATCATTTGCACCACCACCAGCTCGCTAAAATAAAGATGCCATGAATCGAGTTGTGTCATCATGAACATCCTCAACTTCACTATCCGACTCTTCCACTTGTTCTCCCATTGAATTTCTAGGCATATAAACCTATTTCAAACTCTGCTTCCTTTCAAGAGGCTTATCACACGAACTACTGCTAGGTATATCCACATATATTTTCCATAAGACCATGAACCACTACTTGACTTACCTCTTTTGCACTAAGTGTTTTAGAACCCCCTCTTCATCGCCTAAGATGTCCCAACTGCAATGATGAGCACAGGGATGAAACTAGGACCAAATATAGCCGGGTGCACAAAAAAATTTGAACATTAATACTAAAAGCGCATTTCGATGGACTGTGTGCATTTGCAATGACTTTAAAAAATCAATGTTTTTTTCAAAAATTAACATTATATCGAAAAAAATCCATAGGGTGCTCAGGCACCAGCGGAAACCCCTTGGTTTCGTCCTTGGATGAGCAACAGAGAACTCACATGTAACAACCTTGATTTTAGTAGGTTTGTTTGACTATTAGTCTTGACCTATTTGACTTTTACTTGGTGTGACTTATGTGTTTTGTGTGTTATATATGTGATATATGTGAGTTTTAGCACTAAATCCCTTTGCATGGTGTTGTTATTGTGTGAGTGAGTAATGTTAATATTTAGATAAGTTCATTTTGGTCGCCTTAGTAGTGTGGAAATGACATTTGTGGTTTTGGTGTTTTGAGGTTTTACGTAACAAGTCTTCGTTAAAGCATTTGAGCGATAATGAGTTACGTAGAGTTTGAATTGTGAGTTATATGTATACTTTTGTATGAGATTCTATTTTTAAAAACTTTATTTTGAAAATGATTATTTTCCAAGTCGTCGTAAAAACGAAGGGTTAAAGTGTAAGACGTTAGGTATCGTTATGGGATGTTATAAAATATAAAAAGTATAAGGTTTTGAGTGTAATAATTAAATTTAATAAAAAAATAAAAAAATATATATGGGAGGGGTTGGGCGGCCGATTGGGTAAAAAGGGGGAAAAAGAAACCCAATTTGAGTCCAAATATAATTCTTAAGCACAAGGGTTATCAATAATTAATATAAATACAAAACCAAAGCTCCCAAATCCCTTTTTCCTCCAAATTTGGATCAACCACAAGGAGAGGAGAAGAGAAAAATTAGGGTTTTTATTTTTGAAGCTAAAATCAAGAATAAGGTATAATTTTTTATACTTGTATTCACTCAATTATTTAATTATTGATTAGATTCATGTAATACTAATTATGATGGATCTAGGGTTTGTAAATTTTCTGTAAATTAATTAATTTAACATGTTAGGATCAATTATTGATTATATTATGATGATTGGCGAAGAGAATTGAACGTAAAACATGCTAGTTAATGAGTTAGGGTTTTGGCAGATTTGTAAGGCTGTAAAGATGTGAAGATATTTAATAGATGGTGATGAGTTAGATCATGATTTTTAAGTCTAAATTGTAGTTCAGTGAGAGAGCTTTTCAAAAAGTCTGTCCACAATTGATTTCAAGGTCCGGAAGGTAGCCTAATGATTTTTGCGAGAAAAGGTGTTAAAGCTGTTAAACCGGGATAGATTTGGGGTAAAAGTTTTGAGGTTCAAAGTGGGTTAGAAAATGGAATTAGGTTAGCCCTTCTGTTAGAGTTGAGTTCTATATTATACTTGACTTCCACACGAAGGAGGGACGTTAAAAAGTTGTAGAAGTATGATTTGTAGGTCAAAACATTTTGGTGTGCGTTCAGATCTGAATCTGGGTAGTTTTATGTTTAATTTTTCAAAGGATACTTGTATGTGTTTTTAGACCATGGCCTTATGGGATTAGCTTGTACGCTTATGAGAGACCATGGTGAATTTTTGGTGTGAGTTGTGGAGCTTTTATTACTATGATTTTATGTGAGTGAATGTACCCAAAAATTCTGCGTTTTCTGATATTACTTAGTGCAAGGGATTTAGTGAGTGTAAGTGATAGGTAATATTTGGTATGGAGTCTAGGTGAACCATAGTGGTTTATATGACCTTTAGACATCCATCATATGTGTGTTACATGGACTATAGCTTTTAGCTTGGTCGCGTGTAATGTGGATTTATTTTTGTTGTATAGATTTGTGATTGTTTATTTGGAAGCTGCAAAGACTGACGTGAGTTCGTAGTCTCATTTTTACTTTGTTTTAAACTTGGGATGGGAATGATTCTTGGTTGAAATATTTTTAAGTTACTGTGTTATGTGTCTAATAAATGCATGAAGTTGTAAGTGTTATTATATGTGTATGCATGCTATGTGATAAAGGTGTGGATATTTGGCGTGACTTGTTTGGAGAGTAGTTAAGCTTCCATTGTTCGTATGAGAAACTCCAATGGGAGGGAAGTAGTGTTACTCACTATATTTCTGTGTGGTATGATCAGAGGGTGATGGATACCCATTATTGTTTATGTGGATCGTGGGCATCTTTCGTCCCAATTGATGCTTGATATTGTTATTTGGATCGTGAGCACGTTCCGTCCCTTATGTCCCTATTGTTACCTTATGATGCATTGTTGGTTGATTGATAGAGACTGCATGCTAGATTGTATAATAACTAATCTTACTGTCATGCTATGTTTTATAATCACAGCTAACCGATTGCCTTGTGTGATATCGTCTGTCTTAAACCTATGAATCACACAAACATCATGTTGACATTTTTAAGCATCATTTTCAGGTGAGCATTCTAAGGCTAAGGTTGAGAGAAGCGACTAGACGAGACTTAGTTGCATTATGAGAAAATTTAATCTTTATGTTTAGATTGGATTTGTTGGATTTTGATTGTGATACTTTTATGTTTGACGATTGGTACTTTATGTTTTATTGAGGATACCTTTGGAGATTTGTTTTGGTTATTTTCTTTTGTGGTATTGTTATGACACTTTGTGTTTGTACTTTGCTCTACTTATGTGCATGTAGAAATTCTCTATTTAAACACCAGGTGTTGTGATGATATCTATGAAGTTACACTCGCGTTTCCGCCTTGGCGAGGTGTGACATCACAACATCTCCTCACTGATTATTCACATGCTTGCAACCTTCAAAAATTGATTTGTTGTTGGTGGGACACATAATATGTTCTCCCAACAATGTGTGTGGCATTTAATTTGGGCCGATTCGTTGGGCTTAGTTGAAAAGACAAAGATTTGTATTGATGTGGTAGGTCAAGAAACCTTAGTTGTTCGGATCCCGATCCTGATCTTAGGATCTTACGATCATGGGTAAGATCCCGATATTAAAAACCTTGCAAGAAACCATGAGGATTATAAGGAGATACTGGAATAGGGTTTGTTTCATCCAAGACCTCCACGCAAAGACACTCTTACAAATGAAATTAGGATCTTGTCACATTAAAGGATCCTTCGTAAAAGGGAAAATATGTCTTTATAGGATTGATTGGATAAAAAAACCAAAAATAGCTTGAACATTTTTTTTTTTTTTTTTCTATCTTTCTGCTAGCTTTTAGTAAAATTGTCGTCACAAAAAATTCAAAATATATTCAAGCCTCTAGAGAATATGCCACGACTTGATATACATCTCTGGTTTGTTATTTCATGCCCTTTATGAATTTATATAGAATATATAGACTTCTGGGCATACCTTATTGATTGAGCGTTGTATTTGCCCACAAAAAATTTACACAAAATCAAAACGAAAACACTCTGACATATTTGCTCCTGGGTAGGAAGACTACACTACATCTGATTGTCTATACAGCAAGTACAATAGACTGATGGAGATATATCCTAAGCAATGCACAAATTAAAAGAACAGCATTCCTAACGTTGTGGAAGCCAAATTAGATGGTGAAAAGCAGCCTTGTAAAGGCATCCACTGCCGTGAGCAAGATCCTTAGGATTGTCATGCGCACCAGCTGCTGTCATTTTGCCACAGGGAATAGAATTTACTCATCCTCTTGAACGACCTCTACTGCTACCACATCCACTTTTTCCACGTGATCCACTGCTACTACCATTACTATTACCACATGGCTGCTAATGTTAATACCATGGCTCCACTTGAACCACGAGATCCACCAATTTAAGTATACTACCACCACAACTTCCACCAAAACTTACTCCACGACCACATAAACTTGATCCTCATTCTCTTGAAGCCCGTAAGTGCTGAGAATGTCTGGTTTGCATTCGAAATTGATGGTATATCACTAATTAAGTAAGCAATGTGCAAGCAAAATTAACATCTTCATCTTTGTTATATGTTCTAAAATATAGTAAAAGGCAACTAGAGATCATTTAAATAAGTACTGGGTTGCTATCATATAAGATCAACCATAATCAAATTTAAAATAGTATATTGACTAATGTAACACGTTGTAGAAATAATCATAGTATCAAATAAATGAAACTAAAAGAATGTAATGTCAAATAAAACTAACATGAAAGCATTGTGTGTCATGTCATTAACAAAATTTAACACGCAAACATTGCATATATATCAACTACTACTACCTCCGGATCTTGTACGTCATGATCAACTACTACTACAGCCATGTCTTGCTGCAATACCACCTCCACGCATACCGCATGGCTCAATAATACCATTCCCACCACGTATTGCACCAATACCACCTCCTCCTCCTCTTACATGCCTGACAAAAGAACGATAACACCCAGCAGCCTGATCAATAGGATTGTTGTACGCAACAGGTGGTGCGTACCTCCCTGGGAAAAAATAATGACCTATACTGCTACCACCACGATATCTTGATCTTACTTCTTTATAACCAATTGCTCCGGTAGCCTTGTCAATAACGAAAAAGTCGGCACCATTATATGATGCATGAATATCGCTAATTAGGCAGCAAAGAGATAGCAAAATAAACATCATCTTCATCTTTAAAATTCTCATCACTATTTTGTTCTGAAATTGAGAGATATAATCAGCAAGTGATATCGAGTAATTTTGTAACACGACACAAATATATTAACTAAACACTAGTTGAAAATTTATTAAAATAATTAAAGCTTTTTAAGAAGTTACCTCACGAATCGATGAACATACTCCTTCTGAATGGGATATATGGTTGTTTTTATACTGATTTTTTTGAGTAAATAAATATCGGCCGCTAACAAGTCCTAAACAAAATACAACCCCTCAACTTCATAAATGTCCGTTTCACACTACAACAATAAGTAGGACGGGCGAGGAGACTTTTGGCGGGGACACCCATGTCCCCGCCGAAAGTCGCTAAATGACAAAAACCATGCTGACCTGGCACACCAAATGGCTGACCGAGTAGGAGAAATTCAACGCAAACTTTTAGCGGTGACATGTCCCCGCCAAAAGTTTCCCCAAGTTTGACCAAATTTTCTTATTCTCCCTCGCTGACTAATTGTTACCGCGTTTTTTTCCCTCCAACACTTTTTGAATAAATTCTGACCTTTTGGCGGGGACATGTCCCCGCCGAAAGTGGGATATTTAAAAAAAATTGATTTTATTTATAAATGATTTAATTAAGTTAAAAATCATTTAAAATTATTAAAATTTATTTAAATAAATTAAAAACGATTTAAACTAATTAAAAATGATTTCAAATAAAAATAAATGATTAAAAAATAAACGATATTATCTCGACACATTCGTTTAACATCTCATGTATAACCATATCATCTCGACTCATTCGTTTAACATGTTATGCATATCCATAACAATTCAACTCATCCGTTTAAATGTTATGCATATCCATAACAACTCGCCTCGTCCGTTTAACATGTTATGCGTATCCATAACAACTCGACTCGTCCGTTTAACATGTTATGCGTATCCATAACAACTCGACTCGTCCGTTTAACATGTTATGCGTATCCATAACAACTCGACTCGTCCGTTTAACATGTTATGCGTATCCATAACAACTCGACTCATCCGTTTAACATGTTATGCTTATCCATAACGACTCGACTCCTTCATTTAACATGTTATGCATATCCATAACGACTCTACTCATTCTTTTAACATGTTATGCGTATCCATAGCAACTCTACTCGTCCGTTTAACATGTTATGCATATCCATAACAACTCGACTCGTCCGTTTAACATGTTATGCGTATCCATAACAACTCGACTCGTCCGTTTAACATGTTATGCGTATCCATAACAACTCGACTCATCCGTTTAACACGTTACGCATATCCATAACAACTCGACGCATCCGTTTAACGTGTTACGCCTATACATAACAACTCGACTCATCCGTTTAACACGTTATGCATGTATAACCATATCATCTCAGCTCGTTCGTTTAACATCTCACGTATAACCATATCATCTCGGCTCGTTCATTTAACATCTCACGTATAGCCATATCATCTCGGCTCGTTCAAGTGTTTAACATCTCGTGTATAACCATATCATCTCGGCTCGTTCATTTAACATCTCACGTATAACCATATCATCTCGGCTCATTCGTTTAACACGTTACACATATCCATAACAACTCGACGCATCCGTTTAACATGTTACGCATATCCATAACAACTCGACTCATCCGTTTAACGTGTTACGCCTATCCATAACAACTCGACTCATCCGTTTAACACGTTACGCATATCCATAACAACTCGACTCATCCGTTTAACGTGTTACGCCTATCCATAACAACTCGACTCATCTGTTTAACACTTTATGCATATCCATGTATAACCATATGATCTCGGCTCGTTCGTTTAACATCTCACGTATAACCATATCATCATGGCTTATTCGTTTAACATCTCACATATAACCATATCATCTCGGCTCGTTCGTTTAACACGTTACGCATATCTATAACAACTCGACGCATCCGTTTAACATGTTACACATATCCATAACAACTCGACTCATCCGTTTAATGTGTTACGCCTGTCTATAACAACTCGAATCATCCGTTTAACACGTTACGCATATCCATAACAACTCGACTCATCCGTTTAACGTGTTACGCCTATCCATAACAACTCGACTCATCTGTTTAACACTTTATGCATATCCATGTATAACCATATGATCTCGGCTCGTTCAAGTGTTTAACATCTCGTGTACAATTATATCATCTCGGCTCGTTCGTTTAACATCTCACGTATAACCATATTATCTCGGCTCGTTTGTTTAACATCTCACGTATAACCATATCATCTCGGCTCGTTCGTGTAACATTACACACTAACCAAGGACCTATCAAAAATAATTTTAAATGATTTAAAAAGTGATGTAAATAATTTTAAAAAGTCTTAAGTTAATTAAAAATGATTTCAAATAAAAATAATTAAAAATGATTTCAAATAAAAATAATTAAGTCTTAAGTTAATTAAATGATTTAAACTAATTAAAAATGATTTCAAATAAAAATAAACGATATTATCTCGACACATTCGTTTAACATCTCATGTATAACCATATCATCTCGACTCATTCGTTTAACATGTTATGCATATCCATAACAATTCGACTCATCCGTTTAAATGTTATGCATATCCATAACAACTCGCCTCGTCCGTTTAACATGTTATGCGTATCCATAACAACTCGACTCGTCCGTTTAACATGTTATGCGTATCCATAACAACTCGACTCGTCCGTTTAATATGTTATGCGTATCCATAACAACTCGACTCGTCCGTTTAACATGTTATGCGTATCCATAACAACTCGACTCATCCGTTTAACATGTTATGCGTATACATAACAACTCGACTCATCCGTTTAACATGTTATGCTTATCCATAACGACTCGACTCCTTCATTTAACATGTTATGCATATCCATAACGACTCTACTCATTCTTTTAACATGTTATGCGTATCCATAGCAACTCGACTCGTCCGTTTAACATGTTATGCGTATCCATAACAACTCGACTCGTCCGTTTAACATGTTATGCGTATCCATAACAACTCGACTCGTCCGTTTAACATGTTATGCGTATCCATAACAACTTGACTCATCCGTTTCACACGTTACGCATATCCATAACAACTCGACGCATCCGTTTAACGTGTTACGCCTATACATAACAACTCGACTCATTCGTTTAACACGTTATGCATATCCATGTATAACCATATCATCTCGGCTCGTTCGTTTAACATCTCACGTATAACCATATCATCTCGGCTCGTTCATTTAACATCTCACGTATAGCCATATCATCTCGGCTCGTTCAAGTGTTTAACATCTCGTGTATAACCATATCATCTCGGCTCGTTCATTTAACATCTCACGTATAACCATATCATCTCGGCTCGTTCGTTTAACACGTTACACATATCCATAACAACTCGACGCATCCGTTTAACACGTTACGCATATCCATAACAACTCGACTCATCCGTTTAACGTGTTACGCCTATCCATAACAACTCGACTCATCCGTTTAACACGTTACGCATATCCATAACAACTCGACTCATCCGTTTAACGTGTTACGCCTATCCATAACAACTCGACTCATTTGTTTAACACTTTATGCATATCCATGTATAACCATATGATCTCGGCTCGTTCGTTTAACATCTCACGTATAACCATATCATCTTGGCTCGTTCGTTTAACATCTCACGTATAACCATATCATCTCGGCTCGTTCGTTTAACACATTACGCATATCCATAACAACTCGACGCATCCGTTTAACACGTTACGCATATCCATAACAACTCGACTCATCTGTTTAACGTGTTACGCCTGTCCATAACAACTCGACTCATCCGTTTAACACGTTACGCATATCTATAACAACTCGACTCATCCGTTTAACGTGTTACGCCTATCCATAATAACTCGACTCATCTGTTTAACACTTTATGCATATCCATGTATAACCATATGATCTCGGCTCGTTCAAGTGTTTAACATCTCGTGTACAACCATATCATCTTGGCTCGTTCGTTTAACATCTCACGTATAACCATATTATCTCGGCTCGTTCGTTTAATATCCCACGTATAACCATATCATCTCGGCTCGTTCGTTTAACATTACACACTAACCAAGGACTTATCAAAAATAATTTTAAATGATTTAAAAAGTGATGTAAATAATTTTAAAAAGTCTTAAGTTAATTAAAGATGATTTTAAATTTTTAAATGATATAAATTATTTTAAAAAGTGATGTAAATAATTTTAAAAAGATTTAAATTAATTAAAGATGATTTAGAAAAAAATTATTTAAATTTAAATGATTTAATTAATATTGATTTAAGTTAATTAATATGGTATAAAATAATTTTTTTTTATCAAAAATACTTTCGGCGGGGACATGTCCCCGCTAAAAGTTTTCACCAAAATTTTTGATTTTCCCTCGGTGCATTTACTTTATCCCGCCAAACCTTTTGGCGATTGGTAAATACTTTCGGCGGGGACATGTCCCCGCTAAAAGTTTTCACCAAAATTTTTGATTTTCCCTCGGTGCATTTACTTTATCCCGCCAAACCTTTTGGCGATTGGTAAAAACTTTTGGTGGGGACATGTCCCCGCCAAAAGTGTGACCTCAATTATTAACAGATGCAGATCTAGTAGTCAACACTTACAAAAAATAAAAAAACAAACACACCTTTGCTCTCTGCTGCTTCTCTCGATCTGCTGCACCATCAACACCACCACACCACTACACCACAGCGCCACCACTACACCACCACTACTTCATTGCACTAGCACCACCATCTCCACCACAGCACCCCCACACTCGCACCACTCTGCACATCTCTTTCTCCCCTCTCCCGTTTAATTCTTTCTTTTTATCATCTCCTTTCTTCCTTTCTTCCTCTCGTTTACAAACCCAGGTAAATTTTTGTTAACTTTTTGATATTTGTTAGTTTTTTGACATTTGTTAATTTTTGTTAATTTTTTTTAATGTTTGCTAATAGTTTATGGTTTTTGTGATTTTTTGTTAATAAGAATTGATTGCATGTGTTTTTTTGTATTTTTATTAATTTTTTCATTTTTTTGTAATTTTTTTTGCAGCCGTGAACAAGCCGAGATAGCCGAGAACCACATTTGCAGCCGAGACAAAGGATGAGTCTGAATGTAACGGGGATGAGTCTGAATGTAACGGGGAGGGCAGTGGGGAGTAGGATATGGGTTGTTTGGGTTATTGGTCGGTTTATATGTGTTTTTGGGTTATGGACTAATTTCCGGATATTTAGATAGATTATTATGTGTTAGGATCCCCGCTAAATAGATTATGCGTATAGTCTTGGACCATTTGGGGGGATCATGTTTTAGGGATCACAGTTTTTGAATCGTTTGACGAATTTCTAATTTATAATATTATGTTTAGCGAATTTGAACCATTTTGTGGTGTTGTAGCATATTTTGTGATGTTGTAGCATGTTTGTGGTTGTAACACAGGTTGGGTTATTGTAGATTTTTTCCGGAAAAAATCTGGAAATTACCCATTTTGCAGCAATTTGCTGAAAATTGGTCAGTTACTTTTGGCGGGGACATGTCCCCGCTAAAAGTTTGATACAATATCTTTGGATACAGCTTTTGGCGGGGACATGTCCCCGCGGAAAGTGTGTTAATTATTATTTAAATCAAGGATTAAGGGGTTAATCACAACAACGAAAAACACTTTTGGCGGGGACATGTCCCCGCTGAAAGTAGTGCCATGCTGGCATGTTTGACCTGACCAAAATTGTCCACGCTGGCAGTGTGGGTCCCACGTGTCCCCGCCAAAAGTGGTGTCCGTCACCGCCAAAAGTTTACAGCGAAGGGGTTTTGCCGGCGAACTTTCGGCGGGGACATGTCCCCGCCAAAAGTATTGGATGGGGAGAAGTCCCCGCTGAAAGCTTCAAAATGTCCCCGGGAAAAGTAGTGATTGTTGTAGTGTCAGCCCCTTATATACACATTTATTTAAACTCAACCAAATATTATTAGTACTTCCAATGTTTGTTAGATTTTACATATTCGTCTAATTGTAATTTCTGAAAATCATGTATATTAGAACCGTAAAATTATATCCGCGCGTTGTAGTTGGTGTAGAAATATTTATTTTCTGGTTATGAAATTTGTATATAAAGTGCGAGGAAACGGGAAAGAATCAATATTATTATTATTTTTGCATGCCAATTTTTTTCACACCCTGATACAACCCAAATCTCAATATATATCTAACAAATGCTTTCAGTGAGGCTTGAACACATAACCTATAAATTGGAGGCAACTCACATACCACTAGACCAAAGCTTTGGATAAAAGATAAAATCTCATATGTAACTATATATATATAGGATAATAGTTATCTAAAATATGTACACTTTCAACTTTTATATTGTAAAGACTTGGTGATCACCCGCATGTCCTATAAAACATGCATAGTGAAAAATAAAAAGATAAATGTGATGCAGAACAAAACCCTTGTACACAGATCTCTTAATTAATCAGAGATATAACCTAACCAACACGTAAAAATGGTGTTTAGAAATACTTCTATCTATTAATCTGTTAATACTATTAAAAGAGAGTTTTTGATAGTTATATTTGATAAGGTGGAGAATTTTTATTAGTTGTTTGAATAAAATATATTACTTGATGATGTCACAAATTGTTTATATATATATCCATACAAAGCCCATTTTGAAACACTCAAAGGCCCGAATAATATCAAAGCTATTTCAGAAATACAGATCCTCGCGCCTGTTTTGTTATCGGAAAACCCTTTCAATTGCTTTCTCTAAACAAATTCAAATTTGAAATCTAAAAGTAAATCCACCAAAATATATAATCTCATTTTCTGAGCATCTAAATTCCATTTGTCTTCTTCGACTCAATGTATCTCCAATTTGCTTAAGCTTTTTGCTCTTCAGGATAAGGTATATATGGAAATTGATTTAAAGATTTCAGTTTTTTTTTTTTTTTTTTTTTTTTTTTTTTTTTTTTAAGCTTTCATTTATTCATACAAATCCTCTTCAACAATACACGCCTGAATTAAAAAAAAAAAAAAAAAAATGCTTGAAGGACTTTGAAGCTATTATGCCAAGCTGATCGAGTTGTTTTTAGGTGCTATGAAGCCACTGTTCTAATTTTGATTAACCAGTTAATCTTATAATCGTCTTTAACATATCTGAATCAATAATTGGTGATCTTCATCTCGAATTTGTATATTTTTAGCTTCCAGTGAATAGTAATCATTTTTGCTTAAATTTATCTTTGAATGACTTTTTTAATTGATAAATTCGTCACTCTCTTAGGTTCAGGCCATGGTCATGAGCACAAACTATTTCTTGAAAGCCTAAAAAAGACATTTGAAATGCTAGAACTGTGGTAATCTTTATGGTTGCTGTTATGACATGGTTAGCGGAAGGTGGAAGAATGGTGTTGTGTTATGTCCAAGGTAAAGGAATACAAAAGAAGAAAAAGGCGAAGGCTGCAATTCAAAGAAGATTATGGGATCCCGGATTACGTCAATGTTGCAGGAGGACGGACTCCCAAATGACTCAAGAAGTCCAAACGTATGGCATAAAAATTATGTCATATAATCTATCTTTATTTACGTGTCTTTGTTTAGGACTGTTTTCATATTTATTTAGGAAAGTCAGTTAAGAATGTTTTAAGACAACACCTTGAGGGCAAGGTGGTTTTGAAGGAGTGAGGAATGATACGCCTGGGCCCGAGCCCATGGCCTATTTAGGTCTTAGGTTTTTACTCTTATAAATACATTTGTAATCCTTTATTATAATCAATCAAAGTTAAAGATAAACAAATCTCTAGTTCTTTTCTTCTATTTTCTGACGGAGCCCGCGCCCGCTTGAAGTGGTGCCCTATCCGGATACAACCCGTAACCGGGTCGTATCAATTGGTGCTTTCATTGAGAGCTCTCGTTGAGAAGGTTTTTTATTAGGGTTCCAATCTTCAAAAAAAAAAAAAAAAAAAAGTACTGTTCATCAGCACTATTCATCCCGGGAGTAATGTTCATCGATCACTATTCACGGCTACTGTACACGAGTTACTGTTCATCAGATTTTTTTTTCTTCTTCGAGATATTTGTAACACCCCCAAAATTTGATACAGCGGAAGACTCAACAAGCTTTCGGGGTGCTACGGGGATTGGTATCCAACACAGGACAATATAGAACGAGATAAAGTAAACATAATAAAAACACAACCAAAACGGGGTTTTAAGGTTTACAATTATCCCAACGTCATTCAGAGTCAGGCCCAAAATAAAGTAACAATAGGTCCAAATTTAATTATCAGAGTTTAGAAAAATAGATCCATGAACCGAGAGCCTTAGCCGAGCCTTCCAATCCAAGCATGCACCTCAACACTTAATTACCTAAGAAAACGTGCTAAAAGTCAGCTTTCGCTGGTGAGATCATAGGTTTAAATTCAACTAACAATATAGTGGACATATACGCAAAACGCTTGCTAGCTAGACTAAGGATTCGCTAAAAGCCTGCGGATACCCTCCGCTCTCAACATAACACACGGATACCCTTCCGCAATACCAAAACACACGGATACCCTTCCGTAACAACATAGATATTCGGGTAACCCCCGCAATACCAATAAATACTCGGATAACCTCCGAAGTATTAATAACCTATAGGTGGACACTATAGTATCCAAAATCCTCAAATAAGCCAATCTCGTAATCCAACCATTATTTAGTCCACACGCGATGGTTCACTATGTGACTAGGGTTGATGTAACTCATCTAACCAAATCTAGTCCACACACGATGGTTCACTATGTGACTAAGGTTGTTATAATATTCGTCTAACCATAACTAGTCTACACGCGATAATTCACTATGTGACTAAGGTTGACAAATCTTCCTAGTTCCATAAGCATAGCAAGTTTTGAAAAGTAAAAGCGATAATAGTCCACATAAAACAATTTGCACGTTTCTCACCCCAAGTATTGAAAACATAGTTCAAGAGGAAAAGTGGGGCTATGACTCACCTCAAGTCCAGAAAATAGCAAGACGAGGTAGGTAGAAATAAGATGTATGATAACTCACGAAACAGCAACTACGGACTTGGCACGACCTAACAATATTAACTCTTTCAGAAATCATTTCCTCAAATATATAATATTCCCAAACCCGGACGAGAATCCGTTTTATTACCGAAAATCCGTTTCGTATTAGTTTGGTGTATTTGCGTTTGGTATCCATACGGGTGGTGGGTCGACTCAAAACAAACCAACAAGATCACACATAGCAAGATAAGATAAGCTATAGATCTAATATTAGCCCAATATATCATTTAAATAAATCGCCAAAGTTTACCAAATCCGTCGATTTGATAATCCTCATATTTATTTACGTAATATACCGTTCCAAGATTACACCCAATCTAAAACACATATAAAGCACATAGCACGTATTGACTATATAGTATATATCATAGTTTAATAAATTCCTCGTATATATCGTCAAATTGGCCAGATTTCCCGATATATACACTCGCAATCTATTACACTTTACATATACTACAACCTATGGGCGTCGTAGGATACGATGCCCACTAATATGTTCGTTTCATATAACCAAATAATCCGGCTCAACCTTAGGGTTAAGTGGTTATTTACTTATAGAAAACGTCTATATTAGTCATCATATATCCGTGACAACACGAACGTCGCAAATAGTAACTTACCTGGACCCGAGTGACAACAATTTCGCCTAACTCAATAAGTTTATCCGTTATATATCCGAAATAACTTTTTATTAAACGTTTCATAATTGTCGGGAGTTTCCCGTTTTATACACAATTTTTATAATAATAATACGTTTAATAATATTACGCCACTTTCGTAGCCTAATATATATCTAATCGTATTATTTATAATACGACTCGTGATTATTATTATTATTAATATACGCGTTTATATAGTTATATATACGTTATTCACGTATATACTTTCGTATAAACGTTCATATTATCAATAATTATTATTACGAGTTTTATTATTATCGTTTTAGTTTTAATAGTTATTGAGTTATACGAAATGGTCATATGTCCGAGTCATGACTCTCGGCTCAATGTCCAAGTCCAATAATAAGCAAAAGTCATAAATAACGAATCTCCGTCCAATCACAATCTCAAACCACGGGCTACAACAATAGGGTCCGACTACGGCACCCGACTAACCTATCTCCGTCAATCTAACGACCGTCTCACAATCGGTCCCCAATCACACTTACCAATCGACAACAACTTCTCAATACCAAAAACCATATCCAAATCGACCCATATATATACGGCCGAGAAAATAAATACCACAACAACAATTAAATAAGTTCACCATTATACAAATAATAACATTCACCAAGTTAATATGTGGGTCGGTTTACCAAGCCGACCCGAGCCCTCGACTCACTTGAGTCTCGGCTCCGAACCGCGAGTCATTTAGACTCGAACCAAACATCGCAAGAACCATATAGTTCACAAGGGCCAACCAGGAAATCATATACTCCATACGACCCAAAGGTCAATTCGGTAACCAAAATGGTGCTCGGCTAACAGCCGCGACTCAAAGAGTCGAACCACATTACCATACGAGCCAAAGGCTCGAACCACACTTCAACGAGAATCCCCTTGAGGTCTCCGTATGGCCAAAGAGCACAAAGAAAAGAACCCCGAGACTACACGGTCTCGGCTAGCATCGGGTCAAGGTTCACCACACCCTCGACAACAATCAATCGATCAAACACTACAAAAAACTGGCCATTTAGTGACACACAAAAAGTGCCACAATAGGTCTAAAAAATGCCACTAAAGGCCTGTTAGACATTTGGTGGCAGAAAAAAAAGTGTCACTAACGACACTGCCACTATAGGGTATTAGTGACACTTTTTTGTTGTGTTGCTGCAGCCTTTTAGATATTTAGTGGCACTTAATAATTTGTCACAACATAATAAAATGATTTTGTGTCACATACGCTCTGTCACTAAATATATGTAATGATGTGATACTCGAATGGTTTCAATGGCATATATTGTTTTCTATCAAAATATAAATTGATCGTAATTTCATGCCACTGTGACAATATTAGTATGCGTTTACACCTATTTGAAACCAAATTTCATTCGATCATGGCACATGAAACAAACAATTTAATAGTTTACATACAATTGAAATTTTCAGTAATTAACAAACATACAACTATCCAACAAAATAGCACAAGTCTAAATTTCCTACTACATACAATACTACATAAGATGCCTAAAAGTATCAAAATAACTGCAACTTCATCCTTGTAAACGAATCCGGATTGCTCTTAAAAGCGCATCATCTGTAGAGAAACAAAAACAATTCTTAAAGATTAAAGTCACACATATTAAACTAACGTGTGAATGATTCATAAACTTTAGACACATTAAGAGTATGTTAGTTGTTGTTTGAGTAAATATGCCTTCACAATTGATTACAAATATTTAATTTACGTTGTAGATCCTTATTTTCCTTCCAAGCCCCACCACAAAGTGAGTTCTTTGTTGCTTTTTAGCAGATGCGCATTTCACACTAGTAGATAGTTGAAATATAAATAAATGTACAAGTATAACTAGAATGGTAACAAGTGGTACCTCGTACAACATAGTAACATATTAGACACTTGGATATGGTACTTACAAGTAGAAAGTTCAACACGTTTACTTGGACCGGAGCAGATTTTCGTTATGTCCATTTCCTATGGATCAAAAAGGTCAATCGTAAACACTTTTTTAAAAGCAAAATAGTTCAATGAATTAAATTCATTGATTTCAACTTTGTGAATTTACTTATCATTACAATTAGATACAATATAACTTTTCTTAACTATAGAACCTGGTATTGATCCCTTTTTTCTTTTTTCTTTAGCCATAGAGTGATGATCCAAAGTTTCAACTTTCATATATGAACTTTTTTCAATTCTTTGCTGCAGCATGGTTGGAAACATTAATAAGCAAAGGCGTAGAGATAATATAATAAAGGAAAAATAACATTTTATTGGAAAGAAAAAGCATAACCAACATTAACGTACGGGATCTCGCCAATTTTCGTTGAAAATATTATGAGAACTATTTCATATATGATCATTCAACTTATGATGTCCTTCATAACTCACCTGTAGTACAGTTCACATACATAATAATAAGAAATATAATACAAAATAAATATGCGGGTTGAGATAACAGGAATCACAGGTTGGAGAATTTACTTGGCGTGAAAATGAATGATGACAATGAGAAACGTAACAACTTGATGCGGCTATGAAAAGTAGGGTTTTTGAAATCTAAATTATAAGACTAATGAAAGAAGAATAAGGGGGAAAAAGCCCACCTACGTTTTTTAGTTTTTAACAAAGGCCCGCTTTAACTTTTGAAATTGGGAAACTTTTTATTTGGTAATAGTGGCACAATTACGAAATCAAAAAAATATTGAAATAGTATTTAATGGCATAATACATATAACTGACACTAATTTAAGTGAGCTATTATGGCACATAAAAGCTTGTATCACTAGTAACCCTGTACATTCGTGGCACAAAGAGTAAATTGCCACTAGAACCTTATTATCTTTAATGACACATAAAAATCTGCCATTAAAAATATGATACAGTGGCACATATATATTTTGTCACTAAAAATGTCTGCCACTAAATGGCTATTTTTTTGTAGTGAAACATCACCAATAACCAAAGCCATACGAGGCTTCGAACCAACAAAAACAATAAGCCGAGGGCTTTGCTCTCGGTTCCAAGTCAACCACGACCCGACCATGAACCCGGATACCAAACTTTGTAGAAAACGTGTTTTCAACCAAAACCCATAAACATGTTACGTTTTTAAATGAAAACCCACTTGATTCTCATCAACTCGTGACCCTTGGTCACGATTCGAACCAATGAATCGAGTTAAAACTCGACCTACCTTCCAAAACAATCCTAAATCAAAGAGTACTCAAGAAATAACAAGAAAGTGGTGATGAACTTGTGATTATTTGATTCGGATTTGGTGTTAATGTGGGAGTTAGGGCGCGTGTTATAGCTCAAAAGAAAGATCTCGACGAGAGGGTTAAAGTGGTGGTGTTATTTTTGGTGTGGGAGCGGCGGTGTGACGGTGGTGGCCGGCCGAAGAGGGCGGCGGCTAGGGTTAGAAAGATGGGGAAGATGATGAGATGAGAGAGAGAGAAGTGAAAATGGTGAGTGAGTGTTTGTGTTGTGTGGGTAAAACCGGACCAAACACACCTTATATTAACTTTTTTTTTTTTTTTTTTTTTTTTTTTTTTTATAAAGGTTATAATAATAATAAGAATAATAAAAATAATAGTAATAATAAGGATATTATTACGGTGGAGCGGGTAACGCGGGTTATTGTAAAAACACGTGGCCCGAACCCGAACTCATTTTAAAACTTCCATATCACACGAGAACCTCTCGTAATTAATTAAAATATATATCGGACTCGTTAAGACGAATCATAAAATTGTCGTTAGGAAATCCTAGTGCCAAAGTCAACGTAGTACCAAGTGAAAATTCAAATATACATCACTGATCGTATAATCAGAAATGAATTATGAACATAATTCACGAATTCCATAACGTCATTAATTAAAATATCCATAACATAGGTCTTACAAGTTCGTTGTGAAATGAAAATTTCAATTAAAAATTATAAACGAACTTAAATTGTAATGCGGGTTTTTAAAATAGCTCCCTAAACTGCCGGTTGTCACATCCTCCCCGTCTCAGAAGGAAACCCGTCCCGGGTATCACTCGGAAAAAATTTTCTACGAAGTGAAAAGCTTCGAATATCTCTTCCTGAACTCGTCCTCACGTTCCCACGTAAATTCTGGTCCATGTCGGGAATTCCAACGAACCTTGACGAGCGGAATGCGACTCCTCTTGAGTCGTTTAACTTCACGATCTAAAATCTCAATCGGTTCCTCCACGAAATTCAGTTTCTCATCAACACGAATGTCCCTCATTGGAATGACGGGCATTTCATCGGAAAGACATTTCTTCAGATTACTCACGTGGAACACGTCGTGAACTTTGCTCAGTTCGGACGGTAATTCCAACCTATAAGCCACGGGCCCAATTCTTTCTAGAATCAAGAATGGTCCAATGTAGCGTGGGTTGAGTTTACCACGTTTCCCGAAACGTATTACACCTTTCCAAGGCGAGACTTTCAGCATTACTTTGTCTCCAACCTGGAACTCTAAAGGTTTACGTCTCTGATCGGCGTAGCTCTTCTGCCTATCTCTGGCGGCTTGCAACCGATCACGAATCCGAGTTACTTTCTCGGTAGTTTCCAAAATAAGCTCAGGGCCTGTAAGTTGACTATCTCCAACTTCTGCCCAACCAATAGGCGAACGACACTTTCTGCCATACAAAGCTTCGAAGGGTGCAGCCTTAAGACTTGTATGGTAGCTGTTATTATAGGAGAACTCCGCAAGGGGTAAATACTTCTCCCAGCCTTTACCAAAGTCTATGATGCATGCACGAAGCATATCCTCTAACGTCTGAATGATCCTCTCACTTTGACCATCGGTTTGGGGATGATATGCAGTACTCATATCAAGCCTCGTCCCCAAAGCCGTTTGAAGTGATCGCCACAAAGCTGACGTAAAACGACTATCACGATCTGAAATAATAGATATCGGGACTCCATGACGCGAAATAATCTCCTTCACATATAGCCTCGCAAGTTTATCCACACTATCATCTTCGCTAATAGCCAAGAAATGAGCAGACTTCGTCAGACGATCCACAATTACCCAGATAGCGTCACACCCGCTAGCTGTCCTCGGTAATTTGGTAATGAAGTCCATAGTAATCCGCTCCCATTTCCAAACTGGTAGTTCTGGTTGCGTTAGTAATCCTGATGGTCTCTGGTGTTCAGCCTTAACCTTGGCGCATGTCAAGCACTTACTAACGTACGATGCTATATCTGCCTTCATATTTGGCCACCAATAGAACTTCTTAAGGTCCTGGTACATTTTATCGGAACCAGGATGAATGGAGTACCTTGACTTATGCGACTCATGCATAATCAATTCCCGAATTTCTCCATATAAAGGTACCCAAATCCGATCTCCAAAACATAATAATCCATCAGAACGCTTAACAAATCCTTTCTCATTATCAGCCATCCCAAATATATTCTCGGCAGGTCTATTTTCTGCCTTCAACGCTTCTGTTTGAGCTTCGAGTATGTGAGACGGTAATGGCGACACGATGGTCATTCCCAATGACCTAACTCGTAATGGTGGTACTCTTTCCTTTCGACTAAGAGCATCAGCAACAACGTTTGCTTTACCAGGGTGGTAGCGAATTTCACAATCATAATCGCTTAGCAACTCAATCCAACGTCGCTGTCTCATGTTGAGCTCTTTTTGATTCAAGATGTGTTGTAGAATTTTATGGTCAGTAAATACAACACATTTGGTTCCGTACAAGTAATGTCTCCATATTCTTAAAGCAAAAACTACAGCACCTAGCTCCAAATCATGGGTTTTTCTCATGCTTTTTGAGCTGTCGGGAAGCATAAGCTATCACTTTCTCTCGTTGCATTAACACGGCTCCTAAACCTTTATGTGAGGCGTCACAATAGACGACGAAATCCTCGTTACCTTCTAGTAACGCTAAGATAGGAGCACTACACAACATTTTCTTAAGCAATTGAAACGCTTCCTCTTCTTTATCTCCCCATTCATACGTAACACTCTTTTGAGTCAATTTGGTCAATGGTTTAGCTATCTTCGAAAATCCCTCAATGAATCTTCGGTAATAACTAGCTAAACCCAAAAATTGACGAACTTCGGTTGGGGTTGTAGGTGCAGCCCAATCTTTTATCGCCTCAATTTTTGCAGGATCCACGTGGACTCCTTGTCTGTCAATCACATGACCCAAAAATTGTACTGTCGGAATCCAAAATTCGCATTTCGAAAACTTGGCATAAAGTTTCTCCTTCCTGAGCAATTCCAAAATGAGTCTTAGATGCTCCTCATGCTCTTTCTCACTCTTTGAATAAATCAGAATGTCATCGATGAATACAATCACGAACTTATCCAAGTAAGGCTTACACACACGATTCATGAGATCCATGAATATTGCTGGTGCGTTAGTCAACCCAAACGGCATCACCTGAAACTCGTAATGCCCGTAACGGGTTCTGAAAGCCGTTTTCGGAATATCTTCCTCGCGAACTCGAAGTTGATGATATCCCGATCTCAAATCGATCTTCGAATACACACTCGATCCTTGAAGTTGATCGAACAAGTCATCGATCCTGGGTAACGGGTATCGATTCTTCACCGTTAACTTATTCAACTCCCTATAATCAATACACATACGAAACGATCCATCCTTCTTCTTCACGAATAAGACTGGGGCTCCCCAAGGTGAAGAACTTGGTCTTATGAATCATTTTTCGGCTAACTCCGCCAATTGTTTCGACAACTCTTCTAGTTCGGTAGGTGCAAGACGATAAGGCGCTCGTGCTACAGGTGCAGCACCAGGTATCAACTCAATCTGAAACTCCACTTGTCTAGTCGGCGGGATTCCCGGCAAATCATCGGGAAACACATCAGGAAAATCACGAACTATAGGCACATCTCCAATGCACCTTTCCTTTTTCTTCGTCTCTCCCTTCTCAGAAATTTGAGCTAAGAAAAGATAACATCCCTTCTCCATTAGCTTCGGTAACTTAGTGCACGAAATCACTGCTAATCGGGATGGGCTCCTAGAATCCTTTCGGTCTCCTAATATATTTAGGACTTCCTTTCCGTATGGTACACGCACGATCTTCTCGTCGCAAAGTATGTGAGCACGATACTTCGACAACCAATCCATACCAATGATTACATCAAAACTTCCTAACGTGACGGGTAGAAGATCTATGTTGAAAGGGTGGTTCAAGAAATTTAACGTACAACCGCGAATGATGGTATTTATCCTTTCTATGTTTCCATTAGCTAACTCAATATCATATCCAATTCCTAAGGCCATCGGGGGTTTCTCTAGTAAGGGCGCAAATGTAGTGGACACAAAACTCCTATCGGCACCAGTATCAAATAGTATGGAAGCATAACGATTATTGAGAAGGAACGTACCAGTAACAACGTTCGGATCTTCTCCTCTCTCGTTCCCGAGTGCATACACTCTTCCCTGAGCAGCTCCAGCTTCCACACGTTGGTCCCCATTATCTTGTCGTCCACGATTTCCTCCAGTTCCACGGTTTCCATAATTGTACCCATTACCACCCGGGCCTTGATTTCCACGGTTCCGCGATTCTCTACACTCATTCCTATAGTGTCCCTTCTTTCCACACCCATAACAGGTGACATCTGCCTTGTTTCTCATTTCAGGAGCAGCTTGAACCATAGTAAGAGGTCGAGCTCTACAGTCCCTAGATGTGTGTCCTTTCCTTGAGCAATTCTGGCATTTCACACTACACCTTCCATTATGATGCTGGTGGCAACGATCACACTTGGGTGCATCACCGTTCTGATTCTTCTTATCTCCATTCCCAATAGCATAAGCCTTAGCTTGTCTCTTGCTTCGGTGATCATTACTCTTAGAGTGACGGTCTCTCTTTCTCTTTCCATTCTTCTCCTTATCAGCTTCTTCTAATTCCAACGAATCCATAAGTTGTTGAGCAATTGTGATTGCCTCATGGATGTTTGCAGGCCTAGCAGAAATTACATCATTCCTCGTAGCTACAGGCAATCCATCAGTATACCTTTCAATCTTTTGAGTCTCAGTTTTCACCATATCAGGGCACAACAAGGCTAACTCCTGGTAACAACGATTGTAAGTCGCCATATCATTACCTTTCACCTTGTGGTTCCAAAACTCAATCTCTAGCTTCTTGACCTCATTCCTTGGGCAATAAGTCTGAATCAGCAAGGACTTAAATTGCTCCCAAGTCATGGCATAAGCTACATCACTCCCAACTGCATTTCGGTAGTTGTTCCACCAAGTCAAAGCTTCATCCTTGAAAGTAAAAGAAGCAAACTTTACCTTCGCATTCTCCGCACAACCACTGACATTAAACACTGACTCAGTCTTCTCAATCAATCTGACTAAGTAAACCACTCCTTCAGTTCCACCAAACTCAATGGGTCCACAATTCTTGAATTCCTTGTATTGCCATCCATTAGCACGAACAGGTGGAAAAGTTCCAGCAGAATTGTTGGAATGATTTGACTCAGCTAGTAGTTCAGCAACTCTTTGCTCCACGAGTTGGTTGATCATTGCTTGATCCACAGTAGGTGCATTAAGTGGAACATGATCATTGTCTCCCTGAACATCAACATTTTGATTCCTGTTGTTGCGGTTTGTGGTGTCCAGGTTGTCAGGAGTAGGGGTTTCAACATTTCGAGTAGGTCGACGACCTCGGCGAGCAGGAGTAGTCACAGCAGGACCAGTCCTGGTAGACCTAACAGGGTTTCGACGTGGTGCCATTGATCTGTAACATCATACAAGTTCATGAGTCTCCAATAGAACTTATCGATATGCTCAACAAAACATTTCAACGAAACCAATCATGGAAAGAATAGCAACAATACACCACGTAACATCAATAAAGCGAATAAGGACTCAATTTCCATAACACCCAAAATCACATAATACCATATACTAATAATCACCAACCATACAATAGCGATCTAACATCGTTCCAACTAACGGATAACACAAAACATACTAATCGTTCCAAAAGAGACGAATACCGAACGAAATAAATCAAAATATGATAAATAGCCTTTCTAACCGAACACTCCTCGGTTAAGAAAGCAACAAGATAATCTAACTCAAACAACTAGCCACGTGGCTAACGGAGAATCCTCAACTCCTGCCTCAAGCCATCAAGATCCCTCCATAACGATCCTAACTCCACGCTATGGGTGTCTCGGTCTCTCTTGAGGTTAGCCACCTCCTTCTCTAGCTCGGCATTCCTTTGCCAAAGCTTGCGGTCGGCCTCACGAGCAGTAACAAATCCTCGCTGCAAACTATCGATATGCTCGTGGACATCCATCATAACTCTCCTCAGCTCAGTAGTCCTGCCCACAACGACAGTCAAGTCAACTCTCAAATCTGCTAAGAACTCTCCAATAACTCGCTCAAGTCGATCTGATACATGTGCAACTCTGTCACTAAGCTCAGTAATCCGAGCCCACAACCTGCCAATCTCACCCAATTCTGCATGCTCAGCAGAAACCTCAGAAGATGCATCCGACTCAACGGGACTACCAGGTGGCAACTCAAACAAGAACGGATGATCAGGTGAATCAGGCTCAATTGGGTGTACAGGTGAATCAGGCTCCTCAGCCTGAGCTGGTGGTGCTAACTCATCATCATCATCAGGCATCTCATCCTCCTGAGGGTCATCCTCCTCCTCAGGGTCATCATCATCACCATGCTCAGCCTCCTGAGGGTCATCCTCCCGCTCAGGGTCATCAGCCTCATCCTCACCCTCGTACTCCTCCTCCTCCTCATCGGAAGAGTACCTCATCACTCGTCGTCTCCTACTAGGTGAACCATGTGAAGATGTAGTAGGTGATCTAGGACGATGACGCAGTGATGTGGGCGGCGCCTCAGACAGAAGAGAATGAGCATCAATCTGTAAAGGTGATGGAGTAGGGCGTACCGACATACGTGCCGTAGCTCGGTGGGCAAAGCGTGGTGCCACACGAGCCAAAGCCTGATGAAGAGTAAGCTGCCTCGATGTACCAGGGAGCCCTAAAGAAGATGAGGGTCCCTGCGTAGATGCAGCAGGTAGTGCTGAAGTAGAAGCTGCCTGTGATACAGTAGCTGGAGTCATGGCCATCTGGTAAGGGTCATCAGATGCCATAATGAACTGTGCAGGTAAAACCGGTGCAGTAAGAATATCCTCGACGACATCGGGCATATGGGAGGCCATAGTCTGTGACAACGGCGTAGGGTAGGTGTAAGTGTTTCAAAACAACTTAAATCACAGCTCATAATACCATACCAAACATACTCATCAAATAATTCCATATATAATCTCAATAAAAGAATTTCAAACACCGCATTACTAAAATGTTTATAAAACATGTAGACCATATAAATCCTCGAGAACGCCATCTTATTACTAAAATCCATAAACCTCAAATCATCTCAAATATCTCATAATACCTCAAATAATAGAAGATGCTTCGGCTTGGCGGGCTGGCGGGCGGTGGTCAAGGATCATTTTCTATAAAAATACGGTTATACTTTAGGCGTTTATTTACCTAGTTCTCTATAACCTTGGCTCTGATACCAATCTGTAACACCCCCAAAATTTGATACAGCGGAAGACTCAACAAGCTTTCGGGATGCTACGGGGATTGGTATCCAACACAAGACAATATAGAACGAGATAAAGTAAACATAATAAAAACACAACCAAAACGGGGTTTTAAGGTTTACAATTATCCCAACGTCATTCAGAGTCAGGCCCAAAATAAAGTAACAATAGGTCCAAATTTAATTATCAGAGTTTAGAAAAATAGATCCATGAACCGAGAGCCTTAGCCGAGCCTTCCAATCCAAGCATGCACCTCAACACTTAATTACCTGAGAAAACGTGCTAAAAGTCAGCTTTCGCTGGTGAGATCATAGGTTTAAATTCAACTAACAATATAGTGGACATATACGCAAAACGCTTGCTAGCTAGACTAAGGATTCGCTAAAAGCCTGCGGATACCCTCCGCTCTCAACATAACACATGGATACCCTTCCGCAATACCAAAACACACGGATACCCTTCCGTAACAACATAGATATTCGGGTAACCCCCGCAATACCAATAAATACTCGGATAACCTCCGAAGTATTAATAACCTATAGGTGCACACTATAGTATCCAAAATCCTCAAATAAGCCAATCTCGTAATCCAACCATTATTTAGTCCACACGCGATGGTTCACTATGTGACTAGGGTTGATGTAACTCATCTAACCAAATCTAGTCCACACGCGATGGTTCACTATGTGACTAAGGTTGTTATAATATTCGTCTAACCATAACTAGTCTACACGCGATAATTCACTATGTGACTAAGGTTGACAAATCTTCCTAGTTCCATAAGCATAGCAAGTTTTGAAAAGTAAAAGCGATAATAGTCCACATAAAACAATTTGCACGTTTCTCACCCCAAGTATTGAAAACATAGTTCAAGAGGAAAAGTGGGGCTATGACTCACCTCAAGTCCAGAAAATAGCAAGACGAGGTAGGTAGAAATAAGATGTATGATAACTCACGAAACAGCAACTACGGACTTGGCACGACCTAACAATATTAACTCTTTCAGAAATCATTTCCTCAAATATATAATATTCCCAAACCCGGACGAAAATCCGTTTTATTACCGAAAATCCGTTTCGTATTAGTTTGGTGTATTTGCGTTTGGTATCCATACGGGTGGTGGGTCGACTCAAAACAAACCAACAAGATCACACATAGCAAGATAAGATAAGCTATAGATCTAATATTAGCCCAATATATCATTTAAATAAATCGCCAAAGTTTACCAAATCCGTCGATTTGATAATCCTCATATTTATTTACGTAATATACCGTTCCAAGATTACACCCAATCTAAAACACATATAAAGCACATAGCACGTATTGACTATATAGTATATATCATAGTTTAATAAATTCCTCGTATATATCGTCAAATTGGCCAGATTTCCCGATATATACACTCGCAATCTATTACACTTTACATATACTACAACCTATGGGCGTCGTAGGATACGATGCCCACTAATATGTTCGTTTCATATAACCAAATAATCCGGCTCAACCTTACGGTTAAGTGGTTATTTACTTATAGAAAACGTCTATATTAGTCGTCATATATCCGTGACAACACGAACGTCGCAAATAGTAACTTACCTGGACCCGAGTGACAACAATTTCGCCTAACTCAATAAGTTTATCCGTTATATATCCGAAATAACTTTTTATTAAACGTTTCATAATTGTCGGGAGTTT
This sequence comes from Artemisia argyi, assembly GCA_030686995.1. NCBI lineage: Eukaryota > Viridiplantae > Streptophyta > Magnoliopsida > Asterales > Asteraceae > Artemisia > Artemisia argyi. Next base: position 40,492,677 of record CM060684.1, read on the forward strand.
CCCGTTTTATACACAATTTTTATAATAATAATACGTTTAATAATATTACGCCACTTTCGTAGCCTAATATATATCTAATCGTATTATTTATAATACGACTCGTGATTATTATTATTATTAATATACGCGTTTATATAGTTATATATACGTTATTCACGTATATACTTTCGTATAAACGTTCATATTATCAATAATTATTATTACGAGTTTTATTATTCTCGTTTTAGTTTTAATAGTTATTGAGTTATACGAAATGGTCTTATGTCCGAGTCATGACTCTCGGCTCAATGTCCAAGTCCAATAATAAGCAAAAGTCATAAATAACGAATCTCCGTCCAATCACAATCTCAAACCACGGGCTACAACAATAGGGTCCGACTACGGCACCCGACTAACCTATCTCCGTCAATCTAACGACCGTCTCACAATCGGTCCCCAATCACACTTACCAATCGACAACAACTTCTCAATACCAAAAACCATATCCAAATCGACCCATATATATACGGCCGAGAAAATAAATACCACAACAACAATTAAATAAGTTCACCATTATACAAATAATAACATTCACCAAGTTAATATGTGGGTCGGTTTACCAAGCCGACCCGAGCCCTCGACTCACTTGAGTCTCGGCTCCGAACCGCGAGTCATTTAGACTCGAACCAAACATCGCAAGAACCATATAGTTCACAAGGGCCAACCAGGAAATCATATACTCCATACGACCCAAAGGTCAATTCGGTAACCAAAATGGTGCTCGGCTAACAGCCGCGACTCAAAGAGTCAAACCACATTACCATACGAGCCAAAGGCTCGAACCACACTTCAACGAGAATCCCCTTGAGGTCTCCGTATGGCCAAAGAGCACAAAGAAAAGAACCCCGAGACTACACGGTCTCGGCTAGCATCGGGTCAAGGTTCACCACACCCTCGACAACAATCAATCGATCAAACATCACCAATAACCAAAGCCATACGAGGCTTCGAACCAACAAAAACAATAAGCCGAGGGCTTTGCTCTCGGTTCCAAGTCAACCACGACCCGACCATGAACCCGGATACCAAACTTTGTAGAAAACGTGTTTTCAACCAAAACCCATAAACATGTTACGTTTTTAAATGAAAACCCACTTGATTCTCATCAACTCGTGACCCTTGGTCACGATTCGAACCAATGAATCGAGTTAAAACTCGACCTACCTTCCAAAACAATCCTAAATCGAAGAGTACTCAAGAAATAACAAGAAAGTGGTGATGAACTTGTGATTATTTGATTCGGATTTGGTGTTAATGTGGGAGTTAGGGCGCGTGTTATAGCTCAAAAGAAAGATCTCGACGAGAGGGTTAAAGTGGTGGTGTTATTTTTGGTGTGGGAGCGGCGGTGTGACGGTGGTGGCCGGCCAAAGAGGGCGGCGGCTAGGGTTAGAAAGATGGGGAAGATGATGAGATGAGAGAGAGAAGTGAAAATGGTGAGTGAGTGTTTGTGTTGTGTGGGTAAAACCGGACCAAACACACCTTATATTAACTTTTTTTTTTTTTTTTTTTTTTTTTTTTTTTTTTTATAAAGGTTATAATAATAATAAGAATAATAATAATAATAGTAATAATAAGGATATTATTACGGTGGAGCGGGTAACGCGGGTTATTGTAAAAACACGTGGCCCGAACCCGAACTCATTTTAAAACTTCCATATCACACGAGAACCTCTCGTAATTAATTAAAATATATATCGGACTCGTTAAGACGAATCATAAAATTGTCGTTAGGAAATCCTAGTGCCAAAGTCAACGTAGTACCAAGTGAGAATTCAAATATACATCACCGATTGTATAATCAGAAATGAATTATGAACATAATTCACGAATTCCATAACGTCATTAATTAAAATATCCATAACATAGGTCTTACAAGTTCGTTGTGAAATGAAAATTTCAATTAAAAATTATAAACGAACTTAAATTGTAATGCGGGTTTTTAAAATAGCTCCCTAAACTGCCGGTTGTCACAATATTGTTCATGGCATCGGGAAGCACTATCTAAGCTCTTGCAAATGGGTAACGTGGCTGAATATCAGAGTGAGTTTATGGTGCTTGCAAATCGAGTAACAGGGATATCTGAATCTTTACTTATATCGTTTTATATCTCTGGACTTAAACTGGATCTACAATGTTTACTCTTACGGTCAAATCCCAAAACTTTAAAAGAAGCTTTTTCATTGACCCGTGCGGCGGAAACACGCTTCGCGAACCTAGATATTTGGGAATTTTTAAGGTCAAATCCTTTAACTTTGGGAGAAGACTTCTTCAAAGCTCGTATCACCGAGGTTCGTTTTGAGACAATTGCAAAGGAAGAGAAAGAGCACATCATTGAAAAGAAAATAGATGTCATTCTACCATTAGAGGGTGAATTTGCTTCACCTAAGGCTGAAGAGTCATTGAATGTTGATGAGTATATTGGAGTTGAAGAGGTTGTGGGTGGTGGCGAAGTGCTTAAGATTGGCGAGGATGAGTTGAATAGAGTGATATCGACACTTAAGGATGAGTTGAATAGATTGGCGAGGTTGTGTTATTCTTCGTATCACCTTGAGGGCAAGGTGATTTTTGAAGGAGTGGAGAGTGTTATGACATGGTTAGCGGAAGGTGGAAGAATGGTGTTGTGTTATGTCCAAGGTAAAGGAATACGAAAGAAGAAAAAGGCGAAGGCTGCAATTCAAAGAAGATTATGGGATCCCGGATTACGTCAATGTTGCAGGAGGACGAACTCCCAAATGACTCAAGAAGTCCAAACGTATGGCATAAAAATTATGTCATATAATCTATCTTTATTTACGTGTCTTTGTTTAGGACTGTTTTCATATTTATTTAGGAAAGTCAGTTAAGAATGTTTTAAGACAACACCTTGAGGGCAAGGTGGTTTTGAAGGAGTGAGGAATGATACGCCTGGGCCCGAGCCCATGGCCTATTTAGGTTTTAGGTTTTTACTCTTATAAATACATTTGTAATCCTTTATTATAATCAATCAAAGTTAAAGATAAACAAATCTCTAGTTCTTTTCTTCTATTTTCTGACGGAGCCCGCGCCCGCTTGAAGTGGTGCCCTATCCGGATACAACCCGTAACCGGGTCGTATCAGTTGCTTTTTTAAATCTAATACTTATGGTTCTTATAATATTACCCGAATCTTACGCTAAAAAAAGGAAGAGACTGTTTGTTCTTATGATATCACTTAAATCCATTCCTTATGATTGTCTCTTTACTTTGCCATGTTATGGCATAAATTGAATAAAGATTGAAAAACAAGAGGGTCAAATGGCATTTTTTTTGTTCATTACATTGACATGTGTTTATTATTTATCCTTCAACTAAGAATATCTATATAAATAGCCTTTTGATACCTTTTTTCTAAGCTGCCTTCGATATCTAATTTTCTTTGAGGGTGTCTTTCCATGTTTCCTATTCTGCGTATTTGAATCTCTATTGATTGTAAAATTGTAACGATAGGGCTATTTAAGATTTCATGGTATCACCTTAAACTTTGCTTATAAAGATAATTATTTATAAAATGTGGTAGCTAACAAGGCAAGTTTTTTCAACGTGGTGGCTGGACAAAAATGCAAGTGATCGAGTGTTTGCATTTGTGAGTGTTGTGTATATATTTTGCATGTTAGTAAATGGTGAGTGATGGTTATGTGAGTATGAGTGACGAATGAATGAGAGAAAAAAAGAGATGATGTGATATTGAGGTGTTAGTGAGTGATAGTTTTTTGATGGGTGAGGACCACCTAACATTAGTTCTTTTTGCTAACGTTATGCCAATGTGTCAATTTATACTGAGACCTACGATGCGCGATGTTGGTATAAAACAAGAGGGGTATTGAAGAGTCATTATCTAAGAGTAGTTATGAACCTGAAATAGTGTGGATGAAGTATCATATTATCTTTAATATATTGTAACAAATCTTATAATTTTTCGTTGGTTCAATCAGCATATTTTAGCCATTTATACCGTACTTTTTTCTTAGTACCTCCAATTGTGTCAATGCAACATGGAAGGCTAAAATAAAACATGACACAACCATTTACATTCAAATATGGCTAACACAATGCGACTGTTTTACTCAATCCCAAAGCATTGCCATCTCCATTAGGAGAATATAGTCTGCCATAAGATCGACCAATAAAACATTAGAAACAACAACCTGACAACTAACACATTTAGAGCATCTATTGTGTTAACAAATTTAGAGCATCTATTGCGTTATTCTTCTGCTAACAATTTATCAAGAGTAGCCAAGAGTGGTAAACAACATTAAATCTATTGCGTTATTCTTCTACTAACTATTCGTTTAGTATACCTTGCTAAATTAATTGTAATATTATCATTATTGTTGCAATGACATGTTTTTTTAACGCACTTGCAAGTTTTGTAATCTTTGGATTTGTTTATGCAGATTTAGAGCTAACAGACGATGAAATAAAGAATCTTTCATTGGGTGGAACTGAACAACTCCTGTGTCGTAATATAATGGTACTAGCCTTCAAAAATGGTTGAAACAAATGTGGTTGCTTGGAGAATGTAATTGTAATTCTTCTTATGACTTACTCTCTTGCAATCAGGTAATTCAAGCTTATGATCATGACTTCTTACTTTTGTTTTTTCTGTTTTCAGTACATTTTGTTTTTTCAGGTTGTTTGAAACGTGAACTAAAGAGATATGGCAATGCTTTACTAGGAATGCCATCATATGTGGACAATCTAAGGTATATGGTTAATTTCCAAATAACAAAACTAACATTAACTGATGTAAATGATGTTTTGAAAGGTATGTCAATTGATTGTTAAAATTGTTGTCATTGAACTTTTAACTTAGTTTTGTTTAGAGTTATATGATTTTGAAGAATTGGTTGACATATATCCCTATACGTTTTTCAATGGTGTTAGTTTTTTCTAATTGATTAACGAGCACAGGCCGGATAAAAAAGATGGTGAGAAACCTGTTTAATAAGCACAAATTGGATGAAAGAGGATGCATAATATGTTTTTGAAGTGGATTGTAAGGAATACTAACTGATTATGACTTCTGCAAAGGAAGCTTTACTTGGGCTCGTGAATTTGAGCTTTTTAATTATTTGGAAAACATTTGAGGTATTGAGTTATACGAGTACTAAACACCAGGGATACATTTGAATTGTAGTAAAGAAAAAGTTCTTTGTGCTACTTCCTGGCTTCAGGATATGATGGTTTGCATAAAGTAGTTATGAGCGTTGCATAAATATTGCACATACATTATACAGTTGTATATTCAATTTTATAAAAAGAAAGGTTGAAATAAAATAAGTTTAGGCTACCCATGTATTACACGGGTCTTAAACTAGTACTTGTTTATAAGAAGGGTGTTTAGGAATACTTGTTTATCCTGCAATAACAACAATGGATGAAAAAATGTCATGTGACCCAGTTTATCTGTCCAGGGTATAACTTCTTGATACCTGCTAGCAAAAAACCTATGTCTTTATCATTCAAGCTTTTGTTTATAGTTTATACATCGACCGTTATTTTTAAATTTTTATTTTTATTACGACGGCAATTTGACTTTCAGGATCTTGATCATGTTCCTCAGAAGTTCAACTAATGAGAGAGCAAGCCCAAAATTCAGAGTTTATAAGAGACAGAACATGCCATCATTTTGGCTTTTTGTTTATCACTAGGCACGTTTACCGTTGATGTGAAATCTTGTTACTATTAGCCTTTCCATTAGTCTTTTGCTTGGATTTTTTAGTTGGTGGCTGTTAATGAATGAAAAGTTTATTATGTGGAGGTACATTGGAATTGTTTAACTATCAAAAGTTCTACATTTCTGTTTTAGCTTGATTTAAAATATCACAAGTTATGCTCTAGCTCTGGTAATTATCCAAGAGTTTTGTCCCAAACTAACTGCTGACTTAGACGCAAGTAAGATATTCAAGTACTGATTAATAGGTTGGGTCGTTGCGAGATAATCCGGTTATTCCTAACAAAGTGGTTTTGGGAGTTGTCTTTGAAAAAAAAAAGTATTTGATGGTGGTGGTGTGGTAGAGGGTGGTGGTGTTGGTTGTGTTATGGTAGAGGGTGGTGGTGGCTGTGAAGTAAATAGACAAAACTTAAATTGCAAATTTTGTCCTTAAAGCAACAGTGAAATACAAGTTGAGATGTGTTGATTAACAAACATGTGGACATATTAACCATGAACGGTGAAATGACAATATTACCCTCATTGATTGAGGTTTTTTCAGGTTGGGAAGGAACGACGACGACAATTTGACTTTCAGGATCTTGATCATGTTCCTCAGAAGTTCAACTTGTGAGAGAGCAAGCCCAAAATGCAGAGTTTATAAGAGACAGAACATGCCATCATTTTGGCTTTTTGTTTATCACTAGGCACGTTTACAGTTGATGTGAAATCTTGTTACTATTAGCCTTTCCATTCGTCTTTTGCTTGGATTTTTTAGTTGGTGGTTGTTAATGAATGAAAAGTTTATTATGTGGAGGTACATTGGAATTGTTTAACTATCAAAAGTTCTACATTTTTGTTTTAGCTTGATTTAAAATATCACAAGTTATGCTCTCTGGTAATTATCCAAGAGTTTTGTCCCAAACTAACTGCTGACTTAGACGCAAGTAAGATATTCAAGTACTGATTAATAGGTTGGGTCGTTGCGAGATGATCCAGTTTATTCCTAACAAAGTGGTTTGGGAGGTGTCTTTGAAAAAAAAGTATTTGATGGTGGTGGTGTGGCAGAGGGTGGTGGTGTTGGTTGTGTGATGGTAGAGGGTGGTGGTGGCTGTGAAGTAAATAGACAAAACTTAAATAGCAAATTTTGTCCCTAAAGCAACAGTGAAATACAAGTAGAGATGTGTTGATTAACAAACATGTGGACATATTAACCATGAACGGTGAAATAACAATATTTCCCTCAGTGACAAGGCAACTTAACGAAAAAAATAATGAAAGTTAGTGAACAGTGACTTTCAGTAGCTGTTTTGCAAAAAACGAAAACATTAGTTTTTATTTATTTATTTATTTATTTGCAACAAAAATCGTCTTGGTGTCATCCTTGCGTTTTCATGATACTTTAGAGAACAAATTTGCAATTTACCTACTAATATAATACTTGAGTTATGTGAAATGTTCATCAAGTATGATCAAAGCAAGCACAAATCAAATAGAAGCTTCATTCTCAATGACGTTAAAGAAACTTTTTACACTTAGATATCTGATAGGTCTCGTTGCTTTTAGTTGGATTGAGTGGCTATTAGATCCATGTAACGCACTAACTTACTTGGTGTAAATTTTTCTTGCTTTTGCTACGCTTTTTATATAATTCACAGCAGTTTAAAAAAGTATAAAACCATTTACAGCTCCAGACTTTCGGGGTTTTTTTTTTTTTTTTTTTTTTTTTTTTTTTTTTTTTTTTCATATAAAACCTTTTGAGATTGATAACTTATAACACACTATGTAACATTAATAATCCATAAAATTAACACTTTTTTTATACAACCGGACACGTATCCCAATGGAACTCTTGGGTGAGAAAACCATCACCTAAATGGTTATGGGTTTAAATCACTTAAAAAGTGTAAGATAAATTTGTGATGTGTATATTGAGAGATAATTAATTGCCGTTAGAAAAGACTTTCATATCAATTAAAAAATATATACTAATGGCATATTTGGCGCACGAACTTATTAGAGCTTATCATAGCTTATTTTTTTAAGAAAAATAAGCTACCATTAAAAATAAGTATCGTTTGACTGACATAGCTTGAAGGAGCATGTAAAAAAAGTAAGCTACTACATGGAATGCTAGTTGAAGGAGAATGTAGAAAAAAACTCAAACAACATGCTCCAGCAACCAGCTCAAATAACCCGCTCCAGCAATTCGCTCCAGCGACTACTAGTGCCAAACATACTCTAACATTAAGAAACTCTAATATATAACAACAAATCATAAATTCTAAATTCTGACTACACATCTCATAATATACTAATCGAGCTAACAAAATATTTTCAACTCAGATTTGGTATAAAGCAAAATATGCATGCATGAATACCTAATCAAAGCACAAAAGAATAAGTAAGCCCATAATAGATGAAGCCATTCGAGGAATAGAAGCCGTGTGGTGGGTCCCATCGCTGTGACCACCACCGTGAGCACCGCCACCGCCCTTACTACCACTACCGCCACCTGAATGACCATCACCACCTTCATGACCACCTCCACCTTTACCACCATGACCACCTCCACCTTTACCACCATGACCACCTCCACCTCCACCTTTACCACCATGACCACCTCCACCTCCATGACCAGCACCACCTCCACCGCCATGACCGCCTCCACCACCATGACCACCGCCGCCTTTCTTTTCAACATAAATAATATTGGCACTTGACTTAGACTTGTAATTAATCGCATGATTGCACATTAAATCCATGTCAGATTTAGATTCAAGATTAATCCCAGGATTCACGGATGCATGAAGATTTTTTACTAAGGAAACCAAAAGCAAAATCAGCATTAAGATATCCATCGTCATCATCTTTCTTGATATAATGATGGCTTATGAAAGGGGAAAAAAATGCAATTAAAATAAATTTTTGATAATTGTTTTGTGTAGAAATTATGAATTACAAGAATTCATATTCGAGTTGTAAGGAATTGGATCAAAGGGAGAGATCAACAACGTAATTTTGTTTCCGTATGCATGGTGATTTTATTTCCATATCCAAGATTAAATAAATGTATATGTAATCTAAGGTTTTTTCTAACCATTTATGTTTATGATTAACCTTTCCTTATATATAAAATACTAATTTAGTTGGTATATTTACGAAGTCTTTATTTTTATTATGTGATTTGCTAAAAACAAGCTTATTGGTTTTGTCTAAACATTCTTTTATTAACTATGTTTTCAAAATAAAACTCGTCATTTCCATTATTACATGATTTCAACATACATAATTAAAGTAAGTGACGTTTAATATATGTTAGAAAATCCCTTTTATTATTAGAACTCACATTCCTACTATATGTTAAGATTGTTCGGGTCATTTAGAGTTATTTATTTTTTTTAGCGGATGAATTGTGAGATAATACTGTTATGCAATTTTATATGTAAATTAGCACAAGGTAAAACCCTAAAGGAAAATATTTTCAATCATTTTTTTTACATAAAGTGAGATTCAACACACTTATTTTCACTTAGAAAGCTTATATTGAGAAGAACAAATATAACTTGACCATGGCCACAAGCTAATATGGGTTCCACTTCGATACATACTTCCAGAGTTCCACAAAGTTTGGCACACACTATGTCAAGAGCAGCTGGAAAGTTTAGCACACACACTATGTCAAAGCAGTGACTAATTAAGTAATGAAGAGACAAACAATTGTACGGTTTGCTTGCTTACTTACTTCCACTGGATACACGAAAGGCAGCCTTGTAATTTAGTTAACCACTGGAATTAACGTCCAAAAGGGTCATGATACATTTGTAATATAAAAATAATAATAAAAAACAAAAAAAAAAAAAAAAACAAAACAAAAAAAAAAAAAAAAAAAATCAAGATTTTCATGATTAAAAAAGTAAACCATTGCTGTAAATAGAAAAGCACTCAGAATATACAGGTAAAACACACCATAAGCGCATTTCATGTCGATCAGATCAAGAAGATACAACAATTAATATTTGTGGAAAACTAGAATGGGGGTTGAATAGTTTTTACGTCTTTTTAATTTTATTATGAAAACTTAGTTTAGTTTTAAAACCTTGTTTGCTTTTAAAAATTTGATTCAATCTTATGTGAACTCAAATCTTTAACAATATGAACAACTATATCTAAGTATGAACAATAATAATATAAGCTAAGTATGTGAAATCAACACATGCACAATATAAACAATTATAGCTATATACGAGAGATAAGTAAGTAATCGTTTATTTTATAATCCTTAGTTATATTTTGTATGAAAAATTTACTTGATCGAAATGATCAATTATATGTATGTTACCGTTTTAGTTTGATTGTAAAAACTTTGTTTTGTGAATGAAACTTTCGTTTGATCTTTAAGTAAAATCAATACTAGCACTATATGAGCAAATATATATATATATATATATATATATATATATATATATATATATATATATATATATATATATATATATATATATATATACGTCTACGTCTACAAAAGTAATAACGATATAAGCAAGATAATAAGTAAGATATGAAAAGATCTAACCGCGAGACAAAGGATTTATAGTGGTTCGGCTACAAGGACACCTTCTTTGCCCTACTCCACTCCTCGAGGCACTTACTCGAGAGTTTTCTTCACTATGTCAACAAGCTTCCTTATGGCGGAAAAAACCTTACACACCAATATACACACCACAACTTCGTCACAACCTATTCACACCTTCTACACAACTTCTTCACACCTAGTCACTACTTAATCACAACAATACTTCTTCACACATAGCTATCTTCACAACTATCTACTTCACAACAATCTTCTTCACAACTATCTACTTCCCAACTTCTCTACTTCACAACTATCTACTACACACTCACTCTATCTACACACCTTGCTAATCTATCTTCTATCAAATATTCACAACTAGTTACACAAAGAAATAGATATAATGGATGATGCTCTAACAACTTGGATGTGGAGGTCACAACAAGTTGTAATACTTCTTCTCTTGAAGGATTGAAGTATTCTTCTCTTGCACTTGAAAGGTAGAGGTTTGGATCACTTTGAAACAAAGATTTATGTATGTATGATCAAAGGATTTTAGAGAATAGAAATGAGATCTAGAACAGAAAGTTTTGGGGTGCAAAAGGTGAGAAAAATCTGTGGAATGAACCAGTATTTATAAAGGGAAAAATACTGTTTGGGAGCGTGGCCGGTCCCCTTAATTGGGTGCCGGTCCCCTTAATAATTAAGGGGACCGCCTAGTATAATTAAGGGGGTCGGCTAATAAAAAAATATTTTTTCTTTAGATTTTTTTGTCTTTTTGTAAGGGAGGTTTTTTCTGAAGAATGTAGCCGTTTTTTGGGTTGAAATTTGAATTCAAACTATTTATTTTGAATAAAACATTTCTTATAAATACAAAATTATTTTGTATAAGTTTAAAAATGTTTGTCCCACTTTAATAAAATGTAAGGTTTGTAAAAATAAAAATTCCTTTGATCATAAAATGCATTAGACACTTTGTTTATTCATACCTTAAGTGATATGGATACTAAAGCAGATATTTACGACTAAATACTTGTTTACGTCATAATTTGTAGTTCAATGAGTTTACATTTTGTGATTATCAAAATATAGAGATATCGATATATGTTAATAATGTTTTTAGGTATTATTTATATCAACAATCTCTCCCTTTTTGATGATTACAAAACCTAAACTCATTAAGTCTAAAAATTAATTTTTTTAGACAAGTACTTAGTGAGTTTATATTCACTTCTCCCCCTTTTTGTAGAATCAAAAAGGTTATGCCGGCTAGCTTCATAAATGAAGTTGGACGGGATGAAAGCTCCCTCTCGATGTGTGCTCCCCCTCGTTTGATGGCACCAAGGGATCGAGATATGGAATGCTCGCAAGAAAAATATTAGAAGCACAAGCATATATAGAAGAATATGCAATATACAAATAACAAGCATAGCAAACAAATATTAAGGATACATACCAATTAACTCAAAGAGATTATGTTAAAGATCCTAATTTGCCAAAGAGAGCCATCGGACTTGCTTGTAACAAAAGGTTGGTTGATTCGTATTTGAAAGTGAAAATCATAAGCATATAGTATGCTTAGATGGTTGATGATGGAGTGTTTGGAATGAATATGGTTGAGTTAGGGTAAGGTTGTTGGATTAATGGAGGTATATGTTTGGGTCATGAATGTTGGAGAGTTTGGTTGTGGAGAGTTTGTAGCAGAAGAAGTTGATTAAGGTTTTGGATGTTGTTCAAGTGAGGGTATTGGATGTGATCTAGTGAGAAGATATTCAATCCAAGTGAAGTGTTCATTGAATGCAATGGTTTTTAGGAGAAAGATGCAACAAGGTCAATTGTTAACATGCTTCTCAAGTTGATTTATGTTGTGTGGTGATGAGGGTGATCTAGATGAAGGTGGATCCAAATTGCGTTGAGCAAGATGTAAGGCTAAAAGAGCACTAAGCTCATGGGATTCTTTTAGCGCCTCAACAAACATTAAGTGTTCGGAGGAAGGTGATGGTGGTAGAGCATGATAGTTGTCTTGGGTGAGGGTTTGAACATGCAACATAGGAATGGCATGTGAAGTTGTAGGATGTGGTGGTGATACTCTTGGTGGTGAAGACATGTTTGAGCTTGGGCAATCATGAAAACATGATATGGGTGGAACAGATGCTTCATGAGTGGATAGTGTTTTTGTTGAATGAGCAACATGTAAAGTGTTGGTAATGAGGTTGGGATTATTATTTTGGGATTGTGCATGCTCATCATAAGAAAGAGCATTAGTGGAAGCACGAATGGATGATTTGTTGTTAAATGGATCATTTGTGTGAGAGTGAGGTTTAGGTGTTGGTTGATTATGAACAACATCACTTGAGTTGTGAAAAGATTATGAGGTTTGAGTGTAATGTAGAAGGATATGGGTGAGTAAAGGTTTTTGATATGTAATGTTGGTGAGAAGGAGAGTGAGGTGTTAGGTATGTAATGTTGAAGACATAGGAGGAATTTGGTGTTGGATGTTTGACAACATCATTTGGTTTGACGGGCTTTTAATGGAAGTTAGGCTTTCTTCTCCAAACGGGTTATTTGGTGGTTTTGGTTTAATGGGAGAGGTCATGAAGAGATGAGTATAGATTAAGAGGAATGAGAGTGTTTATAATGTAGGATTGGTGGGATTAAGGATGTATAAATTTTGATAGAAGGTTTAGGATAAAATAGGTTTATGAATTTTGGGAAGTGTAGGATGAAATGGGCTAAAAAGTAGAAAAAGGAAACAACACCTTTGACCATCAGATGGCCGGTCCCCTTAATTGGAGGCTGGTCCCCTTAATAATTAAGGGGGCCGCCTTATGATTTAAGGGGGCCGCCCATCTGGTGATTCCCAGATTGTCAGAAAAGGGTTTTTGGTAGTGAATTGCAGAAAGGTTGTGTTTTTTGTTTCAAACAAGTCCAACTCTTTGAGGCAATTAAGCATATACTAATTATGTAGGCAATTATGTAACCAAAGCATGTTAATCAAAGAGATTAAGTAAACAAGCAATTTCATCTAGCATGCAAACATACTCATCAAGCAAGTAAAATATAAGTGCTAAGAAACAATAAGCAACATCAAGTATTTCATAACTACATAACTAGGAGGATTAATCCTAATGTGTATCAATGTGCAATAAGTGGGTAGTTATGATAGCATGGATTTCTATACTTGTTACAAACAAAGTCTTAATGAACAAACCATGGTCCTCATGATTTGATTTAGTTCACTTATAAGTGTCATTTACATAAATATAGATGACAAATATGAGATCACCATGCATGATTTTAAAAGAAACGTTTTTAGCATTATTCAACAATGTTTGAAAGTAAGTTTTCACTTAGATGTGAGAGTTATTTGAATAAAATAGATTGGGTTTTTATTTCAAAATGTGTGAATGAACGGTAAAGAATATTTTCCCAATCTTTAGTTTTGATCAAAACAAAATTGTGGATATTGATAGTGAAAACATGTTATTTAAAAGTGGGATAGTTATTTGAAAAACTATTTTCCAAAATGTGAGGTTTTTGCATATTTTTATAGATATTAGATTTTTGACAACAAATATCATAAATCAAATATTTTAAAAAATGTTTATTAAAGATCTCATGCTCAAGAGGATTGGTTAAGCCTATTATTATGTAAAACCTCGCAAAAATTCGTATAATTAACTTCAGTTAATTTAAATAAATAATCTCTGTCATAATTGTAATCACCATTTTTACGGGGAAATTTAAAATTTTCTTTGTATATTAAAATGGTCACGATTACGATATTGCAAAATTCGTCAAACGACAAAACAAGTTCTCGACACAATTAACAAAATATTAATTTCACTAAACTTAATTAATAAAACTAATTAAAATCAAACGGGCCTTTGTTTTAATTAGCCCAACTGGCCCAAAACTTCCAAACCCAATTTCAATAATAATAATACACATTTGATCGACTAAGCATGCTCCAAATCACCTCGTTCATTTCTAATTTCTACACACGACCTATGTATATTTTTGCACATTCTCATTAACCTCCTAGCCAACTATTAGTGTGTCAATTCTCACGTCCATACGTTGAGTTTTGATACGTTTTTAAGAGGCAAAGTGTTCGACTCGTACAAAACCAAACCGATTCACAACTTATTCAAATATTAACCGTTTTGATTCTCGTTTGTTTCTAAATGATCCTACTAATATTCCTGAGATGATTTTATGTTCAAATGTCGAAGATGATCAAGTATGTACAAGTAACATACAATTTTGTAAATCGTATGTCAAGATATATATTGGTCGACATACATAAGTGAATCATCAAGACACATCCCATGTTTCATGCTCTCACATCCCATAATATAATCATATATTTCGTCCTTGAAGCCAAGAGATACTGACATGGAATAGTTCGTATGGTTTCCTTGAAATTTATCACATATACGTGTGATATATTGGCACCATATATACGAACCATGCATGCACTTGGTTTCCTTCCATTCTCATACACTTTCACACATTCATTTTGTCCTAAACACTACTCCTACAAGACCTGAAGTCGATGGCAATCTAGTTTGGACGCAAGGAAGGGATATCGGGTTTAATAAATATATATAACGTTTGGGTTATATTGTGAAACGTGATATTCTTGTGTTTCATTCATTTCCACTCGAACTCTTCACCACCTCTAAGGTGTTGTAAGTCTTTTACAACTCATTTGAATCCAAATCACAAGTTAAATTATTGTCATGCATCATATATATTTTAGTTCGATCATATATAGTATCATATAGATATTTTACGTACGTATATAATTTTTGCAACACAAACGTGACTAGCCTCTATCTTGGAAGGCCTAGGAGTCACGTAGCACACAAATTTCACTTTAGTTTTAATGATACATGCATTTAACGAGCCTAAATTGAATCATGTTTCACACGTACAAATCACCTAAACACTTAGAAAATAATTGCAAGTTTTCAAAATATATACCGGTTTCAAACATGCCACAAAGTACACGTATAACTCAAAATTTCACGTAACAAGCATACTATATTTTTCTACGTACTAATAGACCACCTAGAAAACTATTAAATTCGTGTACACAACTTGTAAAAATAATCATGTTTTGACACCACAATCGACCCATATTGAATCGGCAATAACAAGTTTTTCAAACCAAAAATTCATATAAAAACTATATATGTGTCGATTGGGCTTATTTAAAGCCCAATAAGATTTTACGATTTAACAGCCCACTGGGCCCATAAAATATATTTTTGTAATCACAAAAGAAGCCCAAGTTCAAGCCCAAAATAATTTCCATGCCCTCGCCTCTAAATTTTTAAATGGGCTTATGTATTGTTTCATTAAGGCCCATAAGCTAGAAAATTAAGCTTTTCATAATATAAGTTGTTGAAATAAGCTTGAAATTAATAAAAGAAGCTACGGAAATTTTTATAAAATTTTTATAATCATTTTTGTAAATTTGGACTAAGAATGTAACGCGATGACACCTAGAAGGACTAATATTGAAAACTGTGAAAACTAAGGACTAGAACTGTAGAAACAAAAAGTTAGGATAAAAATTGATAATATATGATGTTACAAGCTTAGATTGTAATTTTGGACAAGTAGTGGACAATAAATGTAAATTATATACGAAAAGGACTAACGGTGTGACGCTAACGCCGTTAGTATAAAAAGTATAAAAATTGGAAAAGGACAAGGACTACACATAATCTATTTGACATTCTCATTTTATTTTCTATTTTACGGCAACCATCACGTCATATGCATTTTATTACGTTTATATATATATATATATATATATATATATATATATATATATATATATATATATATATATATATATATATATATATATATATATATTATTTATTTTTACGTTAATAATATATATAACGATATCTAAAAAGTTAATATTATTACTTACGATTAAAAAGGTAAAAATACGATGGATATTTTAAATAAAGTATTTTATCATATCATGCATGGCATAATAATTTCACTGCACATCATCTATTCGTCATAACGAATAATAATTATTCGTTATTCGTTCGTATTTACCAAATAGTATTTGGTTATATTCTCTGATAAATTTATTTATCAGGTTCCGTATCAAAGACGTTTCCATAATCGTTCCTATAAATCTCGTTCTACTTTACTTTCCATCATTTCCAAATCAATCCAGGTGAGTCATAGCCCCATTTCCAATAATTGTTTTTAAATCATTGGGGGAGATACATGCATACATATACTTTGATAACTTGATAAGTATATGAAATAAAATACATGATTCAAATCAATTTCCTAATTGATATTAAAATAATATAATTTGTGATTTAAAATGTGATATATACAATACATGACAAAATACTTAATTGAAATACTGATACTCGTATAATATTGTTTTCCATTCAATTATTGTGATATGTGATATATATAATTTATTGATGAATTACTTGACTGAAATACTGATACTCATATGATAATGTTTTCCATTCAATTATTGTGGTGTGTGATATATATATTTTGCTGATGAATTACTTGACTGAAATACTGATACTCATATGAAAATATTTTCAATTCGATTATTGTGGTATGTGATATACATGTGTTACTGGCGAAATATTTAAACTGAATTTCTAATACTCAAACGATACTGTTTTCAAATTGATTACCGTGATACGATACTTGATTACATGATGTTATGCTAAATGATCCCATTATTCCTTGATATTGCCTAAGTTAGCTTATCGCCATATAGTCCCTCAATCATGAGCCATTAACCACATGTAAAGTGGGTGCGAATATAGTGAACAGCTTCGAAACCTGTTAAGGATTGACCCCCTGTCCCACTAATACTTGACGGAATGCCAATTGCAATTGGTTAGTCGTATTAGTCGTGATACACTATATTCGTAGACAAATAGGAATTGGCAAATCACCTATTAATAGAGGGCAAAATCTGTCATTGATTTGATAGAACACCCCCTTCTGGTTAAGCTTGTGTGTCATGAGGCTTGGTGCAATATCTATAAAGGAAAAATGTATGTTTTCAACATATATTTAGATACAGCTGTATAGGTTTGACCATACGTGAATTGTATATCTGATTGATTTAGTATCATGAGTTTCCAGCTCATGTTAGGGTTATTGATTCTTTATTTGAATGTGATTGAATATTTATATGATTTATTTGTGAATATACTCGATACTTGTTTCATTACTGTTTGTATTTTATTAATACCAAATATTCCTGAAATCTAACAAAATAAAGAGTTTTTCCTAAAACTCTATGAACTCACCAACCTTTGTGTTGACACTTTTAAGCATGTGTATTTCAGGTAATTTAACGGAGCAGGACAAGACACGGAGTGGGCATTTATTACTTTGATAAATTAAAATGGTATAAAAATCAAATTTGTCATTTTTACAAGCCTTTATATCTTTTCATAAGATTTGAAATCAAATGGTTCATCTTTTATCAAAATTATTATTTGAATGACAAATAACTTTCAAAACGTTTCTTTTAAACCATTTTATGTGGTTAAAACTTCGATCCTCACCGTAACACCCAAATTACTTTTCCGCTGCGACAAACTTAAATTTGGGGGTGTTACAGATTGGTATCAGAGCTACAATTATAGAGAATTAAATGTTTTCAAACATTAAAACTATAACTATATTTTCAAAATAATGATTTTACACCATAACATTTTATGCCCTCCGTGTCTGCAGACTGCCGTGCTCTATACTTTATCTGTTGAGATTATCTTACATGCTTAATAGTTATTCATATACAATTGTTATTTCATCTGTACTATTATATCTTTAACATACAAAATACTCATAAAATATTATTCTCGGTTACTACTGTAGCATGTCTTCAAGAACGCCTGTGAATGTCAAAACAAATATCCAAAATACTAATACCTCATCTCTCAATAAAAATTATCCGAATACTGAAGATCCTTATGTACAAATAACAAAAATCCGCGCATAAATTACCTTGTCGATTAGTATGGATGTTAAGTCAAAATCTTAATATGATTTATAATGTCTTAATTTGAATGGATTGGGACGCCCTTTTATTTAAATCAAGAAATTTTACATCATTAAACCATGAGTCTATATTTCCTTAGTTACATAGTTTAGGATGCTTCTCTATGTAAATAACGAAATATAGATAAATAGGTTTAATTATATCTGAAATAACAAGCATATGAAACCAAGAACCACTAAATTTCATTAAAAACTTCATATATTAATACACAACGATACAATTAGCATTCGTAATGCTATTGTCACAAATACCATTAGGTAAGGCAGGAATAACCAATTGGTTGACTTGCCAAGCCAATGAAAAGTATCACTATCTCTTACCTCATAATTCATACACACTAATAATCAAAACCAAAATTTGCACAAAAAGTGCTATGATGAAACCCAAAAACTCCAAATCTTCCTTTGGGATGTGAGCCAAGAAAATGTCTTCAACAACATACAAAATTATGGGAACGGTATGGGTGTATGACATTTTAAAATCTTTGTATGAAAGAAATATGAGTGGTGAAGAGGAAAAGGTGGGATATGTAAGGCGGTAGCCGTAGGCTACTATCCTACCCACAGACATTCCCTATTCACTACCCAAAGACAAAATGACTTTCATCATTCCCAAAGGCTGAAAATCTGGCAATTGTACTCTACGTCCTTATCCAAAATTTTCTTTGTAAAAATCTGTTTCAACAAAGCTCTTTGTTTAACGGGTAGGTTACCCTCACAGATTTATTTTTAATTCATGATAAATATCTAAAAGCGACATCTAATGAGTTTTCTTCCAAATATTGTTCACAACGTAAACATTCAAACATCATATTATTAAAAATATACTTAACATTACAAACGAAAAAAAAAAAAAAAAGGCTGAGTGATCCCAAATCTAAGAGTAGTTGGAGTCACAACCATCATCTTAAGGATCAAGATTCGCCAACCTCTCTTCCTCTATCTGAGCCTCCCACCTGCTCAGCTCCCGCTCCATGTCAGAAGTCCAATCACCATCACCAACATCCACATTTTCCTCGAAGCTAAACTGGAAGTGATCCAGATGAGGCAATTGTTGTTGTTGGTCAACAACTCTTGGTGCGGATGAACTTGATGCACCATAATGGGGTTGTTGTGATGGTGGTGGATTTTGTTGTTGTTGTTGTTGTTCAACCCTAACAACACCAAAATTTTCTTCAAAACTCCAACGAATTTTATTGGAGATCTGGGCCTGAGTCTGACCGACACAAGCCCTCAACAATTCAATAACAGCGGCGTTCTTGCGGCACTCATCCTCCAAGAATTTATCAATCACCTGCCTCCTCTCCGCCGATATATCTGTGCATCTCACATAGCGTTCTCTAAGTTCTTGATTAAAATATTTTGCCATCTCATACTGATTTATGGCCTCCACAAGCGCATTTTGGCGATCAACATCGCTATTCTCAGTTTCTGCTTTGATAAACAATCGAAATTGTTCAGGGGTATGTGGAAGTCTGCAAGGCATCGAGTGTTTTGTGTGTGTGTTTGTGTGAAAAACCCAAGTATGCCAGTGGTATTTATATGAGTTTGGAAATATTTTTCCTTTATTTTATTTTGGTAGACATAACCGTTAGTAATTACTGTTCACTAGCCGTTATTCTACTATTACTGATCACTCTTCTCAATATTCACATCTCTTAAATACATCAGTTATTTTGTCTTGTCTAGTACAGGTAAATCTAACTGAATCACGAATTTTAGAAATAAAAATCTCTCGACAACCTCTGTTCAAAAATTCTTTACTCAAGTAATCACATTAAATTTGAATTTCGGGACGAAATTCAGAATGACATGTGGGTACTGTAAAACCTCACAAAAATTCGTATAGTTAACTTCAGTTAATTTAAATAAATAATCTCTGTCATTATTGTAATCACCATTTTTACGGGTAAATTTAAAATTTTCTTTGTATATTAAAATGGTCACGATTACGATATTGCAAAATTCGTCAAACGACAAAACAAGTTCTCGACACAATTAACAAAATATTAATTTCACTAAACTTAATTAATAAAACTAATTAAAATCGAACGGGCCTTTGTTTTAATTAACCCAACCGGCCCAAAACTTTCAAACCCAATTTCATTAATAATAATACACATTTGATCGACTAAGCATGCTCCAAATCACCTCGTTCATTTCTAATTTCTACACACGACCTACGTATATTTTTGCACATTCTCATTAACCTCCTAGCCAACTATTAGTGTGTCAATTCTCACGTCCATACGTTGAGTTTTGATACGTTTTTAAGAGGCAAAGTGTTTGACTCGTACAAAACCAAACCGATTCACAACTTATTCAAATATTAACCGTTTTGATTCCCGTTTGTTTCTAAATGATCCTACTAATATTCCTGAGATGATTTTATGTTCAAATGTCGAAGATGATCAAGTATGTACAAGTAACATACGATTTTGTAAATCGTATGTCAAGATATATATTGGTCGACATACATAAGGGAATCATCAAGACACATCCCATGTTTCATGCTCTCACATCCCATAATATAATCATATATTTCGTCCTTGAAGCCAAGAGATACTGACATGGAATAGTTCGTATGGTTTCCTTGAAATTTATCACATATACGTGTGATATATTGGCACCATATATACGAACCATGCATGCACTTGATTTCCTTCCATTCTCATACACTTTCACACGTTCATTTTGTCCTAAACACTACTCCTACAAGACCTGAAGTCGATGGCAATCTAGTTTGGACGCAAGGAAGGGATATCGGGTTTAATAAATATATATAACGTTTGGGTTATATTGTGAAACGTGATATTCTTGTGTTTCATTCATTTCCACTCGACCTCTTCACCACCTCTAAGGTGTTGTAAGTCTTTTACAACTCATTTGAATCCAAATCACATGTTAAATTATTGTCATGCATCATATATATTTTAGTTCGATCATATATAGTATCATATAGATATTTTACGTACGTATATAATTTTAGCAACACAAACGTGACTAGCCTCTATCTTGGAAGGCCTAGGAGTCACGTAGCACACAAATTTCACTTTAGTTTTAATGATACATGCATTTAACGAGCCTAAATTGAATCATGTTTCACACGTACAAATCACCTAAACACTTAGAAAATAATTGCAAGTTTTCAAAATATATACCGGTTTCAAACATACCACAAAGTACACGTATAACTCAAAATTTCACGTAACAAGCATACTATATTTTTCTATGTACTAATAGACCACCTAGAAAACTATTAAATTCGTATACACGACTTGTAAAAATAATCATGTTTTGACACCACAATTGACCCATATTGAATCGGCAATAACAAGTTTTTCAAACCAAAAATTCATTTAAAAACTATATATGTGTTGATTGGGCTTATTTAAAGCCCAATAAGATTTTACGATTTAACAGCCCACTGGGCCCATAAAATATATTTTTGTAATCACAAAAGAAGCCCAAGTTCAAGCCCAAAATAATTTCCATGCCCTCGCCTCTAAATTTTTAAATGGGCTTATGTATTGTTTCGTTAAGGCCCATAAGCTAGAAAATTAAGCTTTTCATAATATAAGCTTTTGAAATAAGCTTGAAATTAATAAAAGAAGCTGCGGAAATTTTTATAAAATTTTTATAATCATTTTTGTAAATTTGGACTAAAAATGTAACGCGACGACACCTAGAAGGACTAATATTGAAAACTGTGAAAACTAAGGACTAGAACTGTAGAAACAGAAAGTTAGGATAAAAATTGATAATATATGATGTTACAAGCTTATATTGTAATTTTGGACAAGTAGTGGACAATAAATGTAAATTATATACGAAAAGGACATTCTCATTTTATTTTCTATTTTACGGCAACCATCACGTCATATGCATTTTATTACGTTTTATATATATATATTATTTATTTTTACGTTAATAATATATATAACGATATCTAAAAAGTTAATATTATTACTTACGATTAAAAAGGTAAAACTACGATGGATATTTTAAATAAAGTATTTTATCATATCATGCATGGCATAATAATTTCACTGCACATCATCTATTCGTCATAACGAATAATAATTATTCGTTATTCGTTCGTATTTACCAAATAGTATTTGGTTATATTCTCTGATAAATTTATTTATCAGGTTCTGTATCAAAGACGTTTCCATAATCGTTCCTATAAATCTCGTTCTACTTTACTTTCCATCATTTCCAAATCAATCCAGGTGAGTCATAGCCCCATTTCCAATAATTGTTTTTAAATCATTGGGGGAGATACATGCTTACATATACTTTGATAACTTGATAAGTATATGAAATAAAATACATGATTCAAATCAATTTCCTAATTGATATTAAAATAATATAATTTGTGATTTAAAATGTGATATATACAATACATGACAAAATACTTAATTGAAATACTGATACTCGTATGATATTGTTTTCCATTCAATTATTGTGTTATGTGATATATATAATTTATTGATGAATTACTTGACTAAAATACTGATACTCATATGATAATGTTTTCCATTCAATTATTGTGGTGTGTGATATATATATTTTGCTGATGAATTACTTGACTGAAATACTGATACTCATATGAAAATATTTTCAATTCGATTATTGTGGTATGTGATATACATGTGTTACTGGCGAAATATTTAAACTGAATTTCTAATACTCAAACGATACTGTTTTCAAATTGATTACCGTGATACGATACTTGATTACATGATGTTATGCTAAATGATCCCATTATTCCTTGATATTGCCTAAGTTAGCTTATCGCCATATAGTCCCTCAATCATGAGCCATTAACCACATGTAAAGTGGGTGCGAATATAGTGAACAGCTTCGAAACCTGTTAAGGATTGACCCCCTGTCCCACTAATACTTGACGGAATGCCAATTGCAATTGGTTAGTCGTATTAGTCGTGATACACTATATTCGTAGACAAATAGGAATTGGCAAATCACCTATTAATAGAGGGCAAAATCTGTCATTGATTTGATAGAACACCCTCTTCTGGTTAAGCTTGTGTGTCATGAGGCTTGGTGCAATATCTATAAAGGAAAAATGTATGTTTTCAACATATATTTAGATACAGCTGTATAGGTTTGACCATATGTGAATTGTATATCTGATTGATTTAGTATCATGAGTTTCCAGCTCATGTTAGGGTTATTGATTCTTTATTTGAATGTGATTGAATACTTATATGATTTATTTGTGAATATACTCGATACTTGTTTCATTACTGTTTGTATTTTATTAATACCAAATATTCCTGAAATCTAACAAAATAAAGGGTTTTTCCTAAAACTCTATGAACTCACCAACCTTTGTGTTGACACTTTTAAGCATGTGTATTTCAGGTAATTTAACGGAGCAGGACAAGACACGGAGTGAGCATTTATTACTCTGATAAATTAAACTGGTGTAAAAATCAAATTTGTCATTTTTACAAGCCTTTATATCTTTTCATAAGATTTTAAATCAAATGGTTCATCTTTTATCAAAATTATTAATTGAATGACAAATAACTTTCAAAACGTTTCTTTTAAACCATTTTATGTAGTTAAAACTTTGATCCTTACCGTAACACCCAAATTACTTTTCCGCTGCGATAAACTTAAATTTGGGGGTGTTACATATTATCTCATGCTATCGTTTCTACATATCGTATGATCCTAAAGGAAATGAAGACAATAATTTATATGTTAGATGCGAGAGTGTTGAATGGGGTATAACCTAACATCTATAGTTCTTTTGTTTTCGCAAGCTTATCTAACTTAATGCCATAGTCTACGAGAGCTTGTTTCATCCATAGTTTTCTTACACGAGGGATCTAATCCTACTTCTATATTAACGATCGATCCACTTAACTCATTTCACTTCATCACCATGAGTTTGCTAATAGTGGATATAGAAGATTTCTATTTTCTATTTCGTTCGGCAATGAACAATTTTATCTTATTCCTAGAAGAGTCAACCAATGATGTTTCTTGGTTATAAGAATATAAGCTATTATGTACACATATATGTATAGCTAAGCATTAATCTAACTAATCATATATCTAAGCATGCAAATTATAGCGATGAACTTAAAAGAAACGCGTACCTTTTAGTCTTCAATGGAATATCTTCCAGCACTTCAAGTGACCATGTTGACTTATAGAAGTCATTTGTTGATGATATTCCAACTTCTTCCAAGATTGAAAGCTTAGCCACTTGGTTCCCATTGTCTCATTGGTCCAAAGTTGTTTGGTCCAAACATATTCAACATTTGGCTAGGATGCATGTATGGTGGTAGTATTCCCCAAGGATTGTAACTTGGTTGATAATTCCACATTTGATGACTAGTATTATTGTAGTTTTGTCTATTTTGGTTTCTTCTAGGTTGAGGTGTTTTAGATCGAGTATGAAGATTATTTGGTTTTCTCGGTGGTGGTGTTTTAGATCTTAATTTAAATTTAGAGTATCCTACTTCGGTCTTTAAGGATGGTTTATAAAAAGTTTTTACTTTTTCATCATTCGCAATGGGTATTTTTCTATCTTTTGTAAGTATATACTTAGGTTTTGATTCTAATGATTTTTGTTTACTAGATTCACATTCAAACTTTATACTTTTGTTTTCACTAGTTGAAACATTAGTTGAGATTAATCCTAGACCAGTTTTATCTCCCGAAGTTTCTTAAACACTTATTATTTTCTTAAGTGGGTTACTACTATTTTTAAACTTGTCAAGTTTGAAAATTTCATCTTTAAGTTTTTCATTTTCATTATTAACATCTATGTATGTTTTACATTCTATAAAAACTTCTTTTCCTTTTTCCAAATGTTGTAGTTTATTTATAAAAGGTTGAGCTCAACTTGATAAAGTTTGAATTTCACTCGAGCACGGATTGTTTCACATGTTCTTTAGACTATTTTTATTCTCAATCTCATCCAACCCAATCTTTCATTAAAATATTATTTTCTTACTCCTCCACCTATACAACCTATACATACAACCAAACTATACTTTTTAACCATTTATCAACAACCCAACCCAACCAATACATACAACCAATCTATTTTTTTATAAAATAATAATATTAAAAATAAAAAAGAAAAAGGAAAACAAATAGTCATTAACTTGATGCCATGTGGCAGATTGGAGACTTTGGGTCATCAAACGACCTGGTTGCTTCATTAGTTTGCTTATTTTTAATATAATATTGTTTTTAATGTCCTTTTTGTCCTTTCAATAGTTCACAACCTCTACCAATAAACGTAGTCTTAGAGTGTTTCCAGGATCGAATGATAAAACAACAACATGTCAACATCATCATAGAATCAATAAAAACGAAACAAGAGAAGATTGGGGTGAACCCTTAATAAACTGATATTATAAATGAATGGGTTACCTTATCTATATATACATGATGAATCGATGCTTTCATGAAGAAACATACTGATTCTCTAAAACTAAACGACACAATGTTTCTATACGTTACAACCCTAAACTAAATAACTAACTGATAACCGTTTTTGCCTAATGGGTCTGTTGGCCCAAACCAGAAACTTGCAGGCTTTATTTTTGACCCATAACTAATCTATGTACATTTTGGCGTCTAAGACATTAAATGGGTCCAACACGGATCGAAAAGCTTGATAAAAATTCATAAATAAGTAGTTGTACATAGTGAATTTACATATAATATCTTAAAATATAGTAATAAAAAAAATTATATGTCACTTTAACGCTAGACAATAACTTGAGTCAAGCCTATATAAGAAGCAGGTACATTTATGTCCATACTTATATACGTATGTATGATATTTTGAGTCAGCATATGATATATTCAGTTATAGAGTTATCCATTTGAGCAAATATACAATTTAACATATCATCGAGATGATGCGCTTATAGTGTTATTTAGAATTGGACAAGAAAATTGTTCAGGAAAGACACCTCTATTCGCAAATTCCAACGATCAAAATCTAGATGGTTAACAAACTCGGGATCCTATTTTCTCTCAATTACTGCATGCTGAACGAATTTAGAAGAAACTTTAAGATTATAGCTCCACGAAGGTGACATGCGGATAAATACTCAAGGAACGATGATTAAATGATTAAAGTTGATAAAAGATAATTCGAGAAAGAATCAAGTGAAGAAATAAAGAACAGATGAAGAATTAATGATAACATATTATATGTTGACATAGTTACATCATTTTGGTCATAATTCCTTCCTACGAACTCCGCTTTGGATAATTCAAGAAGCCATGAAACTGGGAGACAGGTATCTACAATTTTGATTTTGAGTCCAAATTCGAAATTTCACCCATTCCCATCACAAGTCAAATCACCAAAAAACATAGTTATTAAAGAACTTTTGGTCTTCTTCTTCCTCTTGCCAAACCTGCACCTGTAATTCGCCTTCGAGTGGTGATGTATTTTAATCCTTTCAACTCCATCGAGGCAGTCTTTCAAACAAATGCAAGTTTTCACCGACACCGAGTGAGTTTTGATCTTCTCAGTGATATAACCCTCACAAATGCCTCCAACGAGACTTGAACCCACAACCTTTAGGTCGGTTGGCAACTCATATACAACTAGACCAAAGGCCGTGGGTCTATGTTTTGAATATTTGCTGAGTAAATTGAAAAGCATTATTGTTTTATCTATTTGTCAAAAGGATATCAGATATTAATAACACTGCATTGTTAACTATGGGCCTGGAAAATAAGACTTGAGAGTTAAGCCCAGCAACCTTATATTTTGTATCCTTTATAGTTTTGATCTTGCTGATATTTGTCTTGCCATTTTTTGGTTGTGTTTGCAGTTTGCTTAGTAGAATTGCTACACATATGCATAAAGAATCTGATAAAAGAAACAAAATAATATCTGTACGTAAATCTAATCTGTATTAAATATTAAATGCCTATTTGATGAAAAGAAAAAGAAAAAAAAAGAAAAAAAAAAGCATAAATTGTTGATACATGGTACTTTTATAGTTTTCGTTCTTATGAAGTTCTTTAAGACTATAAAAAAGGGGTTAAAAATGGTCCATTCAGACCCGTTTGTCTTTAAATGGTTCATTAGCTTATATGTTATTTTTATCACTTATGTTTTACATTTGTTATAGATATCTTGTCAGTTCAAATATCTATAGTTGCTTCCGAGTCCACCTTTTGCATAAGTGGTCATAACTCATAACTCATAAGTGGTCGTATTTTGGCTAATATTGACTGCTTTGCCGCCGGAAATTGTAGACGCATTGATAAGTACTCAAAATTGGGTTCGTAAATCACAAAAATCATCAACATGGATAATTTAGAAGATCATATGAAAGATGGCGAGGTTACTAAAAGTAAATTGATTCATAAACTATAACGAAAGATATGTAGATAGTACATATATAGTGTTTTTTTGTTTGTTACAGTATTAATTAGTTTTGTTGTTGTTATGTTTTATTTATAAACGGAAAAGGTATAGGGCTTGATTGAGAAGAAAACATTTAGTGCTCATGGTGAATTTGGAACAATAATGTGATATATTCTTGCACTTTGAAACCATGCTAGTGTTTTAATCTTTTGCTACTGAGATTTACGATGCAATGTTACAATGCTACACATGTACACACTTTTGGGTCTTTTAGAAACTATAGACCTGGAAGTCTGGAACGTACAAAGATACTTGGGTGTGGCTTTTTTTTTCTTTGCTATATAGTGTGAAGTTTCAAGGTTGGAAAAGTAGAATTAATAAGAACTTGTTGTATGTTGTTGATCCGAGGAGAGACCGAGACATCCCCGCTGGCCATCAGTCCAGTCGGTCTCTATGATTCTTGGTTTTGGTCTTCGGACCGGGTCGGGTCTGGCCTGCAGTATGGTCCGAGTTTGACCCGATACTCATCAACCCTTGGAGGTATGTTAGGTTTTTTCTAGTACGACACACGTGACACGTCCGAGTACTTTTATTTCAACTAATTAACGATACATTTTAGAGATGGCTTTCAGTTTTTCACAATCATAAATCATTTGTAATATTTCGCTTACTTTTTTTTTATGTCTCTGTTACATTCTTTAATATGTGCGAAAGACTCCAAGTTCTTCAACAAAAATACTACCGCATACAACAATAATTTATGTAAGAGATACAATGATTGTCAAATAGATGTACAATAAGTATATTCTGAATTTCGAAATAATGTTGTTCACGTAAATTTCTTCACAGGCTATTTGTCAAAAAACATGGAATGCATGCATGCCTTGAGATTATATATGTATATTGAATACAAGTATATGTTCGTAAAAATCACAATCGTCATTTCTTGAACCTTCATATCCATTGGCGGAGCTAGAAAAAAATTTGTGGGAGTGCCAAAACAAATTTTTTTTCGAAAATACATTTGATGGGAAGACCGAGGTGAAACAAAAAAAATTTTGACATATGACATCGCGAAAAATTATACTAACGGGCTTAGGCCTAAAGGGGCCGAGACCCTTCCCGGTCCTCACTAAGCTTCGCCCCTGTTCATATCAAAGAAATTAATTCTTTTAATACACTCGTATAAAGTCATTTACCAACAACAACTAAGAGTATACGAGTGTTATATTCATGAAGCTTATAAGCGGACCATGAACTAGTAACACTAAATAAAAGTTAACCCTTCTTGTATCAAATAAACAAATTAATATACCTGTTATTCTTACATAATATGAAAGTAATTAATTAATAAATTCAACCTTTACATCTCATCAATTGAACTAACAAAATATAATTCTCAGCTTAGACAGTCTCTAAAATAAAATATGCATGCATGAAGATCCTAAGCAAAACATAATAGAACAACCATGCCCATAATGACAAAAGCCGCTTGAAGAGTAGAAGCCGCATGGAGACTCCCGTCATTGCGTTGGCCACCATGAGCACCACCACCATGAGGGATAGCATGACTACTACTGCCGGAACTACGAGCACCTCCACGAGCACCACCATGACCACCACCTCCATGACCACCACCACCATGACCACCACCTCCATGACCACCGCCACCTCTCTTTTCAACAGAAAAGACTTTGTCGCTTGATTTAGACTCATAATTAGTCGCATGATTGGATAGTAAATCCACTTCGGATTTCGATTCAAGATCAATCCCATGATTCAGTGATGCATGAAGATTCTTAGCTAGGGAAAACAACATTAAAAACAGCATCAACGTACCCATCTTCATCATCTTGTTGAATTTATTTTTATTATTATTATTATTATTTATTTATTTATTTGTGTGTAGAAACTATGAATTACAAGAATCCATATTCGAGCAACTTATATAGAATTCGATCGTCGAAACGTATAATGAAGAAATCAGCATGGTGATTTTGTTTCCTTATTGCCATGTTTGCTATTAAGTTTATTATGGAAGCGATTAGCCGATTACTATACAGAGATGTGAAAAAATGTAATATACGTCAAATGCTTTTTATGGATCTTTGGCTGTAAACATGGAAGGTGAATAATATGTATTTATTAAATTTGTAGTTCGATTACTTCGATAGCTATATGCGGTATTTTATAAGTTGTAAAAAGTCTATATATAGGAAAGATACGTTTTTGAAAACAAAAAGTTTACGAGTAATTACAAAATGTATAAACCTTCTAAAAATTTTAATAATTTATCTCTTTGGGCCTTGATGTTAGACTAGGCTTGATTTGGGCAAAGAAGTTTTGATTTTTGTGAACATGCCTTAGACGGTTAGAGCTACGAGTGTTCATCGGATCAGGGTTGTTCAGTTTATTCGGTTTGGTTAGTTCTGTTAAAAAAATTTCCGGGTCAATTTTATATTTGGTTCGGTTAGTGTGTGTGTAATTTCCCGTTACCTCTTGGAAGGTCGTTAGAATCTTCCAGCTGAGTGTCCTGTGAGTTCTTCGGACCTAGAGATACACAAGGAAACGCGTTAGCCTCGCCCCGGGTGTAATCCCAGGACCAAGCTCCGGCGTGAGAGTAAGTATTGGGTTTTGATAAAGGATATGTGTGTAAGTATGCAGTTAATGCTAAAAAACTATATGAGTAAATGAGAAGTATTTATACTACCTTAAACCTGTACCTTTTTATTATTCGGCACTGTGCATAGTACGAGTAGGTAACTATTCCTGACATATAGGGAGTGGCGTAGTGGGGCACCCCTATATCATGGTGTCAGTTATAGGGAACACGTGGCAAACACGTGTCCATGAAATCAGGTTTGTGTTCGGCGTCTGTCTAGTCCGTCCGGATATCAATCCTTCCTGTATAATTCGTCCGGGCAATGTACATCCGTCCGGCTATATACACAATCACGTCCCCCCCCCCCCCCAGTATCATGTTACAACTTCTCAAAGTTATAACATGATATTTTGTCTCTTCGAAAAATCAAGTCCTCTTGTTTTTATTTCCTTCTTTGTTCGTATCATTATTATTATTATTATTATTATTATTATTATTATTATTATTATTATTATTATTATTATTATTATTATTTGCTCGGGCTGAATTATGTTATTGTTGGGCCATGGTATACCCATGGACCCAAGCCCATTGCCTGGGGGAAATGCATTTTTACCGAGAAGTGTGAGATGCAGCCACGTGTCCAGAGGTACGTGCGTGGATGGCTCTGATGTGACCACGTGTAGGTCTGACATGAAGCGATGTTTCACTGTTCCCCCAAGCTCCCTATATAAGGTTTGTCTTTCATTTTTACAATTTTTACTTTCACTTCTTTACTCTTATCAGCGATTGGTTTCTCCGTCTTCATATAGGGTGCGTTCCTCCGACTTTCCCTCCTTTCCTCATTGTTAGTGTTGCCTTCCCCTCCATTTACTAGTTATGGCTTCGGGTTCGCAAGAAAATGTCGCCTCGGCGTCCGGTGCGGCAGATATTGTGCCAAAATTTGATATGCATATATACACATCCGTCATGTCGGAGCAAGATGTGAGGGATGCCGCCCGGATTTACGGGATCCCGGCAGAGTTGAATCCTCGTTTGCCACCGTCCGGTATGACTATGGATCGTTTGCCGAGGAATCCCGTTGGTATTTATGATGCCTATCTAGAGTTTTTCGGGATTAGGGTTCCGTTTTCTACGTTCCTTCTTCAAGTTCTTAACCATTTCCGGGTGCACCTATCTCAACTTGTTCCGATCGGTTTGTCGAAGGTTATATTGTTTGAAGTGTATTGTAGAAGTTTGGATTTTGCTCCGTATCTGGCTCTGTTTTGCCTTTTTTATGCGTTACAAAAACAAGGGCACTGGTTCTCGTTTGTCCGTCGAACCGGTAAGAATGGTCAAGCCAGAATTTTTAACGAGACATGCTCAAGTATGAAGCATTGGAAGGATAGATTTTTTCTCATCGATCGTCGAGCAATTCCTCATGCTATGCCCTGGAGGCATCCGGAATCTAGTGTTTTTGAGCTGCCACCCTTCGGTGGTTATCAACCGGAGCATGTGGAGGCTCTGACAGCCGCAGTGGTTGATATCCAAGCGATTCACCCGGCACTACTCTTTGAGGCAGGTTTGATAAAGATTTGGAAGTATCCTAGTCATCGACCGATTTTTAAGGATGGGGAGGGGAATGGTAACTCTCTTGTTGTCCATCTAGTGTTTGTCTATGGCATATATTTTATTTCTGTCCTTATGTTATATTGCGCATTTACGTCTCTCCTTTTTCTTCTTTTTTTTTTGTTTGCGGTTGTGCCGATGTCTCGGTTTCTTAGGTTTCCGAACACACCGGTTTCTCGTGTTGGAAAGGGACCCGCATTGGCTAACGGGGGTGACGTCGAGTTACATGTGACGGAGCCCCTAGGTCCTAAAGATCTGATCCCCAACAAGACGGGTCTACAAAGGGTTGCCGAAAAGCCGGATCAGAGAGTGCTAGATTCCCGAGCCGCTAAGGAAAGAAAAAAGCAAACTGTTCAGCCCCGTCCTGTCAGTAAGAAACGTCTGGCTGCAGATCCTTCTCATCGTTCCCACAAGAGGGCCGCTTTTCGAGCGTTGTGATATCGGAGGATGAGTTCTCCTCCGACGGTGATCGTACCCGTTCTCCTTCTCCTATAAATATTAGTCATCCTGACTCTGAGAATGCTGAAGATGGTGAAAATATTGAGAATGTGGCAAATGTGGAGGCTGGGAGCAACGTTGAGAACTTGGAGGTTCCCGCTGGAGAGAATACTAAGAATATCGGTGTGGTGGGTCTTGAGGAAAATGTTGTTTCTGAGAATGTTGGGAATGGTAGTGGGGTGAATGAGGGTGATGGCCTTAGCCTTGATGCTTTCGCGACCGAACTGAACGAAGGTTTGAACCGTCCTAACATTGCAGATCTTGCTCATGGAGGTATTTCTATTTTGTGACTTTGTTGTTGGTCCTTAAGGACTTCGTATCATTTTCTGACTCCGTTTGTCCGCAGGTTGCCAGGGATCTACCTCCGGCAGTTCTACCCGTCAGGCTTTTATCCGTACGGGTTCCGGAGGTAAGGTTTTGTTTTTGGAGCTAAATTTAATTTCCTTGGGTTTTTTTTTATTTTATTTTTTATTTTATTTTTTTACTAAAAAGACTTGTCTTTTCAGAACGAGGTGACTCTTCGGAGCCTTACATTCCCGGATGGAAGCTGACTGCCGGGGCCAGCTTGAATGACGCTGAAGTATGTCGCAATCTTATGGTGCACCTTGCTCCTCCTTCTGTGCGAGCGGAACAATCAAGCTTTACGGATTATCAGGCTACTCAGCGTGCGTGGTTTGAATTGGCACGCGGTTCCTTAGCTCAGGTGGATGTACTTGAGTGGTTTGATAACTTGAGTTATCATTACGCTCAGTTGTATCAAACTTATGAGGGGTGCGGGAGTTCAGCCGATCGTCTGAAGGAGCTTGAGTCTGACCTTGCGGAGCAGCTCCGATCGGTAGAGACCTTGACAAAATCTAACCAAGAGCTTCATCAACAGCATCAAAGTTGCTCTAGCCGAGAGGAGGGGTTATCCAACCAGTTAACGTCTGTTGAGGAGGAGAGGGATGTTTTAGTTGGTAAGAATGAAGAGCAGGCCGGATGGATAAAGGATCTAGAAGAGGCTTTGGCAAGGAAAGATGCGGCGTTGGAAGCGTCGGAGAATAAAGCCGCTGAACTGGCTAAAAGTGTTGAGAAGTTGACCGTCGAGTCCAGCCAAGCTGAAATCTTGAGGTTTAACTATGTCCGGCAGCTTGTCCCTCTGGTTGTGTAGAGACTCCATGAAAGTGAAGAGTATTAGATGGCGTGGGGTGAAGTCTTCAACGCGGCCATAGATGTTGGCTGGCTAGAGAGGGTAAAGGTTGGCCGAGATACGAATCAGATAGAGGCGATTGTGAATTCCGCCACAGGTTTTGATATGTCGGCTGCCCTTAACTTCCGTGCTGCTTATGATGCCATGTTTCTTCGTCAGTTTCCTTTCGTCGAGAAGATTGTTGCTTCCTAAGTCTTCCACTTGCTGATATTATGAACACTTTCCCGGCTGGCGAGGGGGTCACTCCCGGGGTTGGGAGTTCCGGAGTGACCGAACAGGAACAGGAGCATCAGACTTCTTAATTGTCTTTTATTTGTCTGTGATGGTTTGTAATATTTGAACAATTATCTATGTATTTCATACATTTTGCGGTGGCTCCCTCTTTTGAATATATTGTGATGGCTCCTTTCTCTTTTTCTTTGTATCATGGGTAATGCTCTTTCCTTTATCTTTAGTAACTCCACATCGTTAGATGAAACAACGTTGATTCCACCGGCTTTGTGCTGTTAGGTTATGAGTGTTATCTTTAGGTACTTCGTGTCATTAGGTCTTACGATGTTACCCCTAGGTGACTTTGCGCCGTTGGGTTTTATTAAATGGTCCCTAGCGGCTTTGCGCTGTTGGGTATAATAATGTTACCCCTAGGCGTCTTTGCGCCGTTAGGTCTACTAATGTTACCCCTAGGCGTCTTTGTGCCTAGGCGTCTTTGCGCCGTTAGGTCTAGTAATGTTACCCCTAGGCGTCTTTGCGCTGTTAGGTCTAGTAATGTTACCCCTAGGCGTCTTTGCGACGTTAGGTCGAATTTGTTCATCGTTTTCGTTATCCGGACAGAGGTAGCTAATCTCCGCCCGAATTTTTGTAAAATTTCTTGTCAACATAATAGCGGAAAATCATCCTCCCCCTATGTCCGGGGCGAGATACTTAATAATTTCATTAGCAACGACCGTAGTACTATGGCTCTGGGCCTTACATTCAAAATTCTAAACAGAATACAAGCTATAAATAACATTTCCAGAGGTTGATTGCATGCCACTTCCGGGGGACCTCTTGGTCATCCATTGTATATAATTTATAGGATCCATTCTGGTATGCTTCTGTCACACGGTACGGACCTTCCCACTTTGGGCCTAGTTTGCCCTGATCCTCAACACGGCTGGCTTCTTTCCTACGGTACACAAACTCTCAGGGTCGAAAAGTTACTGGTCGAACCCTTCGGTTGTAATACTTCTCTATTTTTTATTTGTATTTGGCTTCCCGGATCGCCGCCTCCTCTCTCCTTTCTTGTAGCAGGTCTAAATTCAAACGCATCTCTTCCTCATTCATCCCCTCTCTTACCATCATCGTTCGGTGAGTGGGCATAGCTATTTCTGCCAGTATGACTGCCTCACTACCATACGTGAGGCTGAACGGCGTTTCTCCGTTACTCATCTGAAGGGTTGTCCGGTGAGCCCATAAAACATTGGGTAATTCATCCACCCATCCAGCTTTCTCTCTGCCCAGTCTGGTTTTGATGCCATTCATTAGACTCTTGTTGGCGGCTTCTACTAAACCGTTCGCTTGGGGATGAGCTACCGCCGTGTTGATTTGTTGTATGTCCAGCTGCTCACACCACTTTTTGAATGGATCATTGACGAATTGTGTTCCGTTGTCAGTGACTATTATCCTTGGGAGACCAAACCTGCACACTATGTTGTCCCATGTAAACTTTTTGACTTCTTTCCCCGTAATGCGGAACAACGGCTTGGCTCAATCCATTTGGTGAAGTAGTCTATTGCCACTATCACATACTTCGCCATTCCCGCCGATTGAGGTAGAGGGCCTAGGATGTCCATTCCCCATTGGTAAAAAGGCCAAGGTGCCATTATGGATGTCATTGGAGTCTTCAGAAGCCTGGGAACCTTGGAATGGATTTGGCAGGAATCACACTTTCGGATCTCATTTCGGGCGTCCCGGTGCATAGTCGGCCAGTAGTAGCCTTGCCTCATGGCTTTTGCAACGACCATTCGAGGTTCGGAATGCATTTCACACGCGCCCATGTGTATTTCTCTGATCACATAGTTGGCCTGCAAGGGTCCCACACACCTTAACATGGGCACCAAATAAGATTTTTTATACAACACCCCTTCTTCCATGACATACTCGTTTATTTCATTTTCAGGGCACGTGCCTCATTTTTGTCTTCCGGCCAGATGCCTTCTTTCAAACATTTGATTACGGGTGTCATCCAATTATCCTCTTCTTCTTCCACCACTGCATTTACTTCCTTCTTCTCAATGGATCTCTTCGTTAGTACTTCCACTAGGACTTCCTTGGTGAGGTGATCAAATGCAACGGTCGCTAATTTGCTCAACACATCGGCTTTTTGATTTCGCGATCGGGGAATATTAGTGATGGAGAATTTGTCGAAACCCGCCGTCAATTCCTTCATCTTGGCCAAGTATTTGATCATATTGGCATTGGTGGCTACATAATCACCGTTTATCTGATTGGCTACTAGCTTATAATCAACGTACACTTTTGTAGAACCCAAGATTCACGTTCTGGAGGACGAGGTTGATCAAAATATGCCATTATTCTAGAGAGAGAAAGTAGAGAGAAGGTGAGGTGAAACAAAGATGTTTTTATTATTATAAATTATGTTGCACACCCACACCCCTCAAGTGAAGCCTTGAGGGGTATTTATATGCCTTACATGAGACAACTTTTACAATATTACATTAATAGTCCCTGCACTTTATGCATTCTAGTTGTCTACTCCAATTCACGTAAATATCGCTCAGCTTCATTTCTAACAATCTCCCTCCAGCTAGAGATATACGTGAATTGGTTACAATGATTCCTAACAAGTAAATAAAACAATCAAAGTAAGCGCAGCAATGCTGAGGAAGACTTCATAGCTCCTTTTTTTCATAAATATCCCCAGCAATCTTTGTTTACTTGTAGACAAATCACTTGCTAATCTATTTGGGTTATTACTCCCTCCCAATTAGTAAACCATTTTCATTTACATGCTCCCTCCCAAATGGACAACCCGTTTGATATAACCTTGATGCTTGTTGAAGAAGTATCTTTGAATTCGGCCCATATAATCTTCAGTCTCATGCACAGCGGAAAATGAATCTTAGACTGATAATATGTAACTTCTTCACAGGTTTGTTTGGGGAGCATCGTATCGTCATCTTCAACTCACTTAGAATGCTTTCAGTTCTTCAATAAAAGCCCCGGTGTACACATTTCTCCCTCCTGGATGATGACGATTTCTCGGAATCATCATAAATATGTGTATATAAACATATCAACTGGAAGCAACATACAAATCACTACCCCATGAGTGAAATGGCAATAACTATTCTCTCTACAGTTCATCTCAGATCAACCTCTTTTCACTTCCGTTGGCTAATAGTAAGTGACCACGTGTGGAGACAACCCGATATGACAAACTTGAGTGTGAAGTAAAATTCCCCAGAGTTGTGACTTATACTTGTACTATCCTGATTAAGAACCTATACTGAGCATAACAACGTTACTCCTTACAATATAGGTAGTGGCATATACCCAACCATCCATCCTTTATTGTATATCCGTCTCTTGAACAATCCACAACCTTGTGTGACACTGAGCACTACAACGTAACTCCTTAAAGTGATAGCTATTGTGAGCATTAAGAACCAACTTATGCGTTTATAGATCTCACACATAGCTAGATGTCCAAGTCTTAATCACTATCCCATGAATGCTCAAACAAGGATCTTCAAAAGTCTTGCATCCAACCAACCCCTAGACCTTGAGATACTAAGTACACGCACCCGTGAAACGTCACTTCAAGCTCAAATAAGTAATAAAC
The DNA here is from genome assembly GCA_030686995.1 of Artemisia argyi. Taxonomy (NCBI): domain Eukaryota; kingdom Viridiplantae; phylum Streptophyta; class Magnoliopsida; order Asterales; family Asteraceae; genus Artemisia; species Artemisia argyi. The sequence continues at coordinate 40,530,176 of CM060684.1, forward strand.
AAATTATCCCCGTAGTCACCTTTTGATAACGTTCAAAATTTAGCCATCGATCTTTGGTGAATCTTGATCAGGATCTTTTAAGCAATTCGTGGTGACTCCAAAAATAGAATTGGAAAATTTTCTCCCTTAAAATTTGGAAATCACTAAGAAATACAATGGTAAGGTTACCAGAAAAATTTGAGTATTAAAATTTTTTACGCAAAATTTCACCGAAAAAATTTGAATTTTGGCCTAAAAATTTGAATTTCGCGTAAAAATTGAACGTTTAGTCTCTTCTCAAAAATAAAATTTACTCAAATTTTCCCGCCAAAAAACTCTTTTTTTTTTTTTTTTTTTTTTCTAACTCGATAACATCATCCCAACTCGATAAACATTCCTAACTCGGTAACCTTGGTATACTTGATAATCTCCCTAACTCGGTAACCTGGCTAACTCGATAACCATTCCCTAACTCGCAACTTTCTCCTTCTTCAAACTCGGTAACCTTATTGTAACTCGGTAAGATCTGTCAAACTCGGTAAGATCTTTTGTAACTCGATAAGCTCAGAAAAATTTGGCAGAGTTTCGTCTAGGTATAAGCCACAAAAAACCTTACTCGATGAACGATAAGGTAAAAGGCTAACTCGCCAAACTTGAGTTCAAACTCGGTAAGTCTTAAGTATCCTAACTCGATAAAAAAAATTTCTAACTCGAAAAGAAAAGAAATCTAACTCGCCAATATCCTAACTCGATAAGCAGTCTTCAAACTCGATAATCATCAGCCAAACTCGATAATCATCTGCCAAACTCGATAAAATTGCGATGAACAGTACCAGATTCGCTTTATTCACCCAAAAACACGATTTTGTCACCCAAAAACACCACGATTCGCCCCCGGTTAGCTCTGATACCAATTGTAGAACCCCAAGATTCACGTTCTGGAGGACGAGGTTGATCAAAATATGCCATTATTCTAGAGAGAGAAAGTAGAGAGAAGGTGAGGTAAAACAAAGATGTTTTTATTATTATAAATTATGTTGCACACCCACACCCCTCAAGTGAAGCCTTGAGGGGTATTTATATGCCTTACATGAGACAACTTTCACAATATTACATTAATAGTCCCTGTACTTTATGCATTCTAGTTGTCTACTCCAATTCACGTAAATATCGCTCAGCTTCATTTCTAACAACTTTTATGCTCCGTACTCCCATATCCGCTGCTATCCTCAGGGCGGCCAGTAGTGCTTCGTATTCGGATTCATTGTTGGTAGTGTCCTCAAAGTTCAAACAGAGTGTATATGTGTACTCCGTCTTCGTAGGGCTGATGAGTACTAATCCGACACCAGATCCCTTCTGGTTGGTCGCCCCGTCCATGAAAAATGTCCATCGCTCAGTTTCGTCTTTACTTGGCCTCCTAGCAGGTTGCTGGAAGTAGGAGGAAGAGTTATTTCCGATGGGTGTCTCTGACAAGAAATCGGCGAGAACTTGTCCCTTGATTGCATTCCGGGGAATGTATTCTATGCTGTATGCCCCCAATTCTACGGAATACTTGGCGAGCTTTCCGGATGCCTGTGCCTTATCGAGGATCTGTTTGATGGGTTGATCGGTGATGACCTAAATAGGGTGAGCTTCGAAATATCTTCGTAGTCTTATTGATGCATGTATCAAAGATAGAACCAATTTCTCTAGGGGAGCATAATTTCTCTCCGCCTCACTCAGGGTCCTGCTGACGTAATGGACTGGGCTCTGCTTCCCCTTTCTCTCCGTCACGAGGACGGTGCTAACAGCTTCATCAGCCGCCGCGATGTACACGTATAAAGTCTCTTTGGCTGTCGGCGTGGTTAATGACGGGAGATCTTCAATGAGTTTTTTCATCTTTTGGAACTCTTCTTCTGCTGTTTCCGTCCATCTATATTCATCCTTATTCTCCTTAGTAATTTTTTTGAGAGTCTCGAAGAAGGGTAATGACCGTTCGGCCGACCTAGAGAGAAATCGATTTAACGCCGCTAGCTTGCCGCTAAGGCTTTGCATCTCTTTCAGTGTCCGGGGTGACTGCATGTCTTGTATTGTCTTTGTCTTCTTGGGGTTAGCCCGTATCCCTTCGGAAGTAACTAAATATCCCAAAATTTTGCGTTCCTCCATTCCGAATGAGCATTTCCGCGGGTTAAGCTTCATATTGATTCTTCTTAAGTTGTCGAACGTTTCGGCAATGTCTTCTATCATTGTCCCTTCTTTTTTGCTCTTTATCATCGACGTAGGCCTCCAAATTTCTCCCCAAATGTGTCTGAAAAGCCGCATCTACCAACCTTTGGTATGTAGCGCCGGCGTTTTTAAGACCGAAAGGCATCTTGGTATAGCAGTAAGTTCATTGATCCGTATAGAAGGCCATCTTTTCCTCATCTTCCTTAGCCATTTGCACTTGGTGGTAACCTTTATATGCGTCCAAGAAACACTTGTATTTGTACCCCATGACGGACTCGATCTTCTAGTCTATGTCCGAAAAAGGTTAGTAATCCTTCGGGCAAGCCGAGTTGACATTTTTGAAGTCGACGCACATTCTCCAGCTGCCATCACATTTCTTTACCAACACAGGGTTGGATATCTATGTCGGATACTTCACCGGCCTAATGATTCCGGCTCGAGTCCACTCTTCTACTTCCTTCAACACTGCCTGGCTTTTATCCGGTGCGAATATCCTTCGATTTTGGCATATTGGTTCGACTGAGGCGTTAGTATTCAAATGGTGTTCCATTATCCGTCTAGGTACCCCTGTCATGTCGAACGGTTCCCAGGCGAACACGTCTAGGTTGTTCACGAGCAGAGCCTTTAACTGGGCCTTGCATCTCCTTGTTAGGCCACCCCCAATTGTAACGAGCTGGTCTGGGTATGCTGGGTTGACCATTATTTCTTCTGATTCATTGGCTTGCGGCCCTTGCCCTTCGGCCTCGTCTTCCTCTTTTCCTTCCGTCTGACTCTCCTCTATCCTTCGACATTCCAATACAGCGGAGAACCGGGTAACTAGCGTGGCAATTCCTCCTGGTGTCGGAAACTTTATCATTGAATGAATGGTTGAAGGAATTGCCCTGAGTGCTTTCAAACCACTCCGACCAAGGATCACATTGTAAGGTTAAGGAGCACGAATGACAGTGAACTTCATAGTCATATTTCTAGACAATCTTCCGTTTCCGAATTCCACATCCAACTCTAGTTTTCCCAACGGTCTTGTCACGCTCCCGGCGAATCCAATAGATCCGTGCATGTGGGCCTTAATCTCGACTCGATGGAGGAGTGTAAATGGTTGAAACAATGTTCGAACATGATTTCCACTGATGCCCCTTCGTCGACGAAAACTCGCCGGACCAGATATCCTTCTATCATTGCTTCTATGATGACAGGTTCTTCCGACACATCATCCGCCGATTTAGGTGGGAATATGATGGGCACATTCATCCAGTCTTCCAATTGCTCCCTGTTCTTCCTTTTTTTTTCTTCCGGATGTGTGCGAATCATATTAATAATCCTGCCTTTCAGCGGTTCTTCTTCCCTTCGTCCACCTCCCTTCTGCCTGACATCCTTGACAAGGTGGTTAAGCTTCCCTGATTCAAGGGCTACCTCTAGTTATTTCTGAAGTTGGTGACAATCATTAGTGTGGTGGCCCTTACCCATGTGGTGGTCATAATACTTATCTTGGTTCTCCCTTCTAGGCGGATAGTTAAGTGGTCTGGGAGGTGGAAGTTGTAATTGGTGTTCGGTTGCCAAGATCTCCTTAGGAAGTTTGGTGAGAGAATTTAGCGTGAGTTTGGGAGGGTAGTTATTCTGGCGTCCGGGGTGATCGTTCCGAGGGGGAGTAGCGGGGGTCTGTCCCTGGGCCTGTAGGGGACATACCAGTCGCCCCCGGGGGGGGGGGGGGGGGGGTTAGTTCTTCCTTCCTATGACCCCCAAAACTGTCTTTCGTCCCATCAGAAATTGCCGATGGGAGGTCTCTTTGAGGATTCTATCCTCTCCCCTCGGGGTAATTCGGTACTGGCGAAGGCCCTTTCTGACCTAACAAAATCATCTACCCGGCTCATCATCTCTTCAACTATCTTTGGTACTTTGTCAGCGAAACGCTTAGCCAATTCTGGGGTCTTACATGCATCCATGAAGGAGGATATCCGCATTATTTCCGGCACACCTTGTATGAAACTTGTTTCTGTAGTCCACCTTTCCTTGAATTCAGGAAGGGATTCGTTCGCATTTCTGACGATCTTGGTTATTTCCGTGGGGTCTTTGAAGCATTTTTTAAGGAGGGCAAAACGAGTAGCGAATTGGTGACGGAGGCCCGCCCATTCGCCAATACTTCCGGAAGGAAGCTTGTCATACCATCCTCGAGCACTTCCGTCTAACGTCTGTTGGAACATGCGACACCACACCGGCATGGGCCAACCTCCTTGCATCGCGGCTCCGGAAAATCTAGTGAGATGATCCTCCGGATCCGTTAAACCGTCATAGAGCTTAATGTAGGACGGCATCTTATGTTCCGGGGCTGAGAACTCGAGGAGTCTACGAGACAGGGGTGAGTTAGATATTTCTTTGAAGGGCTTTCCCAAGTCTTCCTCTAACACCTTCATTCCTGTCATGATTCCCCCGATCGTCCTTCCATTCCTTGCATCGTTCCCAAGTCTATCCTCGCTGTAATTCAATCGGATGGGTTGAACTTTCTCTCTCCGGTTATGTTCTTCTACTAAAGCCTTGAGGGCGGATAAGTGTCCCTCAATTTGTTCCCTCATCATCGAAGGAGTATCTTCGTTTCCTCGGGAAGTTTCAGGGCCTAGGCCTGACATTCTGTGACTCTGGTAGATTGAACCCGGGTCCCACGGATGGCGCCAATTTGTTTGTGTAATTTCCCGTTACCTCTTGGAATGTCGTTAGAATCTTCCAACTGAGAGTCCTGTGAGTTCTTCGGACCTGGAGATACACAAGGAAATGCGTTAGCCTCGCCTCGGGTGTAATCCCAGGACCAAGCTCCGGTGTGAGAGTAAGTATTGGGTTTTGATAAAGGATATGTGTGTAAGTATGCAGTTAATGCTAAAAAACTATATGTGTAAATGATAAGTATTTATACTACCTTAAACCTGTACCTTTTTACTATTCGGCACTATGCATAATACGAGTATGTAACTATTCCTGACATATAGGGAGTGGCGTAGTGGGGCACCCCTATATCATGGTGTCAGTTATAGCACTAGTACAGACTTGGCCTTTCGTCACACATAGCGTATTTCGAATGGTCACACAGCAACATATTTACGTGACTAAATGTACCAGCCTTAAATAAACAGCCACACTTGATCCGACTTGTGTGACCATTTCGTAAATTATATGTCACACATTTGTGTATATATGTGACCAGAGGGTAACTGGTAAATATTTTTCGACATTTTAGTCACTTTTAATTTGGGACGTGTGACGGATACAAATCAGCTCGAAACATTAGTCACACTATAGATATACATATGTGACAAATATATGTCACACAATTGAACAGTGTGACCAAAAAGATATATGGTCACATGAAGTACTTGCATATGTGGCTAAATTATATAGTCACGTTTGTCACACATTATATAAACGTGACTGCTATTCTTTGCTGAATAGTTAGCCACATATGAATTTGAAATGTGTGACAACTAGAAACTCAGTTTGACGCGTTAGTCATGAAATGCATTTAAGAGTGACAAATATATGTCACACACTTGAAGAGTGTGACCAAATGTCATATATGGTCACACTAAACCATAGAAACATGATTAAGTGTAACTAAAATTCGATACATATGGTCACGTAAGTTAATACGTGTGTCTAAAGTTTAGTGTGTGTTTGTTTGCCAAATCCTAATGTGTATAGCCACACTTAATTGAAGCACGATCATGTGACTATAGGCTTTACAATAGTCACACCATATCACACATGTGTTTCTAAATGATGTTTATGGCCACATCATAAGGGTATTATATGTGACTAATACATTCAAAATAGTCACATTGTGAAATATTCATGTGACTATTACTTATAGCAAAATGTGAAGTCAGTTATCATTAACCTTGATATTAGTCACATTGAGTTTTTGTGTGACTAAATTAAAGATGCTATATATATGGTCACATGAAGTATTTATTTAGGTGTCTAAATCATAGAGTCATATTTTGTCACACATTATTTAAGTGTAGTCGCAAATTGATACATATGGTCACACATTTCTGATAACTTATGTACTTTGTAACCCGTAGAGGAACAGTGTTATTTGACTTTCTAAAGTCAATTTTCAACTTTAATGAAGTAACATGTTACTAAATTGCCTGCAACTGCATATACATGATAAATGAAAAATGCAAATAGAATAAAGCTTTCCTGCAAGTAGATATACTAGTGAAAACTGCAAATTTTTTCATTGCCATAGAAAAGTTTGACTTTTTGGAGTCTAAATCCATTACAATAGGCTAAATTACACAAACAAATATTGTAATAGCAGTAGTAACTTAATAATATCATTAGTAACTTTGTACAAACAACAGAGAAGCTACAATTCTCTGTTTAATGAAAACAGAGAAGCTACAACCCTGCTACCTCCAAACACCTTATCTTCTTTTATTCCGTTCTTGCATTTGTCTCTCATACTGAGCACGAATTGTTTCAATGATATCTTTAACTACCTCTGTACTTTCTTCACATATGATCTTTTTAGATATCATCACAGCAAGTAAATTAGCACTCAAAGGATACTCTTTTTCTGCAAGCATAAAAACATCAACTCCACCTTGTGTTGATAACTGATGTACATTGCAGCTATCATAAAACTTCCATGAAGTTGAGAGATCATGAATTGGGAAGTTCCAATAGATATCAGCTGGATCAGGTTCATATAACCTGTGTAACTCAACCCACAGCTCTTGCTCTTTCACATCTGGCTTCTTGATTGTTTTGAGTTTTTTTTAACCAAATCCCATAATCTGTCTAAGTCTTCTCTGTCACTTCTTCTTATCAATTCCTGAAAACTTTTGCACACTGCTGATCCTCCACCAAGCCTGATTATCTTCCAAGCCTTTCCAAATTTATCTTTGTAAATCTCCCAGTCTATGATTGGATGTCTAGATTGAATAGGATCAGCATATAATGTTTCAGGAACAATCACCATCATCTGATCAAGAGAAGAGTTGTCTTCATTTCTTTGTGAATCATTCTTCTTCTCAGCATGCTTATCTTCAATGATCTTTTGTTTCTTTGATGGTGTTTCTTCTGTACCCATGGGGATAAACTTTTCTTCAATATATCTCTTGCAGTGGTAGTATAGATGTGCAATTTCATCATATGACTTTCCCCTGAGTTGATGAGGTTTATAAAAACCTTGATTCTTTAAGTATGTTTTCATTACACTCATGAGCGGAGACTTTGTGGTATTTCTTTTCCTCTTCTGACTTTGACCTTGCTTCATTGACTTACTTAGCTGACTCAAAGCTAATTCTACACCTCTTTCATTTATCAAATCAGCAAGTCTTTGTACTCTGTTATCATTAGTTAAAGTCTTATCTTTGTAAAGTTCTGCAATTCTTGCCTGTAGAACTTCATCCTCATCAATAAAAGCTTGCATTTTTTCTGCATGAGCTCTTTTTTTCTCCTTTTCTTGAAGAATGAATGCTACTTGCTCTTCTGTTTCAAATTCAGACACTTTAGGTCTCCTTTTCTCATCCATAAAGTTAGCTATTTTAGCTTCATCAACTCTCTTTGCAACCTCTTCAGCAGTAGAAACTTGATTTGTTATAGCAGCAGAAACATCTTGTACAATATTTTCACCTGGAAATTCCACTATCTGCTTTTTATTTACATCTTCCAAAACCGCCTCATTACCCTCATTGTCAGCAACTACATAGTCATCATCCATATTATCACCACTATCAATCCCAATATCCATATCCACATGCATATCAGCACAAGCACCTTCAGCATTTGTTGTTTCCTCCCCTGAGACTCTGCTTTCATTCCTCCCCTGTTTGGGAGGATCCTCCAAACTAGCAGCCTTAGAAGAACTCATCCTGTGTGCTGTGCCCACCTTCTTCAAACGTCTAAACTGAGTTTTTCTTGAGCTCTGTTCACTTTCCAAATATCGAAGTCTCTTTTTCAACTTTTTGATCTTTTCACCTTGTTTTGTTGTGCGCTTTTGGAGGCCAAGAACATCCTTTTCTAACTGGGTACAATTGTCCTTCAAATCCTGTATAAGTTTCATTCTAGCCTCATGACTTCGGCTTGTGTTATCTAGCCCGAGAGATGGATCATTGGAATTGACATTTTGTACATCAGTATCCATCAATTCATGTGTTTCAGATCTACCCTCATCACTTCAGGATGTGTTACCTTCACTGAGAGGTGAATCAACGGCTGTATACTCAGTCTCATGTATGTTCCCACTGGCCTGCTCTGCTTCTAAGCTAGCAGCAGAAGTGGCAGCCCCTTCCATGACATCCTCACCCTTTTTTTGTGGAAGGTTCACCATATATGGAAAAAGTGGTGTAACCCTTCCTGAAAAATCCTTGCCATTATTTTTCAGATTTGAAAATACTTTCTTTTGTAGTGAGGTGGCATAAAAAGTTGCTCTATGTGTCTTAATACTAGTCAACTGATTTGGAATAATAAGCTGCAAAAACCTTGGATATAATAAAGAGTTACCATCATCATCCAAGGTCTTGATCATACCATCCAAAATCATTTTTGAAAAATTAAAAGGTTTTCCTTTACTAAGGCATATCACAGCTGATGCCATGGTAGTACCAAACTCATTCCAACCTGTTGTTTTAGGACTCAAACAATGTAAGAGAGTATGAATCAAGAATTTCCACTGAGATGAGAAGAGACCTTTGTAAAATTTTAATCTATTATTCTTCTTCTCATACCCCATTTTTTCAAACCTTTGAAAATGGCGGCCTCAAGACACACAATCACTTCATTATCTGGTAGGTTAAGAGATTCCCTAATAGATGACTCGGTAATGAGTATATCTTGGCCATCTACCTTAGCCTTAATCTGTTTTCCTTCATTAAAAGTTATGACCTTAGCAATAGCCTAAAACTGCTTAATAAAAGAAATGCATATAGGAGGATTCACAGTTAATGCATACCTAATAGGGGTAGCATTCAAGAAATCGATTATCTGTGTGAATCCTTCAGAACCATCTGGTTTCTTCAAAAAAGCGACCATGTTGTGTCTGTCAACAAATGTGCATTTTGATTCAATTGGCAACACCATCTTGAATTAGGGTTTTGTGATTTGGGGATTTTGAAAATGATTGATAAAAGATGTTAGTGTTTGTGATTATAGAGAAATTATGTGTGTTACCAATCCACCCCTGCACTCTCAGTTCTAGCAGTACAAACCCAGCTGAAGTAGCGTTCTCTTAGCAGCAGATTTTTTTTTTTTTTTTTTTTTTTTTTTTTTTTTTTTTTAGTGAAAAGGGTGAATCATTATATTAATATCAACAAGTAATGAGAAAATTGAGCAATGACAAAAGTACGGGAATTAAGATTAAATATTTTCCATTAAAACTTGAAATGAAAAATTACAAAACTGGAAATAAAAGTTACACATTCTAAAAATCTACTAATCTAATTTTGGAGATTTCTCCGGGTCAAATGCCACATGTGCATCTTCGTAATCCAACCCATCAAACTCCACATCAGACAAATCATCATCATCCAATGTCTTGTACGCCTTGGGATGTTGTTTGAGAGTTTGTTGCTTTGTACTCCTTTTCATCCTCAGCATGTTGTTTGATAGATTGTGTTTTTCCTGCTTTCTTTCTTTCAGCAGCCCACCAATTGTACCACGCATTTCCATCCAATTTAAAATTTCATGATTGACCTGATCCAAATATCCATTTGGAAAGTAGTCTGACCATGGATTTGCTGCAAAAAAATTAAAAAAATATATATTAAAATTTTTAAAAATATAGTGTAAATGAAATAAAAGATAATGTTGCAATTCAGGGTGTGTTTGAAACAACCTTTGTTCTTGGAACTCCAATGGCCACATTACTTGGTGGATGGTTGGTTTTAGATCATAAAAAAGAATGGAATGCAATAAACCAACATACGTAACCCTTCTAAGTTCCCGCTACTGCTCGCTTTGTCGTTTCAACTCCCTTTGAGCAAAGGACTGCACCAGCCGCATTGCTAGATTGTTGAAAAAACAAAGCAAACAGTATGGGAACTTAGAATGGAAAGGTAAGTTGAAATTCCAGACTCAAAGTAATACAAACAATCTACAAATGTTAAGTAAACAATAGAGTCTAAGTAACATCACTCATCTTGAATGCGATAATGAACTAGTGTGGCATGTCATGAACAATACACACTTTATCATTATCGCATTGAAGACGTCTCAATTATCAGGCCAGATCCATCTAACGTTCCAGAAAGGTTCCATTGCTTTGTTTTTTGGACACCGTCTAATAACGGTAGTGTGCTTGATCTTGATCACGCTTTGGCACTTTCAAGAATGTATCTTATTGAAAGAGCCAAAACTGGTGATCAAGATCAACCACACAAACGGTAGTAGACGTTTTCCAAACTAAGCAAGGGAACCAATCTACAACGTTAGATAGATCTTGCCTTATAATTGAGCTTTAAGTTATTAGAAAACATATTCTTACTATCATTTATATTGCTCCCTTAGATGTGACGAACATACATATTAATTATGTAGATTCTACGACATTAGAGAGCTAATCGTGCATGAATGACAAGTTGAACATATACTTGATAATTGTTTCTGTATTTTGGCAAAGAGCAAAGATGAATCAGTAATGGATGAAACACCAGAACAAGTTTATGTTCATACTTGAAAGCGGTGGCTTTTCATCAATCACTGATACTTCTTCCATCTTTGATACTTGGCTGTTTTAGCCTAAATATTCGCACACACATCCGTCACTTTTTTTTCCTTATTCTCTCAATACAAATGCAACATAATTCTTATATCATAAATACATCATACATATATATAAAGCAAACAAAGTGATATAAACAATCTACAAATGTTGAGTAAAGAATAGAGTCTAAGTAACATCACTCATCTTGAATGCGATAATGAAGGAGTGTGGCCTGTCATGAACAATACACACTATATCATTATTGCGTTGAAGACATCTCAATGATCAGGCCAGATCTATCTAACGATGTAGATGGGTTCCATCGCTTTAATTGGACCCCGTTTTCTAACGATGTTTAATCTTGATTATTGAAAGAACCATTAAACTTCGTTAGAAAATGGGGTCCAATTAAAGCGATGGAACCCATCTACATCGTTAGATAGATCTGCCCTGATAATTGAGCTTTAAGTTCGTAGAAACCAAATTCTTACTATCATTTATATTGCTCACTTAAATGTGACGAACATACATATTAGTTATGTAGGTCCTACGACATTAAAGAGCTAATCATGAATCAATGAAATCATACTAAATTTATATCAACAATGCAATGAAAATATTTTCATTGTAACTAAATACATGAAAAAACTCTTTAAGTTCTTGATATGTTTATTGTACTCCAACCTAATCCTAAGATAAAATAAGTGAATCCAAGCAAACCTTAATATCTCTTTTGCTCTAATTATTCGCAAAAACAACACAACATGTTCTTCCTTATTCTATCAATACAAATTATACTTGATAATTATTTCTTTATTTTGACAAAGAGCAAAGATGAATCAATAATGGATGTACAACACCAGTGTAACACCCCCAATTCATGGATGCAGCGGAATTCAAACTGGGTGTTACTCGACGACACAACAGTCACAATCATAGAAAATGATCTCTAATTGAGTCGTTTTAAAGGATTTATCATTCAAATTATATAAATATCAGAGATTACAAAATGAGGTCCCAGATGGTTCCATGTTTACAAATTACATTAAATGAGTTTTTGAATGATAATAAAATTTATAGCCCTCTTGAATATCCGTGCCATCCTTGATCATCATGGACCTGAAATACATGCTTAAGAGGTCAACACAAAGGTTGAGTGATATTCATAGAGTTTGTTTAATGGTTGAACACAATATGTTGGTAGTATGAGTTAATTAGACTCATACTAATTGTTGGAAAACAAAACAGGTAGGCTACGTTATTATACGCCCATAAAATGTATTATACACTAAGCTTATGACACCAAAACGTTAACGGGTACCAATATCAATCGGCGGAGTTATCCCGGTAGGTACTTTGCTAACATACCTAAATCTCAAATATTAGTGCATTTGTTTGAACTTAGTCAATACAAATGGGATTCGTCAATCCCAATAGGCCTATTCACAATATTCGCGCTCACTATTTCTAGTAATTAAATGGTTCATAATAAGGGATATTGGTTTTAGCAAGGATAGTACTTAGTGATAATAAAACAATCAGGCAAGCATACAATTGAAAAGCATTGTGTTCGGTTTAAAATAGCATGTATTCCCCCCAAGGGTTTGTAAAACATTGAAGTAATGTAAAGTGGGGCTATGAACTCACCGTGAGTTGGATGATGTATAATGAGAATGATGGATATGCCGTGAGAACTTCTACGAGCAACCTAGAATAATTGTTGCAACTTAGGTTTGGAATAATGTCTAAGAATATGAAGAATTGCCTATATATGTCTTGCATTTAGTCCATGATGTAGTACTTAGTGTAGTATAAGTCTTTGAAAAGAAATGGTTTATGAAACATGTATGGTTTATATATCGCTTACTACCGTTCGGGCCGACATAATTCAGAAGTCATGTAGTAAACGTTCAAGGAGCCAGGACACTTTAATTCGTAAATCCACAACTTATCTCGACGGCTTACTTAATGAACTCCTCACATGAGGCTCCCTACTATTGTAGTAGTTGATAAAATATATATATATAAGTTTTGATCCGAAAAGTTACATGTCCAATATTTGAATAAACTTAGAAAAGTTTATTTTTACATGAAGATTGTTATTAGGGTAAGTTTCTTAAGTCTTGTATGACAATTACTTGTAAGATCTCATGGTTCTTTAGATGAAGTAGATCCAAATTGTATGTTTAAGTTATCGCCAACTCTTTAACTCATGTTTTCGCCTAAGTAAGTTTATATGGTCATTTAGTCATGGCCTTGCCATGACCTTTGGTTATTGTTTCATAGTCTTGAGACTCAACCTTGGCTCTAGCCATGGTTGTGGTCTTGAATCTAGGTCATTAGACCTCTTGGTCTTTTTAAACAATAACAATTATATAGTGACTTATATATATAAAATAGCTGTTAAGAAACTGAAGAAAATCTCATTTGTTATTGGTTTTCTGGAGACGTGCTCCTGTGTTTTTTAAGAAAACGTGATTCCGGACGACTTTCGTGTTTTAACTTTTTCATGAAACGGACCAGAAGGGCCTCTTTTTGCGTGTTTAAGGTTCTGTCACAGAAAGTATTTAGGCAGTTTTGCCGTAAAGTTTTGGTAACTTCAAATGGTCATAACTTTTGACTCGTGTACTCGTTTTAGGTGGTTCAAATTGCTATGTTTTCCTTGTTAAGTCCTCTACTATAATATGTAATTGTCCAATATCATAATTATACCATTTTGGTCAGATTTTACCATGAAAGTTACTAATTTACTTGTTTAACTAACATAAGCTAACATATATATACCAATACTTGTTTTACTCATTTTTATACATCATGGACATAATCATAAGACAATATATAGCATGAATGATATGTAAATAGCATGAATATGATATTTAAGCAAGGAAATGTATTAGAGTTTGCTTACAACTTTGGCTTTCTACAAGAAAGGTAAGTAACATGTAAGGTAAGGACTTTGATTGACTTAAGCTTCACCCTACTTCACTTCAAGCAATCTTTCTACACTTGTATTCTTGAAAGAGAGATGATGAAAGTTGAGGTGACTTGAGTAGATTCAAACTCAAGAGAAATCACCAAAGTTTCTAGGGTTTGGAAGTAGTTTGATGAATCAAAACCAAACTAGAGTTTCTATGTTGTTGTAGCACTTGATACTTGCATGAAATTGGAAGTAAATGAGCTAAGGTTATGGTGTTTTTGTGTGTGATGTGTGGCGTATAAAGAAGAGGAGGGGAGGGCTTATATAGTAGCTTGAGGAGGTTACATGGAAGACTTAGTCAAAACTTGGTGAACAAGTCCAACACTTGTTAACATCTAAGAGTACTTAGCATAAGATCAAGCCACATGGTGATGACTCCCCCCCCCCCTATGGCGGTTTGCATGTGATAAGGAGGGATGACTTGGTCTTTGATGATATTATCCAACTTATGTAGTTAGTTTTGACTCCGGGAAATGCTAACCGTAAATGATTAAGCCTCAAAACGTAAAACCGGGTATCGTAAAAATGTGGAACTTGAAAGTATGGTTAAACATGTCAATATACTCCATAATAAAATATAAAATGAGTGGTAGGTTCCATTGGGGTGTTAAAACCCTGCTAAAACTGGAAACACGGGTCTAAAACGCGTAATACGTAAAACGTACGAATATTGTGTAAAATTGAGAAAAGTAAAATGTTACTTTTCTAATGTGATAATAATGATTTAAAATGACTTATAATGTCTAGAATGGGCTCAGTTTAGTGTCGGTTGGTATTAAATGTCTTTTAGACATAAAACCGTAAGCCTAAAAATCAACGAATGATTTATAAAATCAAGGAATGATTTTTGGTCCAAGGAGGAGGGAAAAATATGTTGACTTCTTCCAAAAATGTGAAAACTCAAATTGTCTTAGAAACGCGGTGCAGGTATAGGCTAAGGTTACGGCTGAGTAAAAGTGCTTAAAAACGAAAATTCCAGTTTTTCACGGCCAATGTTTATTTGGTCACGTTTTTCTCAATCATGATTTATTCTCAAATAAATCATGAGTGTATCAAACATTTTTCTGATGCGGGGAAAATTAACGCGGTCGAGTTTCGTTGTGCGTAGGATTTTTGAATGACGTTTTACCCTAAAACGTGTATTTCCTTAATAACTTTCGCGAAAATGATCTGATGAGTGTCAAACTTTTATTTTGCCATGGAAATGATTTATCATACGAGAATATGAAATAAAAATCAAATTTCGGAAAAATGAATAGTAAAAAGTGAATAGTAAAAATGAATAGTGAAATTTTCGGGATAGTAAAGGGTGAATAGTGAAATTTTCGGGAATAGAAGTTAACCTGAAAATGTGAATTTTTACAACCAGAACAAGTTTATGTTCATTCTTGAAAGTGGTGTCTGTCCAGCCATCGTTGATACTTCTTCCATCTTTGATACTTGGATGTTTTAGCCTAAATATTCACACACACATCCGCCACTTTTCTTCCTTATTCTCTCAGTACAAATGCAACATAATTCTTATAATAGATAGTCAACTTAATCCTAAGATAAAATAAGCTAATCCAAACAAACCTTAATATCTCTTTTGCTCTAATTATTCGCAAAAACAACACAGCATGTTCTTCCTTATTCTATCAATACAAATGCAACGCAATTCTTATAACAGATAATCAACCTAAGCCTAAGAATAAATAGCTCTAAGGGGGTATTTGGATTATATTCATTTGTGATCTTATCAGCTTTTTGAGATTTGGGATCAAAACCTAGATCCGAGTGAGTTGTAACTGTGAGTGTGAGAGAGAAATAGAAGATTATGGAAATGTGTGAAGTGTGTTTGATACGTTTGTATATAATATATATATATATATATATATATATATATATATATATATATATATATATATATATATATATATATATATATATATATATATTACTGTAGAAGTTTAAATGAAGTGTGTTTGATACTCTTAGTAGGGGTGTTACGGGGCGGTTCGGTTCGGTTCGGTTAGTTGGAAGATTTTAACTATCCATCGTGGGGCGGGTAATTTATTTATATTATATATGGTTCGGTTCGGTTAACCATGGATATCTAAAAGTAAAAACCGAAACCGAATGCTTGGTTTGTCAGTTTCTCAGGTTTTTTGAACACCCCTAATGCTTGGTAGGGGTTATAGGGGGTGAAGAATGGGAAAGGTAGTGAAAAAATATGCTTGGCAAAGCATAATGCAATAACCCATTACCCAATAGTGGGTAATGGATCATTACCCAATAAATTGGGGGGATTGATCTTCTTTACATTTCCCTTTCCCGACGATTAGCTTACACTTTCCCATTCCCTTTCCCAAGTTTGAACCAAGCGCACCCGGCCTTTAGTGTATTTTGTATTTAAAAAGTCACCCATGTGAATTAGCCATTATCACCGGTCATGCATAGTTTCCATTACACTATAAGCAACTACAACCCAATGCACATGACCCATGACCCATGTTAATTACCCATTATATTGTCGATCACCAGGAATGTATTGGTTGATAACATGACACTATAAGCCACTTCAACCCAATACACATGACCCATTACCCATGTTAATTACCAATTGTCAACAGTCATGGATGTGTCGTAACATGACACTCCAAGCAACTATCCACCCAATGCATATGACACATATGATCGATGTCGATCAAATACCCATTAATTAATGAATGTGACCAGTGATAACCTAATGCACATGACCCATGACCCATGTGAATTAGCCATTATCATCGGTCATGCATGGTTTCCATTACACTAAAAGCCACTATAACCCAATGCACATGACCCATGACTCATGTTAATTACCAATTGTCAACAGTCATGGATGTGTCGTAACATGACACTCTAAGAAACTATCCACCCAATGCATATGACCCATATGATCGATGTCAAATACCCATTAATTAATTAATGTGACCAGTGATAACTTAATGCACATGACCCATGTGAATTAGCCATTATCACCGGTCATGCATGGTTTCCATTACACTAAAAGCCACTATAATGCACATGACCCATGACCCATGCATGTTAATTACCAATTGTCAACAGTCATGGATGTGTCGTAACATGACACTCTAAGCAACTATCCACCCAATGCATATGACCCATATGATCGATGTCAAATACCCATTAATTAATGAATGTGACCAGTGATAACCTAATGCACATGACCTATGACCCATGTGAATTAGCCATTATCACTGGTCATGCATGGGTTGCACCAGCTTGGTAGGTGTATACCATTTGTCACAGACACTAAGAAGCAAGTATCCAGGGACCTCCTGATCATATGTTATCCGGGATCGAGAAAGTTTGAACTCGGATTGAGCTTGACTCGAAAAGCTCGATTTATCTGTAAAGATGTGTTTTATTACAAAATTTAAATTTGAAATATAACCTAAGAATTGAATTTGGTTCGACTTCAGCTCGAAAAGCTTGATACATTCATAAATAAGTATTTACACTTAGTACACTTACATATTTAAAAAAACACATATTTTATATTACTTACAAGCTCGAGAACTCAACAATAACTCGAGTCGAACTTATATAAGGTTGAGCTCAACTCATTAAACATTTCGAGCTCATTTGATAGGCTTTCAATCCCCAAATTTTTAATATAGCGCTCAAGATCCCGCCCCTTAATTTTCCCCAAAATTTCAATCTCCCGCTCCGCTCATATGGCGCCCCTTTTTCACCCAAAATCAAAACATTAACACTACTAGCTTAGTCAGATCTATCTTCTCTCTATTCATCTCTTCTCCTTCTCTCTAGAACCGACTCACACCATAGCCACACTTCACCGCCTTATCTCGTCGTGGTTCCACCAACCATCGCTCCTCCACGCCATCACCGTCATCAAGATAAGGGAACTATATGGGAGACTTTGTTTGCTTCGGTTGTTTGGTTCGAGATAACCACCACATCCACCACCATCACAGTCGAGCCACCATCACCCTCATCTCACCTATCCTACTCTGTTCATGGGTATGCTCAAACACAAATTTAATTTATATTTTCTTAAATGTGTAATCGAATATAAAACGATTTACATTGATTTTCGGGGATTAAACTAGCCTAAAACATGTTTTTGATTATAAATTCGTGTGGTGGTAATCGTTGTAGGTAGACTTACTAAGATGACATAGTTTTCCTGTTTATTGGAATGGAGACAATCGACGTGTTCTAAGAGGCCACTGTTTTGCTCGTAAAGGGAGTCTTGATTGGTTTCCACTCCGGGAGGATGTTGCTGAACAGTTGGAGTTTTCTTATCGCAGTCGCGTAAATGATCTATCAAAAGATTAACATAACATCTGTTATATAGGAAATTAACTCAAATATGATTGCTTTTTGTTAAACAGTTTCATTTGTACCAGATGTGAGTGATTTGCTTGCTTGGTAATGTGTTTGACATTTATTCGTTCTAGGTAATTTGGCACGGCAGAACACTTCAACCATCTGGATTATTTGTTGCCCGAGTTGATATGCAAGGGTCTACCCCGGTATGTTAGTTTTTTATGCTAAACTTATATTTGGGACATCTAATTTTGTCGTCTTTTATGTTAGCATTAAGCACGTTACTTGTTTCTTGCAGGGGCTACATCCTGTTTTCACGGGTGAGGATGATACATGGGATGCTTGGCTAAAAATTCCCTCATCTGGATTTTCTGGCACACTTCATTTTCGGGGGACTGGAATTAAATTGAGGTGTGGGTATGCTCCATCTCAGTCACCAAAAGCCAACCCATGTAGTATATTTTTATAGTTTCATGGTTGGCAGATATTATATTATATTATGCAGCATTATTAGTGCATTGGTTTCTTACAGTTCATATCATCTGTTTATAGTATGACTTGCTTTTCAGCAGATAGACTAAGAAATGAACGATTATTATTCACAGGTAAAACTAATGGCGTAGTGTATTGTGGATCAAAGGAAGGGAAAACAAAGTCGGAGAATCTCCAGATGCTGAGATTAGTTCATTGGCAGATAAACTTCTAAATTTTACTTCAAATTCTATTATCATGCTTATATACCTGCAGCATTGACTGTGTACTAGCCGTACTAACTTTTAATACCAACATTTCCAATATTTTTTTTGCAGAAAGAAGCTGATGAAAAGATCAAGTAAGGAACCTTGAATGTTGATGATGGCAATGATGCAATTGTAGATATATTTGGTTCATTTATATATATTCGAGTTTTATTCAATTTGAAATACAATTGTGCATATATTTACTTCATTTGTATACATTCTGTTTTATATATATACTAGCAGTTGTAACTTTGCTCCAGCAGTACGAACGTAGTACTAGCAGTACTAACATTATTGGTCACTCTTTGTTTAATTCGATGTGTGAATAAATATTACAAAATGCCACACAAACTAAAAATTCATGTGACCATTGGATGAACATTAGTCACACAAAACACACATGTCTGCACTTTAAATATCATATGGTCACACTTATTAACACTTTGGGCCACTGTTTGCTTAATTGTATGTGACTAAATACCCAAAACAAAGAAGCTTTGTGTGACTAAATATTACAAAAGGCCACACAAACATAAAATTAATGTGGCCATTGGATGATCAATAGTCACACAAAATACACATTTCTTCCTTTTAAACAGCATATGGTCACATTTATTAACACTTTTGGCCACTTGATATTTAATTGTATGTGACTAAATACCCAAAACAAAGATGCTTTGTGTGACTAAATATTACAAAAGGGCACACAAACATAAAATTAATGTGGCCATTAGATGATTAATAGTCACACAAAATACACATTTCTTCACTTTAAAGAGCATATGGTCACACTTATTAATACTTTTGGCCACTTGATGCTTAATTGTATGTGACTAAATACCCAAAACAAAGATGCTTTGTGTGACTACATATTACAAAAGGCCACACAAACTAAAAATTCATGTGACCGTGGGATGAACAATAGTCACACAAAATACATATTTGTTCACTTTAAAGAGCATATGGTCACACTTATTAACACTTTTGGCCACTTTGTTTTTAATTGTATGTGACTAACTCCAAAAAAGCAACACCCATTGTGTGCCTAAATCATCAAAAACGTCACATTTATTGTATATTCATGTGACCACAGGACGGGAAATAGTCACACGAAATACACATTTACTAGAAAGAATCATCTCAAATGTCACATATATTATATATTTATGTGGCCAAACGTTGAAAAATAGTTACTCTCAAAAAAATTCGCGTGACTATAAAGTGTTTACGGTCACTGATAATGACTAATCCAAAAAAACTTTTGCCTAATTTGTCACACATATTCGGGGTTTTGGTCACTCTTTTTCGATGTAAAAGGCCACGAACTCAACAATGTGACCATATGCCACCTATGGTGGCAGGACCTATGGTGACACACAACGAAAAAAACGTGTGTGACTATA
The DNA here is from genome assembly GCA_030686995.1 of Artemisia argyi. Lineage (NCBI taxonomy): Eukaryota > Viridiplantae > Streptophyta > Magnoliopsida > Asterales > Asteraceae > Artemisia > Artemisia argyi. The sequence continues at coordinate 40,550,513 of CM060684.1, forward strand.
TGCATATCGTCACATATTTTTGGCGTGACCAATACAACTTTTTGTACCAGTGTAGGGAACACGTGGCAAACACGTGTCCATGAAATCAGGGTTGTGTTCGGCGTCTGTCTAGTCCTTCCGGATATCAATCCTTCCGGTATAATTCGTTCGGGCAATGTACATCCGTCCGGCTATACACACAATCAGTTAGACTATGTGGGTCGGCCGAATCATAAAGCCCAAGGGGTCCTTCCAGATCCTTCTTGGCTCCTAATTACATTCTAGCCCTTCTTTTTATCGTCTAACGACCGTTACGTGTTTATTTGTGAATTTAATAATTATTCATACGTAATGTGTGCAATCCCAAAGTCTCGTGTTCGAATCCGGTCATACCACATTAATTTTTATCCGCAACACTAACATCCATTTGATTGGAAGATTGTTCAGATATTTGGTTGGAGCATTTGAGTGAATTAGAGATCAAAGATTTGAGCAACAAGAAGCATGAGTCGGATTTTGTAAACCTTATCTTGATCAAGTCACCTGTGTTCAAGAAAAGGATATATCTTGACACAAAGGATGAAAAGCTTCATATTTCAACAAAAGATGGAAACTGTTGGGATACACTAAAAAAAGACACATTCTACAGGGTTTACACATAGACGTGCACTTTTATTTATACAAGTACACACTATAAGATATATTAATAATGAACACAATTACAAATGTGTAAAAACATGATTTATCCGCCCACGGTTATAGGCGTGTGAAAAACTTACACAATTATCAATGTGTAGTAATAAACAATCACACTATCTAAAAGAGGCCGCACTTCCAAACATGTAAAAATTGTTTATAAAAAAAGATAAATGACAAATAGAGAGTGGACCATGTGATTTCTACACGCTTGTAGGTGTGAAGAATATTTTATGTAATTTGTTTGGCAATATGATTTCTACACACTTGTGGGTATAGATATATTTATATTATTCTTACACACTTATACAGGTGTACTTTATATATATATATATATATATATATAGGGGGACTTTCAAACGAGAACCATTTTATCCGCAAGAACTGCGAGAACCACCAAAAACATACATGCACGCCTTTTAAAATAAAATAAAAATACATGCAAATCATCAATAATCGTAAACATCCACCTATGTTCTTCAATATCATTATGAACTCATCCTCATTTTTCACAAAAACCTTACACACGGCCGCAATATTGTCGTTGCACGTCTTATAAGAACATACATGCACACCTTCAAAGAATATTTTTGTATTTCGAATTTCTTATCAAATTCTTTAGAACAACTATGTTTTTTTTTTTAAAACATATGTGTTGTTTTGAAAACATATGTGCAAAAATATAATTATTAAAGACGTGCATGTATGTTTTTGGTGGTTCTCTCAGTTCTTGCGGATAAAATGTTTCTCGTTTGAAAGTTACACTATATATATATATATATATATATATATATATATATATATATATATATATATATATATATATTTTCACACTTCCTCATGTGAACACTTAACTATTTTGTCCATATTTGCAAACGAAACATTTGTCCACACACTATAGAAGCGTGGACTTTGATATTTTAAATATTTAAAAGTGTATTTTTTAGCTGAAAAATGTGTAGAATTTGATTATCTTTTGTAGTGGGTTCATTAGCTTATATGTTATTTTTTGTACTTGCGTTTTACTTTTGTTATAGATTTCTTGTCGGTTCAAATATCCATCGTTACTTTCAAGTCCGCCTTTTGCATAAGTGCATATTTTGCCACATATAGGAATGCTTTGCCGCCGAAAACTGTTTGCATAAGTGCATATTTTGCCACATATAGGAATGCTTTGCCGCCGAAAACTGTAGTCGCATTGATATGTACTCAAAGCTGGGTTTGTAAATCAAAAAAATCATCAATATGGATGATTTAGAAGATCACATGAATGATGACAAGGTTATCAAAAGTAAATTGATTCATAAATTATATCCAAAAGTATGTAGATATAAAGTGTGTTTTTGTTTGTTATTAATTAGTTTTGTAGTTGTTTTGTTATGTTTTATTTATGAACAAGGCATTGGACAATCTAAAAGGAGACAATGGTGAATTTTGAACAATGCTACTGTGATATTTTGTTGCACTTTGAAACCAAGCTAGTGTTTAATCTTTTGCTACTGTGATTCACGGAGCAATGTTACATTGCTACATGTACACACTTGGGTGTGTTTGGGTCTCGCTTTTTCTTGTTTTACTAGTGTAATAAACCCATTTGGTGGGCCTTAATTGTACAGATTTGTTTAGCACATAAACCCAATGTTTTGGGCCTTATAAAACTTTCGGTCCATCACTCCAAAACCGAATGATCCGAGGAAAGACCAAGACAACTCCGCTGGCCATCGGTCCGGTCTCGGTCTCTATGATTCTTGGTTTTCAGTCTTTGGCCGGTTTGGTCCGGGTTTTACCCGATACTCAGCCCTAGTAGGTATGTTAGGTACTATAGTACACACGTTCAATATCTTACGAGTAATTTTATTTCAACTAACGATACATTTTAGAGGTGGCTTTCAGTTTTTCACAATCATAACAAGTACGTACTATATCATTTGCAATGATCATTTACTCCCTCCGTCTCAAAATTATTGTCCACATTTCCTTTTTGGGATGTCTCAAATTAATTGTCTACTTTCCTTTTTAAGTAAAAACTAGAGAATATATTAAGGGAATATTCTCATTGAGTGGTTGAGATTTTTAGGAGACCCATTTTTATTAAACTTTGTAATTTCTCTCTCATGACAATTAATTTGAGATGGAGGGAGTACTTTTTTTTTTTATGTCTCTATTACTTTCTTTAGTGTCTGCGAAGGACTTCAAGTTCTTCAACAAAAACACTACTGGATACAACAATAATTTATGTAAGAGATACAATGATTTTATAATACGTCTAGTCGTCTACAATAAGTATTCTGAAATTTAAAATAATGCTGTTCACATAAATTTCTTCACAGGCTATTTGTCAAACAACATTGAATGCATAGTATAGCGGAGAGGTAGAACCATTATATTTATACTACCTCCGTCCCAAAATATAAGTCCAGTTGGACTTTTTGAATCGAACTTTGACCATAAATATTTTTATGTGTATTATATATCACTTGATGAAAATTATATCAAATGAAAATACATATAAAACACTACTCATTTATATATTTTGCATCAAGTATTATATAATACAAACAAAAATATTTAAGGTCAAAGTTCGATTTAAAAAGTCAAACTTGACTTATATTTTGGGACGGAGGGAGTATTAAATTTCCTTATTCAAAAAACACATATAGTATATACAAGTATTTGTTTGTAAAAATCACAAGCGTCATTTCTTGAACCTTCATATAAATAAAAAGCTAATTCTTTTAATACACTCGTATAAAGTTATTTACCAGAAACGAGTATGCGAGTGTTTCGAACTTGATTTGGAAAATGAGTCGATATACATTACATTTTTAATTTCGTGATAGGAAAAAGGTTTTCTATTAAGAAAAAAAAAAAAAAAAAAAAAAAAAAAAAGAAAAAAAGTTGAAGGGCAGGTCTTCTATTTATTGCAAGGGAGGTACACAATTTGAGAAGAAAAAAAGATTTAAGAGATATGTTGATGGTTAAAGGTCAAACGACGCATAAATTATACGGCCCACGTCAAAACTCATAAATTCTAATGGTAACTGCATACCACCTGTTCGAACATGTGAGACAAGATCCAGGTCGATCAAGATATCAGAGATAGTAAATGCTAATTGCATAATAGTCATTATAATTTTATGACCTTTCATTACTGTCCCTTACATAACCATATATACACAATGGTCTTTGTGGTTTGAAAAAACTCTGTGTATACAACCACCTTGTTATGGACTTATGGTAAAATTGGTAATGATATATATTTGTTAGCAACAACTTCAATATGCTATCATGCATGCATGTTCTTTTCGGTTGATGCCAGATTATGATCAGGTGTGAAGTTATTGCCCAAGCTAGGGAGAACTTTGATGTTTGATACACACAATGTGAAACAACTAATTTTAGTTGCTCAAGGTTTGCGATTTCATTTATAAGAAGAATATATGATAGTAGTTGTGAAACCGTAAAAGTCATAAACGAACATATGAAACTCAACATGGACATCCTATGAACTTGGGTTCACCTGCAAGAGAACTTTAATAAAGTTTGGTACCAGCAAATGGTCCAAGGAGCTAGCTAGATGGACTTATCTTATTTCTCTTGTGAATTGTTTTACTACTTCATATTAGTTTGTTTATGAATCTTTATTTTTTTACTTTTTTGAAAAATTGAACTGAAGATCTCACGTAACGGATAAAGTTTTCCATATTCAAGTTATTGGAAGAAGGCAAATCGTTAACTCAGATGTGCGCAGTTTAGCGTGTGTGTGATTGAGAGCTTTTCCCTAACCACCCCCAAAATGTATATCTAATAAGGTTTCAATTGTGTATCTTGTAACGTTTGAAACTGAAACCTCTTGCGAAAATGTTAAGTCTTACAACTAGAACACTAGCTTTATGGTGGTTTGTTTTTGATCTTGCATGAACTAGCAAAATACCAAATTACGAATTTAAGACAAATCTTGCACAAAACTGAATGCTACTTGATCTTTCAATTATTTGTTTTTTCTTTCCCCCAGAGAAATTCATTTAAGTTTAACTTTATGCCTAAAGAAGTTGTTGGTTGTATGGTTCATACATAACTTCACTCTACGTATTTATAAATCCAGCAACCCTTGTTGGCATTGGGTCCCTTCTTAATTTATTATGATCATATCCCTTTCCTTATAAATATTTGTACCCATTATAGACGATCTGCTTTAAGTACATCTCAAACTAATATTTGTCCCAGCATATTGATTGTTGTGATTTGGCTTAGTTATGGCTCCAAAAATGATCATAACTCGACTGGTCTTGTTTGCATTGGCTTTTTCGATGGTCGAGTTCTCGATGTGCCATCTTTTGAAAAGCTCGGTAACTTGTCTCGACTGTCCAACCGGTTCCGATCTTGCAGGTTTGGTTTCTCAATGTCGAATTCCATGCTTCTGTAACGTGTGTCTTTTGCTTATAAACTTTCACATGCTCAAAGTTAAGTTAAATGTTGGTCGTTATAAATAAGTTTGTAAAGACTTATATAGTAGTTTGAACGGGATATAGACATATGTTTTACATAATCTTGACTAGTTTTAAGTTTTAACTTTCTAAGTCATTTTAGATATTATGAGAATAAGTTTTCTTGATGGTAATATTTAAGCAGATTTTGGGCGTGTATCTCTTTTTTCAATTTTATTCTCAGTTGTACGTGCAATTGAAAAAGAAAATAAAGAACATGGAATTTTGAAAGTAATTAGCTGAGTTATTATGATAACGAAATACTCCGTACTATAATATAGTACAGTGCCCATTTCATGCATGTGTCACATTCGTTTTCATTATGCAAAATAAATGTAATAACTTTTTGAGTATATAATTTGGAAAACGACTGCTAATCTCTTCCTAACCATTACCAAGATGGCCTATTATTAATCATGTTGGGTGGTTCGGGAAAGGGTTCGAAAATGGTAACATGATAGTATGATACCCTAGTTACGGAGCGTACATCTGAGAGCTTTTCATTTTGGGTAAACTGAACACTAAACCTAATCGGTTTACCCTAATAATGCAACTCTCTTAATCTATCCTTCAGCTTCAAAATATACTCTGAACACTAACCTAATCCGTTTACCCTAATCATTAGAGAAACTGATAATTCGTTTATTGATATAGACTTCAAACATACAGATAAATGTTAATGATATAAATATTAGAACCGGCCAGAAGCTAGAACAAGGTACAAATAATTACAAACGACAAAACAAGTCACTAAAGCACACTTCTGACAACTTGTTTACTTGCTTTGCCTATACAGGCATAAATATACTAGTGAAGTGTGACAATGTGAAAAACTCAGTCATGGCTACAACTAATGAGCATGGTGCCTTTGAGACACAACTGCCTTCTAGCAATTGCCTAGCCAAGATATTGGGAGGACCTAAGCAACTTTATGTTTCAAGAAAGAACATGGTCACTAGCATCATGAATGTCCAAGAAACTGACTCATACACAACATCTCAACCATTGAGCTTCTACACATCTTGTCCTTTGTCACAAAACGGGAAATGCGGTACTCAAAACGACGCGGTTGGAAGGGACATTGGGTCGTCGAAAACCATTGATATACCTTTGCCGAAAGAATGGGGATTAGCACCGTCGAGCTATTATGTTCCATTCATGCCTATCATTGGTATCCCGTGATTTGGTCACAAGTTGCGTATGTTTTATTCTATTGCAAGTATTTGTATGTTATTAAAAAAGTACCATATAATATTTAAAAGTGTTATATGTGAAGTGAGTACGAGTGAGATCATGTTAAGTTACTTTTATGCTATTCAGATGTATAATATGCTTTGATTTCTTTGGTAATTGATAGTTATCTATATGATGCAAAGGTTTGCTATTATGTTAAACTTGTTGGTTGTACTTGATCCTTTGGTTCTCCGTTTTACTATAAATTACAGCAAGATGAGAGAATATGAAGAACATTAACTACATCCCACCTAAAATGCAAACCAACTTGCCTTTAAAAAAAGGCAACCAACTTGATAAAATCTAACACACATAAAAAAATTGGATTTAAGCTACAATAGACGCATATTTTTCAACATGTATCGTTATGGTATGTATACTAAAAAAGTTACTCGTCTAATACCTAAACTTTCAGTTTTGTTCCAATGTGACCGTTTTTTGACATCAGTTTTCAATAAGACTTAATTCCAAACAACTTATTTTATTTTTATCCAGTGATCCAAACTTTTTTTAACCTCTATCACGTCACCAACTCACTACCACACCACAACCCTGCCACGTCCTTGTTTAATAAGTTTTGCATAATCTTAGGGTCATTAGTTTTAGGTTGGTGATGATAGCAAAGACAACGGGTGTTGATTACTGGGTGATGCTTATGATGGCAGCAGGTGATTGGTTATAGAGATGTTGAAGATGTAGCGGTTGAAGGTATGAAAAGAACCAGATGATTTGATTTTTAGTACACGTATCATAACGAGATATTTTGAAAAGTACGCGTCTATTGTATGGGCTCAAACCCATTTATATAGTGCCATATAAGCGGCCACCTCAACAAAAGTAAGTGTCACATGTAACTTGATAACTTTTGCCGCTAAAACAAGTTTCCATGTATTAAATTAACGCATAGTTTTTGTAGTACATGTACCACAAAGACACATTTGAAAAAGAACGCATCTATTGTATAGCTTATACCTTACAAAAATATTAACTAATTACAAACAAAAGATGATGTTTCCTTTTTCAAGTTACCTGGAGAGGGCGAGTTTTTTTACTTAAATGTACACAGCTTAATCGAGATATTTTTGTGACTGTTTCCAACCAATTATCTAAACACCCGAAAGATGTATTTAGTGAGGTTTGAATCTTAAAGCACAGTATGAGTAGGCTTTATGCCTTAACAACAGTATGCCATTTGGTTGTGGTTATTACCCAATTAAGACCCTCAAACAAAAAACATTTGTCAGAAAAACGATACCATGTAAGCATACTTAGTTCCTTTCTCTAAAGAAATCATTCGCCAAAAAACATTAACTCTAGTTACGAGATTGTGAATGTTTTGACAAAAATGGTAGAAGCTCGATCGGTGTTAATGACAAATAAATGGGTTGATAGCGAATATTCATACTCAAATATAGTTTAAAACAACTTTTTTCTCATTCAATACGGACATACGGTGGTGCAACAAGTTTTGCAACCATTAATAAAGATATTAGACCATGTACACATGTATTCCGGTGTTTCTGCTGGTGTCATGAATATCACTTTTTTCATGCCCTTTATGTGTATAATCAAATTTGGTGGTTCGAAAAGCGTGAAGTTATTAAAATCGGTGACTTGAGTGAGAAAAATAGCCAAGGTGTATGAGATGAAAAACCTTTGGTACTCCTGTTTGATATGAGGGACTTCAGTAGAACTTTAAGCAACTGAAACTAATATTCTATCTTATATAGAGTGGTTGCTAATATTGTTACGATTCTAAATTATCATGTTGCTAAATTAAATAAACCGTTGATAATACTTGTGTAATATGTTTGCGTAAACAACATTGAATAAATTTTTGGATGGCTTTGTATTCGAACTTTTTTTTAACTTCTTGGATTGTCATCCAGCATGGGCATGTGAGAATAGTACTAGCACGAGATATAGGCCATTCTTGAAATTCGTGAGCTTGCATCTGTGACACCATACCAACCCAACTACAAAGGCATACAGAAATATTACTCGTAATATTTTAATTTTACCATATGACAATTATTATATATAAAACATAAGTTATAGTCTTAAACTTTAATATTAAAGTGTTAAATATTACTAATTGCTCATTAAAGCGTATTCAATTGCTGCTATTAAGGTGGAGCTAGTTAGCAACGTCAACAACTCCCCACTTATATTCTTTAAGGTGAAAGTACAAGCACTTCACTTACTCATGTTAGTTACTCTTTTGTCAACCAAAAAGTAACCCACCAAATACATTATACAAATTTATGCATGGGTATATATACATCAATTTCCCTAATCTATTTTCATAGAAGCATTTTGCATATATCTAAAATATCATTCCTAATCTCACTGAACATATATCCTTTTATGGAGTCGGGTCGTTCAGGAAAAGAAAGTGGTGATATAGCGATCCCCGTGAGGGAGGTTAAGTCGTCCAAGTCAGGAAAGGGTGCACCTCCAGTTGTGGCAGCCCCCATAAGACTCGGCCAAGGGCCACCTGCTGGAGGATGGAAAAGAGGTGTTGGTATTATTGATTTAATTCTAAGGGTATGTGCTATTGCTGCCACTTTAGCTGCAGCTGCGGTTATGGGCACAACGAGCCAAAACCTCCCGTTTTTCACTCGGTTATTTCAGTTCCAAGCTAGCTATGACGATTTTCCTACTTTCACGTACGTCGTGAATATTTTCAAAAGGAAACCGAAAAGGACTTATGGTTGCTTATTTTCTAGTGACCGCCGTTATATATAATTATTAACAAAGGATCATGTTCATGTTTTATGCAGTTTTTTCTTAGCTGGAAACGCCATAACATGTGCATATCTTGTGATCTCCTTGCCTTTTTCGATAGTTTGCATTGTCCGTCCACATATTGTAGGAGCTAGGATGTTGCTCCTTATTTTTGACACGGTATGGCTATGTAATTTCAATTGTATTTATGGGTGCACGAGTAATATTATAAGGGACACAAAAAGTTGTAGGTAAAAGAAATTGAGAAAGGTCGTCGATTACGTACTTTTTAAGCCACAGAAATGTTGGCGATTTTCATCCATATGCCTATTTTCCAATCTATACATTTTAATCTAATGTTTTTTTGTTTTTCAGCTAGCATTGGCTTTAACAATGGCATCTGCATCCGCGGCTGCTGCCATTGTCTACTTAGCACACAATGGAAACCCGAACACAAACTGGCCAGCCCTTTGCCAACAGTTCAACGAATTTTGCCCACGTGTTAGCGGTGCGGTGGTGGGTTCCTTCCTAGCGGTGGCTATTTTGGTGGTTTTAGTAGTGCTATCTGCCGCTGCTCTTCGAAGGAACTAACCGACATTTGTGTGATCAATTCATAGTTAAATTCTCTTCTTTTGTGTTTTGTTATTGTGCTTGAGAGTTGATTATGTCACTTCACTTGGGTTCCATTGTAATTTAGTGTTTGTTCAGTTTATTATGAAAATTACACCGTTGATTATACATCTTGGTACAAAAAAAAAATGGTGTGTTGCAGTGTTGGTTGTGATAACGTTAAAATGTAGTAAGTTATTGTATGCCGTTGGCGTATAAGTTTAAGCGCAAAGTTAAATGGTAAGCAAAGATGAAGTACATAAGTGGAATATCTGAAATAAATAGTAAAGTTTAATAATTGATATAAAGGTAGATTAGATATAGTGTAGCAAACAACTACGTACAGACTACAGATTCCTCATCTATGGTTACTAGCTAGGTCGTCTTATAACAACCACACAACCACGTACTATATATTCCCCTCCGCATGAACGGAAGTTAGAAGAGACCGACGGGGGCTGCGGCCCCCCTAAAATTTTTGTTCCTATGTACATTTTATACCTTTTTATATATGGTTCTAGTCATTTTTAATACAAAAATTTCATCGTAGTATATATCGGCCCCCTAAAATAAATACTGTTCAAGTTGGCCACCCACCAAGAGTGGTCAAGTTCCGTCCTTGCCCCTCGGGTTTCAATCACGAACAAGTTTCGTCGTCCTAGTTTCGCTTTATTTTTCTTTTTAAAATAAAAGTCTATACGTTTGAGTGCTATACTTTGGTTCTAAAAAAGTTAAGAAAAATAAAAAAATAAAAAATAAATGTGACGGTAGACACAAACCATAAATGGAGTAGGCTACTTGAGAAATTTCGATTTTTTTTTATATTTTTTTTTGGGATGTACGCGGCCTAACATTAAGACACTCAGATCAACTTAACATTAGGTCATCTTGGAGATGGTGTAAACGGGTAAGGCCGGGTGTAATAAGAGAGGTCGACCTCGGTTAGTCTAACTTGGTCGATGCGTCCCCCCTTTACACATGATGCCAAGCGACTAGTCCCCAAGGCAAAGAATGGAGAAGGTCGGTCTCCCGACCGACTTTTGTGCATATTTGTGTGCGTGAGTTTTTATTTAACATGTATTTTTGTGACATATGTTTTGTGTTTGGTCTTTGTGTTACACTAAGTTGGTTACGAAATAATTTTAAAAATAGAAAGCTGATTTGATAGAGGAAAAGAAGGTCATTAGGAGTCCTTATGACACTCAGTTTAAACAATGAGTATCCTTCTTTATGATACCCGAGAAAAATCAAGATTTTTTTTGCTGTAATTTACGCATTATAATCCGTATTTTTGTTGTCATATAGGAACGTTTTTCTTTTGGCTCTGGGTTCAAACACCACTCATCTAGGATCGACACAATAATGGCTTTGACCATAAAAGCTTTTGTACTTTATCTCTATTTGAAAGGGGCGGTTAACTAGACGGGGGTGACCCTACATGTCCCTTGTCCTTTTCCTCTTGCCCCCCACTTTCTTTCATCACAACACAGTTTTTTGTCAGTTTCTGTTCCGTATTTCTGACAGTTTTAACCGTTTGACTTATTAAACTTTATATTTTCTGTTCCGCACTTTCAGATTTATAGCTTTTTTATATAAACAAAATTATATATATATATATATATATATATATATATATATATATATATATATATATATATATATATATATATATATATATATATATATATATATATAAATAAAATAAAATAAAAAAATAATTGAGGGGGGGGTTCGTCTAAAATTTTGGGGACCGTCCGGTTAATCCACCCCATTCGAAAACATCAACGTACTTTTTTTTATTTTCATTTTTACTTTCTTTTATCAACTAGATACATATTCTAGATGCCTAAAATAATCAAATGAGATCTAGAAAAAAAAAAAAAAAAAAAAAAAAAAAAAAAAAAAAAAAAAAAAAGTGTGACTACTGTGATGGTGATATGACCGGAGGTGACGTCGGCGGCGGTGGAATTAAAGATGGCAGTGCAGCGGCTATGGTGGCTTTGACCACTCGTATTTAGATGGACGTGGTTTACATTTTTTTTTTCGTCGTGAGTATTTGTTAGTGTATGTCAGGTTCTTGTTTTCAAAGTTGAGACATTTTTGTCGGCTCAAACGTATCAGGGATGCGATTTCATATCCCCGGTGTCTATGTAATGTATGTGTGTTTTGAAGGCAAAGTGAAAATGAGAAATGATAGGAAAAGATTGTTTTGTTAATGGGGTTTTGTGTTGTATTTGATTGTAGAATATGGATACCAAAATACAAAGAACATGGATGGAATGCGTTGATTTACAACTTTTTATGTTTTATGTAACTTAAGTTTTCAATACTTTTCACATTTAATTATGAGAAATGATTTGGATGCCTAAAAATAAGCCTAATTTTATACTACGGAGAAATGTTTTATGTGACTTAAGTTTTCAATACTTTTCACACGGAGTACCTAAATTGATGTGAAATGTTTTATGTAACTTAATTATGAGAAATGTTTTATGTAACTTAATTATGTGAAATGTTTTATGTAAATTGATGTGAAATGTTTTATGTGAAAATAAGCCTAATTATGAGAAATGTTTTATGTAACTTAAGTTTTCAATACTTTTCACACGGAGTATCTAAATTGATGTGGCAATGGTTTATTGGTTTGTGTAAAAGCGGGTTCCTCTTCAGTCATAAATAATATGCTGCCACATAGATTAGTTATACTATTAGACATGCCAATTAGGCATGACAATCAATGCTCTTTAATTATTGACAACTTTAGGGTGAACAAAAAATTATAAAAAATAAGTAATAAAAAAGTCAAATAGTGTAGAAACCATAGGACCTCCTTTATTATTATTATTATTATTATTATTATTATTATTAAACAGCAAAACAAGTTAGATAGAAATAAAATTGCTAGCAAGACGCTAGAAATACACAAGAGTTTTTAACCAATCAGTCCAACTACTAATCTTACCACCTCTAAACTTAAGCCAAGAAAAGGAAAATAAACAAATACTATCGAAAATGTCACTTTTACTTATAGAATGAGAGCTAAAGATGACACTATTTCGATAACGTCAAATCACCCATAAGGATGATACAATAATGATAAGAATACGCTGCTTCTTTGCTAAAGAGCCGTACCACGGCTCAACCAACCTCGCTAATCATCGTTATAACCAAATTGTGAGATGATTTGTACAATCTCATTTTTTATTTACACACTCCAATCTGTATTATAAACAGTTATACATTTATAATATCCTGCTTCATCTGATTATACATTAAAATGTGCAAAATCAAAAATAAAAATATGTCGATCAACTCTCTTCATTTAATTTAAGAAAAGATGTTCACCACTCACGTTTAAACCCAAATAGGGCTGAGCAAACGGACCGGATGGACCGGACCGACCGACAAAACCGACCGGACCGAGACCGACCGGACCGGACCGACCACATTCGGTCCGGTCCTCGGTCTAAGCTTTTTGCCAAATTCGGTCCTCGGTCCGGTCGGTCCGGTCCGGACCGACCAAAAACCCGAAAAAACTTGCCTAATTGGACCGGACCGACCGAAGACCGATCGGACCGGACCGGACCGAGACCGGACCGACCATATTCGGTCCGGTCTCGGTCTATGGTTTTTCCGGTTCTCGGTCCTCGGTCCGGTCCGGTCTTGGTCAGTCCGGTCCGGTTTTCGCCCGATGCTCAGCCCTAAACCCAAATGTCATATCGGCTATTGGACAAACAAAAAATGTGAAGTCTTGTGGTCAATCATTACTCATCTAATCTAATGCTCTAGCATACTATTGATAGTCCTTTCTAACGTACATATTTACAGTCACGCATGTCAGCAACCACTTGGCTTCTTGCTATCATTTTTTTTCAAGTACAATAATACAAAACAATTTAACAATTGGTTTCAAATCCGGATTTTGTCTATAAATCATGTCACCCTTACATAAATTCGTTAGCTCAGTTTAAGTATATCATGAGGTTACCTTTGTTATAGCAATAATTAGTTCATTTTACTTGTTCGCAATATTAAGCAATTAGCTTCCAAATGTTGCATGTCTCGTATTAAATGTAAGTTTCAGAAGAAACCCTCTTGTATTCTTGACTATTTTGTTTGTTCCTTGCTGTAATTGTATGTAATATTTATGCAGCACATGATTTAAGATGTCATCTTCAACAACTTCGGTAAAGCCATATTGCAAATTTTGTCTTGTGGATGTATTCAAAGACTCTAATGACGAAAAGATTATTGGAAATAAGAGGATGTCAAAGCGGGGTTTAAACTACCTTCATAAAAATTTTACAGGTAATAAAGATTAAATATTGCATATATAGCTATAATGTTAATTTTTTCTTAATACTTATATCGGTTTAAATTTGTGAGGCAAATAAGGAAATAAGTTTAGTCATATCATTGAGTAACAAGGATGACGCGTCTCATTTTCCAAACCTCAACATCAGTTGGCATTAGCTCAGGAGAGGATGACAGCTGCAGAGACCAGGGAGGCTGCCCTCCAGCTCCGAGTTGAGCACTTGGAGGAGATTGTTGTTGCGATGGATCGGGAGATTCGCCGCCTTAGGGGAGGACCTTGAGCATCTGGAGCACCTGGAGGAGCCTAGGCATAGACTTGTATTGTATTAGTTTTTACTATTTTTCTAGTCCCGAGGTGTGGGACATAGTTCAAGAACTTGTTTTCTTTTGGTTGTTGTACAAACAAATGTATCAAGTATGACTCTACTATGTTGGAATGGTTGTACTATATATTATATCGGTCCATGTAGGCCGAAATTTTCATGTATTATATTCATGTGTTGTGATTATATTTATGATGTTTCGTGGTTGCTCCTTATTGTTATCGTATTTATACAGGTTGTGGTTGTATCTATACATGTCGTGGTTATATTCATACAGGTTGTGGTTGTGCTCGTACATGTCGTGGTTGTATTTATACTTGTTGTGGTTGTATATATACATGTTGTGGGTGTATACCTTTGGTACGATGACTATTTCTATTATGATTTTTCTCATGGTTGTTGTCCATTGTGATTTATCAGAAGTATGGCGCCAAGGAAAGGTAAGGTGTTGGGTTTTGACCAAGTGACACTGCTGCTATGTGACTCTGCTGCTGAGTAATACTGCTGCTACAATAAAACTGCTGCTGGTATTAATGACTCTGCTGCTGAAGACAATCTGTTGCTTGTTGAAACTACTGCTGAAAGGATTAACATTGTATACGATAGGATAATTATAGAATAGATTCTGTGTATAGTATATCTATTTAGATTATTCTTATCTTGTAGAGAAAGGTATTGTAAACCTAGTAGGACTCCTTGGCCTATAAAAGGAGGATCCTAGGGTTAGTTTATGTACGTATTATTGTTCACTTCAAGGTTGTAAAACCCTAGCATTGTTGAGTGCTCGTATTAATAATATTGAAGTGTTGAAAGAGAATCATTATTCTTCTTAAGTTAAGCTTTTATATTCCGCATATTAGCTTAAGTGTTTGTTTAAGTTAACTTCTATATAAGATCGTATAAGCTCAACTGGGATCAACAAGTGGTATCAGAGCTTGTGATCTAGAAGTTATAATCAAGAAGATTTTGTTTCTTTAAAGTTTGTTGTTCCAAATCGTTTGCTTAAGATGGGTGATGAAACTCATATGGTGACTGCTTCAAGGGTACCTATGCTCAATCCTTCTGAGTATGAGCTATGGAAGAGGAGGATCAGACAATACATTCGCATGATCGACTTCAACATGTGGAATGTGATTGTTAATGGTGATTCTGAACCTGAGAAGAGTGCTGATGGCAAGGAGATACCTATTAAGTCTGCTGAAGCTAATGCAACAAGGAAGCTGGAAATCAAGGCTCATAGTATTCTCTTAATGGGAATACCTAATGAATTTCAAATGGACTTTGATGATTGCGAAACAGGAAAAGCATTGATGGATGCAGTAGAATTCAGGTTTGGAGGGAATGATGCTACTAAGAAGTCCAGGAAGAATATGTTGAAGCATCAGTTTGAAAACTTTACTTCTGACTCTGGAGAAAAGATAATTGGCACATACAACAGGCTAAATCAACTAGTTAGTCATCTAAAGCTTGTTGGTTATGTTGTTCCACAGGAAGATGTGAATCTCAAGTTCTTAAGAAGTCTTGCACCTGAATGGAGTATGCATACAGTGGTGTGGAGGAATAAGCCTGACTTTGAAACAATGAAGTTGGAGAGCCTCTACAACAATTTAAGGGTGAATGAATCTGAATTGGCTACTTCTTCTACTTCATCTTCTAGTACACAAAATCTTGCTTTTGTGTCTTCAAAATCCAAAGAGACACAAGAAATTCACTCTATTGCTTATGGTGTATCTACTGCTGATGGATCTGCTGCTAGTTCAAATGACAAGATTTCTACCAGTGATGTTGCTTTATGTGCATTCTTGGCTGAGCTTACTACTACCATAAGATCACATGTCATAAATCAAGATTTGGATCATATTGATCCAGATGATCTTGAAGAAATTGATCTCAAATGGCAAATGGCAATGTTGACTTTAAGAGCAAGAAAGTTCTGGAAAAAGACTGGAAGAGAAGTCAAATACAAGGCTAAGGAAAGTCCAGGGTTTGACAAGTCTAAGATTGAATGCTACAACTGCAACAGGAAGGGACATTTTGCTAGAGAGTGTAGATCTCCAAAGAAGAATGCTGATGTTTCTAAGAAGACTGAAGAATCAAAGTCTGCAATGGTAGCTTGTGATGGGCTGGGAGAATATGACTGGAGTGATATGGCTGAAGAAGAACCAAATTTCTCTTTGGTTGCAGCTGTTCAACCCAAAGTGCATAACTTTGCACTTATGGCATATGGTTCATCATCAGGCTCTGACTCTGAGGTATCTAATGATTCTGAATCATCTGGATGTTCTTTTAAATCTTGTTCTGACACTATAGAAGTTCTTAAGGCTAGGAATGAGAGTTTAAATAGAGAAGTTGAACATCTAAAACTTGATAACTTAGGTTATAAAGTAGGTATTCAAAATGTTGAGAGAAGGTTAGAATATCTCAAAGAGCGTGAAAAGGAATATGTAGAACAACTTAATCTCAGAGATATAGAAATTTTTAAGAAAAATAGTGAAGTAGAAGTTCTTAAAAATAAGTTAGAAGAAGCTGAAAAAGAAAAAGAGCAAGCTCTTGCTGAAAAAGATAAACATGTAGTAAGAGTACAAAAACAACAATATGCTTCTGATTTAGTTCATAAATCTATTGAGAATAATTTGATGAGAAAAGGTAGTGGAATTGGGTATAATGAA
This sequence comes from Artemisia argyi, assembly GCA_030686995.1. Classification (NCBI taxonomy): domain Eukaryota; kingdom Viridiplantae; phylum Streptophyta; class Magnoliopsida; order Asterales; family Asteraceae; genus Artemisia; species Artemisia argyi. Next base: position 40,567,550 of record CM060684.1, read on the forward strand.
GTGGCTCCTCCAGCCAAAAGTGCTTTTGCTCCACCAGGAAAAGAACTATCCGTCATTAGTGAGCTGAATATTGAAAAACCTGTAGGTGAAAGTAGCACAAGTGTTAATGAGACACCTAAGGTTGAGGCTAGAAAATTTCCTGAAGCTCCTATTATAGAAGATTGGTATTCTGATAGTGATAGTGATGAGGAACAGGTTAAACTAACACAAACTGTGAAAAAGGAAGAAATTCCTATCAAGGTTAAACCTACAATTGAAAAGGTTAAGTTTGTCAAACCTGTGTTAGGAAATAAGCTTACCAGGAGAATGGTAGAGTACAATGAGGTGCCTAGAGAACAATTGAGAAGTTTTGATAATAAGCCTAGAGGTAACCAAAGAAACTTCAACAACCTAGTTTCACAGAGATTAGGTAACCAGTTTGAATTACAAAAGAAGGCTTGTTATAAGTGTGGTAGCTTTGACCACTTGATTGGTAGATGTCCTGAACACCAAAGACCTGTTTGGAATCAATATTCAAGGGTGAATCACAAATATGTCACAAAACAAACTCACCCACATCCAAATAGAAACATGGTTCCTAGAGCTGTTTTGTTGAGATCTGGTGCTACTAGATCTATTTATGCTGCTAAACCAAATGGTGTTTTCAAATCAACAACTAGTTTTACTAGTGGCTCTACTGCTAGTAAGCATTCTGCCGCTAGTATGCACTCTGCTGCTAGCAAGCAAACTACTGCTAGTACAAAACTTTCTACTTCTGAGCCAAAACATCTTCCAAATACAGTTGTTGGTAATCACTTTTATGCTGTTAAGGCCTCAGCTTGCTGGACTTGGAAACCAAAATCTAATGTTTCAAATACTGTTTCCAAGAATAGTAGTGCATCAAGTGATTTAAAGAAATTTGATTATACTGATGCACAGGGCAGATCCAAGTCAGTAATGGCTTGGGTCATCAAGAGAAACTGATTTCTCTATTTTTCATGTGTAGGTCAATCTACTGGATGAGCTTAAGGATATGGTTATTGTTGACAGTGGATGTTCTGGACACATGACAGGAGATGAGTCTCAACTTGAAGATCTTGAGGCTTTTGATGGTGGTTATGTAGCTTTTGGGAATGATCCAAAAGGTGGAAAGATTGTTGGTATAGGAACACTGAGAACTGGAAATTTGGACTTTGAGAGGGTGCTCCTTGTGAAAGGACTTAAGTTTAACCTTTTTAGTGTCTCACAAATGTGTGATAAAAAGAATTTTGTTCTTTTTACAGACACTGAGTGTATGATTCTTTCTCCTGATTTTCAATTACCAGATGACAAATCTGTGTTACTGAAGGTCCCTAGAAAGGAAAATATATACAGTGACCATATTAAGAATATTATTCCTAAGAGGGCTCTGACTTGTCTAATTGCAAAGGCCACTATTGATGAGTCCAAATTATGGCATAGAAGATTGGGACATCTGAACTACAAGACTATGAACAAATTGGTGAAAGGAAATCTTGTGAGGGGTATGCCTACAAAGATTTTTGAGAATTGTGAAACTTGTGTTGCATGTCAAAAGGGTAAACAACACAGAGTTTCTTTCAAGTCCAAGAGTGTTAACACAAATACTGAGCCACTACACTTGCTACACATGGATTTATTTGGGCCTGTATTTGTAAAAAGTCTGAATAAGAAGTCATATTGTCTTGTTGTCACTGATGACTTTAGCAGGTTTACTTGGGTATTCTTTCTAGCCACCAAAGATGAAACTTCAGAAATACTCAAAGCTTTCATTACAAGAGTTGAAAACCTGCACAATCACAAGGTGAAGATTATCAGATGTGACAATGGTACTGAGTTCAAGAACAGTGAGATGAATCAATTCTGTGTGGGAAAAGGAATTCTTAGACAGTACAGTGTAGCAAGAACTCCACAACAAAATGGTGTTGCAGAAAGAAGAAACAGGACACTTATTGAGGCTGCAAGAACCATGCTATCTGATTCAAAACTACCTGTACCTTTTTGGGCTGAAGCTGTGAATACTGCATGTTTTGTGCAAAACAGAAGTAAGGTAGTCAAGCCTCATAACAAAACTCCATATGAGCTATTTCATGGAAAGAAACCAATGATTGATTTTCTTAAACCATTTGGATGTCCTGTTACTATCTTAAACACAAAGGATCAGCTAGGCAAATTTGATGAAAAAGCTGATGAAGGAAATTTGGTTGGTTACTCTGTAAATAGTAAAGCCTTCAGGGTATATAATAAGAGAACCAAACATGTGGAGGAGAATCTGCATATCAAGTTTAGTGAAAACACATATAATTCCGCAGGGAAAGGACCAGAATGGTTATTTGATGTTGATACTCTTGCCAAAACAATGAACTATGTTCCTGTCATTGCCAGTGTTGATAAACCACAGGAAGAGTTTGTTGTGATTGAGAAATTGAAGATTGGTCCAACCTTTGTACCCTTTCAGAAGGAACAAAGCTCTCAAGATGATGTTGTTTCTCATGAAAAACCTAAGGAAACTGAAGAAGGTATTGTCATACCTAATGAAGCAGAAAAGGAAACTCCTGAAGTTCCCAAGGTAGTTGTTGATGTCTCTCCTACACAGCCAGAAGACTCTACTGCTGACTCAGAAGACTCTACTGCTAGGCCAAAAGATACAACTACTGCTTCACCACATTCTGCTTCTAAGCCCACTAACTCTACTGCTACTTCCTTGTCTCCTAATTTGGACACTCAGGGTAGATCTATTGATGATACTATCTATCCTGATGATCCAAATATGCCTGATCTCGAAAATATCTATTATGACACAGACAATGATGCACTTGATGGTAAGTTATTTGGAGCTGCTGCTGATTATGCTAACTTGGAACTCAATATTCCTGTTAGTCCTACAACTACCACAAGGATCATCCCAAAGATCAAATCTTAAGTGATCCACAATCATCCATTCAAACTAGGCAGATGACTAAAGCCTTGAAAGATCTTCAACATCAAAGTTTCTTTGCCAGATCTCTGCATCAAAGAAATAGTCATAAAGATCTTCAAAATTGCATGTTTGCATGTTTTCTTTCTCAAATTGAACCCAAAAACACTTACAAAGCCTTACAAGAAGCAAGTTGGGTAGAAGCAATGCAAGATGAGCTTTTACAATTCAAGCTGCAAGAAGTGTGGACTTTGGTTGAACTGCCAAATGGTAAAAGAGTGATTGGCACAAAATGGGTTTTCAGATGCAAAAGAGATGAGAGAGGAATTGTTATAAGAAATAAGGCAAGGTTAGTAGCACAGGGATACACACAACAAGAAGGCCTTGATTATGATGAAGTATTTGCTCCAGTGGCAAGAATAGAGGCTATTAGAATATTCTTGGCTTATGCTTCATACAAAGACTTTGTAGTGTATCAAATGGATGTGAAAAGTGCTTTTCTGTATGGGACCATTACTGAGGAAGTTTATGTGTCTCAACCACCAGGCTTTGAAGACCCTGATCATCCTGACAAAGTTTACAAGGTAAATAGAGCAATGTATGGCTTACATCAAGCTCCTAGAGCTTGGTATGACACTTTGTCAACATACTTGCTAGAATCTGGGTTTAGCAGAGGAAAGATTGATAAAACTCTGTTTCTCAAAAGACAAAAGAATGATATTTTGCTGGTTCAAATTTATGTTGATGACATCATCTTTGGGTCAACAAACAAAGCTATGTGTGTCAGTTTTGAGAAGCTTATGAAGGACAAGTTTGCTATGAGTTCAATGGGAGAACTCACCTTCTTCTTAGGTCTGCAAGTTACACAGAAAGAAAATGGTATATTTATCAGTCAGGATAAGTATGTCAATGATATTTTGAAGAAGTTTGGATTTGAAGATGCTAAACCTGCCAAGACTACCATGGAAACCAATAAACCATTGCTGAAGGATGAATATGGAAAGGAAGTGGATATACACTTGTACAGGTCAATGATTGGCTCATTGATGTATCTTACAGCATCAAGGCCTGATATCATGTTTGCTGTGTGTGCCTGTGCAAGATTTCAAGTGTGTCCCAAAGAATCACATCTCAATGCAGTGAAGAGAATTTTTAGATATCTGAGGCATCAACCAAAATTGGGCCTTTGGTATCCTAAGGATTCACCATTTGATTTGGTATCCTACTCAGATAGTGATTATGCTGGAGCTTCTTTGAATAGAAAGTCTACAACAGGGGGTTGTCAGTTCCTTGGAAGCAGGTTGGTGTCATGGCAATGCAAGAAGCAAACAGTGGTGGCTAATTCAACAACAGAAGCTGAGTATGTGGCTGCTTCAAGTTGTTGTGGACAGGTTTTATGGATGCAGAATCAATTATTGGATTATGGGTACAATTTCATGAATACTAAAATCCATATTGATAACAACAGCACACTTTGCATAATTAAAAATCCAGTGTTTCATTCTAAAACAAAACATATTGAGATAAGGCATCATTTTATAAGGGATTGCTATGAAAAGAAGTTGATTCAAATTGTTAAAATTCATACTGATAACAATGTTGCTGATCTTCTCACTAAACATTTTGATGTGGGAAGGTTTCAATTTTTAATTGCAAACATTGGTATGATCAATCTTTGAAACACTTATCTCTTTGTTTTTGTTAAAGTTTGTACAATGCATGTGCTGCTTGTTATTCTGCTGCTTGTTAATGAGTATATGTTTGAGATATAATGTACTATGCTGCACATTGATTTTCTAACTCTACTGCTAGTACATATGTTGGTTGCTTTGTGGTGTTTGGTCTAACATTTTGCAGACATACGAATGATGATTTGCAAGAAATTGAAACAAGAAAGATCTTATCCTTCATTCATTCAACAAGTACAAAGATCAAACATCAAAAGACAAAATACAAAAGCAGACATCATAACCTAACACCTACATCTTCATCACTTCCTAGGGCATGGAAGCCCAAGCACAACCTCCCTATCCTTTGGGAGAGGAGGGTTTTGTCTTGATGGTCCAAGAGAAAGACCAGGTGATGGTTGTGGCCTCGACCTTGAAGATTGTGGCCTCTCAGGAGTGGCAGGTGGATTGGTTGGTGGTTCTTCCTCATCTTCATCTGATGATGTGTAGATGAAGGGAGGGAGGAGGTGGTTGCACAGGGATCCAAGCTTGGTCATCTGATGATTCTGATGATGCTGGAGCCTCAGGGGACATAGGTTGCTTACCTCTTGAGGTGCTTGGAGTTTGATTCAGGTTGAGAAGATCTTTAAACACAGGAAGATCATGCTTCCTCTTGCGTGCTTGTTCTTTTGTTCTACAACCAAATCGTGGAGGACGAAAAGGTGGAACATAGGGTTCCATTGGGGATTCATCCTCTGATGATGAATCGGATGAGATATTGATTATTTTGGGTGTTGATTTCATTATGTGGTGATTTGATTGTAAAGATGGATAGTATTGATTGTGAGTGTGGCGTTTTTAAAAGAGATTGGGGTTTGATTGCATAATTTGGGGAAAAGATCTCGCCGGTTTTATAGGGATTACGGAGTGATATGTGCATTAATTGTTATGTATTGTTGACCAAGGTCTATAGTCAACTATGCTGCTGGCTTCAGTTCACTCTGCTGCTAGTTCTATCACTCTGCTGCTAGTTGTGAGTGACACGGTTCTGCTGCTATGGTTGTAAGTAAGAGGGTGTTATGTGTAACTTTCATCCATCAGTTTAAAACCTAATTGATCTTCATAATTGGTTTTCATATGTTCTCAATTGAAGTTATCACAAACCCTTACACCTAATCATTCCAATAATCACAAATCCCCAAATTCTCTAAAACCAAATTCATGGAGCTATCACGTATCTGGGTTGAGCAACACAACAGTGTGGTCGTTTTGAATGAAGAGTTAGTTCCTGAAGGTTTCACAGACATGGTAAAGTTTTTGAATGCTACTTCTCTTAGGTATGCACTCACTGTGAACCCTACTATATATGTTTCCTACATCGAACAGTTTTGGTTTACAGCTAAAATCAAAACTATGAATGGGGAAAAACATGTCAGTGCTTTTGTAGATGGACAAAAGATTCGTGTAACTGAATCATCTATAAGGGAATCTCGTCTCTTGGATGATGAGACAGAGACCACTTGTCTTGAAAATGATGCTATTTTTGCTGGTTTAAAAGAGTTGGGATATGAGGGGAAACATAAAAATTTAAAATTTCAAAAAGCTCTCCTCTGTCCTCAATACAAGTTTTTGGTACATCTATTCCTTCATTGTTTGAGTCCTAAAACATCTGGGTGGCATGAGTTCAGTACTACCATTGCTTCCGCAATGATATGTCTGTGCAAAGGTCAACCATTTAATTTTTCAAAAATGATATTGGCTGGGTTGTTTAAAGGTGTTGAAGATGGTTCTTATTTGCTATATCCAAGATTTCTTCATATCTTTATTGAAAAACAAATTTCTAAAACAAGAACCCATGTTGCTGAATATGATGCTCCAAAATTGGCTTCAAGAACTTTTACCTTTTTGATTAAGCATGGCAAAGGTTTTTCTGGTGCACATACAAATCTTACTTCTTTCATGGAACAAATTGTGCACAACAACCAGGGTGAAGGATCAGGAAATCCCACTGATTCCCATCACACACCCAATGTTACTACATCTGTTACACAACCTACAAAACAATATTCACGTAGGAATACCAAAAAGAACACTAATCTACCTCAGGATAGTGTTAGTATGGTTGTACCAGATGAGGCTGTCCTAGGTGATGGAGAGGACATGTTGGCAAGGGCTGTCACTACTGCTTCTAGCTTAGCAGCAGAGCAGGATAGTGATAACATCATTAAGACCCAAACCAAGGCAACATCTAGAGAAACGGATTCTTATAAGTCTAATTCTCAGGATGGTAACCCTAGCCAAATGGAAAACATAGGGGGCTCAGATGATCAAACTAGGTTTGATACTGAGTTTTTGTCCCAAGATTCACCTCTCGGACCAGGTCCCACAGGTCGAAGTGATGAGGACAGGCCAGTGACTCATGAATTGACGGATCCACTTGTACATGATGACAATGTCAGTGATTTACCTCTCGGACCAGGTAATACAGGTCGAAGTAATGAGACTACAATGCAACTTATAAAAGAATTGACGGCTACTTGTACCAGTTTGGGGTTGAAGTGTAAGTCTTTGGAAGAGAAGGTTCTTAATCTATCTGATGTTGTTGCTGGTCAAGACAAGATCATCATCAAAATGCGAAAACAGATTAAGAGCTTCAAGAAATCAAGATCTTCAACCTCCTTGAAAAGATTGAAGAAAGTGGGGACTAATCAGGTTGTAAGTTCTTCTGAACCATCTACTCATTTGGAAGAGGATGCTTCCAAACAGGGGAGGAATATTATGGATTCAGGGGAGGTAAATTTTGAAAAAGCTGATAATGTTCAAGATATGGATGCTGGAATAGTTTCAGGGGAGGTTCCAGTGATTGAAGAAATGGATGTGGATAGTCCTCAGAATGATGAAGACGTTGTGGTTGCTGATAAGTCTGGGAATGAAGTTGTTATGGAAAAGGTGGTTGCTGCACAAGAAAAGGTGGTAGATACTCTTAAAACATTGGAGTCTGAGCAACTAGTGAAGGCAACAGGGCTGATGGGTAATGTGTTAAAGACTTTGGAAGATTCAGTGGAAAATGCTGCTATTGCTGACTCTACTGCTGTTCATAATTCTGCTGCTAAGAATTTTGATGGTTCTGCTGCTAGTGGAATAGTGAATACTGCTGAAGTACAAGAATCTGCTGCTGGATCTATGGACAATGCTGCTGCAGAGGCAATGGTTTTGCTAAGTAAGAAGACTACTGCTGACTCCCATATACCACAGTTACCAACTCAATCATTCCTAACCTATCACAACAACTAACACAACATCAGCAACAAGAAAACCTCAAAAAGGAATAACAATAAAAGAACCTGCTGCTACTCAAAAGAAGACAATCACATCATCTTCTACAGATAAGGGTAAAGGCAAGCAAGTTGATATTCAGAGGTGGATGTATAAAGGCATTGATTTTACTGATGTACCTTTTGATTCTTGGCCTAAGCCATTGCAAGTTGAACATGATGAAGCTGCTGCTATTAAAGCACAAGAGTTGATTAACTTGGAAGATCAAAAGCTGGCTGAGAAGGAGGCTGAAGGCTTAAAGAATTATGATGAATGAGTAGATGAAAAGATCAGAAATGCTGCTGATATTGAACTAAACAAGCTAATCAAGATTGAAGATAATGAAGTTCCAACTTTTAATGTGCAATCTTGGTTTAGTGACTTTACTTCTAAGAAGAGAAAAGAAAATGTTGCTGCTAGAAGTAAGATAAAGATATTTAAAGGTCCAACAGTTAAACAGCAAAGGAAAGAATATGAAAGGTATCTAAAGAATATGGGTGGATGGACATTGGTGCAGTTGAAAGCTTATTCTGACAAAGAAGTTTTTGATTTGTATCAACAAACAAAGAAGAGAACAGATACTTTTTATACTATGGGTTGTGCTGAGGATTTGGAACAAATTGCTCAGATGAACAAGAAGTTGGTGCCTGAAAAGATAGCTGAAGCAGTGCAAATTCAAGAAGCTAATGTTGTTGAAAAGCTTGAAAGTGATGCAGCAAAGACTACTTCTTCTGTGCAAGGTGATAAAAGAAAAGGTGTTGTTCAAAAATCAGTTGCAAAGAAGAAAAGAAAGATTGGAGAAGGAAGCAGTTCTATGCCAGAAGGAGATATGTTTCAACATGATCTTGATCACATTCCTTCTGAGCATCTTAAAGAAAAATTGAAGGTGTATACTGTGGTTGGCAAAATGGAAGATCCTGAAGTTGTTGATGCTAAACCATTAGGAGTCAAATATCCCATTGTCAAAGTAACTACAGGGTATGATACTAATATTGGAACATTTCATGATGTCCAGAGATCTGATGGTAAGTCTCACAGATTTCTCAGATTTCAACAAATGCTACATTACTTTGATAGAGAGGATGTTGAAGACTTGTGGAAGTTATACAAGGCAAAGTTTGGAGCTAAGAAATTTGATGGTAAAAAGTATGAGATAGATCAAATTGATCATGTCTTAACTTCTTCTGATAATGTTTTATGGAGAGCTCTTAAACTTATGTTTGAACCTTCAATGGATGATTCTGAATGGACAGAGATAGCTGATTACAAGGTAAAAAGATGGAGACTTTTTCAGGATTCTGGAGTTCATATGTTAACTATTGGACCAATTACCTTGTATATGCTAGCTGAAATGGATTATCCAGTGGTAAGATACTGGAAAATTGTCAATCAGATGGTTAATAGTGATAGACCACTTAAGCTGCAGAAAGACTATGATTCTGATGATCAAGCATTCAATTTGCTGACAAAGTATAAGAAGATATTTGATCAGATGAATTCTCAAGGGCTGAAGTGTTTGGAAGCATCCTCCTAGTGATACTTTGAGCTTTGAAGAAACTTGAATATTTAGAAATAAATATTAAGTTTAGGGGAGGATTGTTGGGTTTTGACCAAGTGACACTGCTGCTATGTGACTCTGTTACTGAGTAATACTGCTGCTACAATAAAACTGATGCTGGTATTAATGACTCTGCTGCTGAAGACAATCTACTGCTTGTTGAAACTACTGCTGAAAGGATTAACATTGTATACGATAGGATAATTATAGAATAGATTCTGTGTATAGTATATCTATTTAGATTATTCTTATCTTGTAGAGAAAGGTATTGTAAACCTAGTAGGACTCCTTGGCCTATAAAAGGAGGATCCTAGGGTTAGTTTATGTACGTATTATTGTTCACTTCAAGGTTGTAAAACCCTAGCATTGTTGAGTGCTCGTATTAATAATATTGAAGTGTTGAAAGAGAATCATTATTCTTCTTAAGTTAAGCTTTTATATTCCGCATATTAGCTTAAGTGTTTGTTTAAGTTAACTTCTATATAAGATCGTATAAGCTCAACTGGGATCAACATAAGGCTGCACCAGAAACACCAGCTATGACTCAAGCCGCTATCCGCAAGTTGGTCAGGGATAGTATAGCAGAAGCTCTAGAGGCTGAGAGAGCCGAGGTTGCTGCAAGGGCTGCTGAGGCTGCTTCTAATACAGGGGAGGTTGAACCACCCAATAATAGGCGTGAATGCACTTAGAAGGATTTCAAGATTAGTGATCCCATCAAGTTTAAGGGCACTGAGGGAGCGGTTGCTTTGATCCGCTGGTTTGAAAAGACGGAGAATGTGTTCCTCATGTGCAGTTGTCCGAATGTCAGCAAGGTAAAATTTGCTACTGGTATGCTTCTGGATGAAGCTATGTCATGGTGGAATTCTTATGCTCAGCCGATTGGTATGGAAAATGCCTACAAGCTCACCTGGGATCAATTCAAGAAATTGATGACTAAGAAGTTTTGCCCTCGTACTGAGGTGAAGAAATTGAAAACAGAATTCTATGAGCTGGTAACTAAAGGTGATGACATCGAGACCTACATCAGGAGGTTTCAAGAGTTGGCTGCACTATGTCCAACTATGGTTCCCGACGATGAGAAAAAGATGGAAAACTTCATTGGTGGACTGCCTGAAAGTATTCGAGGATATGTGATTTCTTATGATCCTCAAACAATGGAAGAGGCTATCCGAATAACTCAAAAACTCATGATCCAAGTGGTAAAAGGAAAGTCTGCTGTCAACAACAACAATAACCGTTCAAGCAACACCAACTACAACAACACTCGAAACAACAACAACTATAACAATCGGAACCGCAACTATCCCAATAACCGAAACAACAACCCAAACAATAAAAACAACAAGAGGAGGTTTGATTACAACCAAGGTGGAAATGCTATTCAGCCATCACCTAAGAGGCAAGAAGTGGTGCTGCAGGGCCAACTGAAGGTAAAGGATATGCGGGTAATCTACCCAAGTGTGAAAAGTGTCAGAAACATCATAACCTAGGACGTTGCCCAGATCTATGTGGCAACTGTAAGAAGATTGGTCACCACGCCAAAGATTGCAAACATCCAATCTTGGGTGACAATCAGAAACCACCAGCAACATGTTTTGGCTGTGGAGAAATTGGACACTTTAGGAATGAGTGCCCAAAGAAGAAGAATCAAGGAACTGGAAACCAAACTGGAATGGCTCGAGGAAGAGCTTATGTTATGGAAGGAGAAGATGCCAGAGAGGACCCGAATGTTGTTGCGGGTACGTTCCTCGTTAATAATCGTTATGCATCCATTTTATTTGATTCAGGAGCGGATAGAAGTTTTGTTTCTATTGCATTTGCACCTTTACTTAACATAGAACCAACCACCTTAGACATTCCCTATATCGTTGAACTAGCCGATGGGTCTTTAGTTAACACCAACACCATTGTCCGTGGTTGCACTATAATTTCTCGAACCACCCAGTCAATATAGACCTCATGCCCGTAGAACTTGGAAGTTTCGACGTTGTTATCGGTATGGATTGGTTATCCCGACATCGAGCGAGAATTATTTGTGATGAGAAAGCTGTTCACCTTCCTTATAACGGTGAAACTTTGATTGTTCGTGGAGAGCGAAGTGGAACTAGACTCAGTATCATATCATGCATTAAAACCGAGAAATTCATAAAGAAGGGTTGTTATGCATTCTTGGCTCACATCACGGAGAAGAAGTCGGATGAGAAACGACTTGAAGATGTGCCAATTGTTAAGGAATTTCCAGAAGTTTTTCCGGAAGAATTGCCAGGACTTCCGCCTACACGCCAAGTTGAGTTTCAAATCGACTTAGTGCCAGGAGCCGCACCAGTTGCGCGAGCACCGTATCGACTTGCACCTTCGGAAATGCAGGAATTATCAAATCAATTACAAGAACTTTTGGACAAAGGATTCATTAGACCGAGTTCCTCGCCTTGGGGAGCACCGGTTTTGTTTGTGAAGAAAAAGGACGGATCTTTCAGAATGTGCATCGACTATCGTGAGTTGAATAAGTTAACGGTGAAGAACCGCTATCCACTCCCCAGAATCGACGACTTGTTCGACCAGTTACAAGGTTCCAGTTTTTATTCCAAGATTGATTTAAGATCCGGTTACCATCAACTTAGATTTCGGGAAGAGGATATCCCGAAGACGGCATTTAGAACACGTTATGGTCATTATGAGTTTCAAGTAATGCCTTTCGGATTAACTAACGCACCTGCGGTATTCATGGACCTCATGAATAGGGTGTGCAAACCGTATCTTGATAAGTTCGTGATTGTATTCATTGACGACATCTTGATTTATTCCAAGAGTAGAGAAGAGCACGAAGAACTCCTCAGAACAATCCTGGAACTACTCAAGGAGGAGCAATTGTATGCTAAATTTTCAAAGTGTGATTTTTGGATACGAAGAGTTCAGTTTCTTGGCCATGTCATTGATAGCCAAGGATTACAAGTCGACCCAGCAAAGATCGAGGCAGTAAAAGATTGGGCTACGCCCAAGTCTCCTACAGAAATTCGTCAATTCCTAGGACTTGCAGGATATTACAGAATGTTCATTGAAGGGTTTTCTAAGATAGCGAAGTCGCTAACTAAACTAACACAAAAGAATCAAAAGTACGAGTGGGGAGAGAAACAAGAGTCCGCATTTCAGTTATTGAAACAAAAGCTTTGTAGCACGCCGATTTTGTCACTACCAGAAGGAATTGAGAACTTTGTGGTATATTGCGATGCTTCGCATAAAGGACTTGGGGCTGTGCTAATGCAGAACGAGAACGTGATAGCTTATGCATCTAGACAGCTTAAGACACACGAGAAGAATTACACTACTCACGATTTGGAGTTGGGTGCTGTAGTTTTTGCACTCAAGATTTGGAGACACTACCTTTATGGTACCAAGTGCGTAGTTTTTACCGACCACAAGAGCTTACAGCATATACTTGATAAGAAGGAACTCAATATGAGACAACGTCGTTGGCTAGAGTTACTTAGTGATTACGATTGTGAAATCCGATATCACCCGGGAAAAGCGAATGTTTTAGCAGATGCACTTAGCCGAAAAGAACGACTAAAACCTTTGTGAGTTAAGTCATTGGGAATGACAATCATTTCGCCATTACCATCAAAAATTTTAGAAGCTCAGATTGAGTCTCTCAAGGAAGAAAATCGACCACATGAGAAACTCTATGATATGCCAGAAACCAAAAATGGCTTTGTAAAGAGAGCAGATGGAGTGTCATGCTTCAAGGACCGAAGTTGGATACCACTCTATGGTGGGATACGAGAATTGATTATGCATGAATCACACAAGTCGAAGTACTCTATTCATCCAGGTTCTGATAAGATGTATCAGGATCTCAAAAAGCTTTATTGGTGGCCGAACATGAAAGCAGAAATAGCTACGTACGTCAGCAAATGCCTTACTTGTGCTAAAGTGAAAGCCGAGTACCAGAAACCGTCAGGATTATTTCAACAACCAGAGATTCCATAATGGAAGTGGGAACGTATTACAATGGACTTTGTCACTAAACTTCCCAAGACGTCAGGAGGTTTCGATGCTATTTGGGTAATTGTTGATCGTCTTACCAAATCAGCATACTTCATACCCATTAGAGAGACTTATTCCATGGAATAACTTGCCAGGCTTTATGTCAAGGAAATAGTCTCAAGACACGGTGCACCAGTTTCCATCATTTCCGACAGAGATAGTCGTTTTACTTCAAACTTTTGGCGGTCATTACAAGATTCCTTTGGATCCAAGTTAGACATGATCACTGCTTACCATCCTCAAACCGATGGTCAGAGTGAGAGAACTATTCAGACACTTGAGGACATGCTTAGGGAATGTGTGATTGACTTTGGAAATGGTTGGGCTAACCATTTGTCGTTGATCGAGTTTTCTTATAACAACAGCTACCATTCAAGCATAAAAGCAGCACCATTTGAGGCACTTTATGGTCGTAAGTGTCGATCTCCAGTTTGTTGGGCAGAAGTCGGTGATGTGCAATGTACTGGTCCGGAGATGGTTCAATAAACAACAGAAAAGATAATCCAGATTCGAGAGAGACTCGAAACAGCTAGAAGTAGACAGAAAAGCTACGCAGATGTTCGACGCAAACCATTGGAATTTCAGGTCGGAGACAAAGTCATGTTGAAAGTCTCGCCTTGGAAGGGCGTGATACGATTCGGGGAACGCGGGAAGTTGAACCCGAGATACATTGGTCCATTTAAGATACTGGAAAGGATTGGTCCAGTAGCTTACAAACTTGAACTTCCGTCAGAACTCAGCAACGTACATAATACGTTTCATGTCTCGAACCTCAAGAAATGTCTTTCGGACGAGTCTTCCGTAATACCACTAGAAGAAATTCAACTAGATGACAAGCTTAACTTCGTGGAAGAACCAGTTGAACTTATGGACCGCGAGGTCAAACAGTTGAAGCAGAGTCGACTTCCGATCGTGAAAGTTCGCTGGAATTCTCGAAGGGGACCCGAGTTTACTTGGGAACGGGAAGACCAAATGCGACTCAAGTATCCACATCTTTTCTCCAAGTCAACTTCCGAGACCAACACTAGCTGAATTCAGGGACTGAATTCCTTTTTGGGTGGGCGACTATCACACCCCACAATTTCAGGTCATTTTCCAAACCTCAACATGTTACCATTCACCAATCACTATTCATCGATCACTATTCATCATTTTTGAGGTCATTTTGATATTCCGAGAAGCATTCAAAAATTTTCACTATTCACAAGACACTATTCATTTCCGGGAGAAACCACTATTCATGTGCATTACTCATTTCATCGTAATGTTAGTTTACGAGTAATTAAATTCGCGTAACCAGGATGGTTTAGCTGCGAATTCATGCATTATCATTAGGGACATTTCATACGGGCTAGAAATAGTCCGCATATCATTATTATAGCATTTATGTACTATTCTACTCATAGGATATTCAAAGTAATATTTTTAGTATATTTAACGTTTTACGTATATTTATTTTAAATAAACGTTAACACGCGATCGATAATTGTGACTAACATATCCGACACTCCCTACAATGGTCCCGATATATTTTCACATTTCTTACAACGTTACAAATATTATAAAAATCATTTACCCGGTGTTTTGGAAATTTATTTAATTTATATCGTACGTCTAATCTAATTACGACGGTTTTCGTGGAAACTAAACGATAATCACCCAAACCCTCCATACTTGTACCCAACATATTTTTACAACTTTTACGACTTTATTATGTCCCGGATAACTTCGTTAAAATTTATTTCTAGCAAACCCGGTACCCGATTAAACCAAAACTAATTAAACACTACACAATACTTCCACTCACTTTCTAAATAAATCACCCAACATCCCCCCCCCCCTTTCCCTCCTTTCCACGCCGGCCAGCCCCCCCCCCCCCCCCCCCTCTTTGGTTTTCATGTGCTTATTCCACCAACACCCCATAAATGCTTACCTAACAATTGTCTAAACACTTAGATAATATCTTTTTCATCTCATTTTTACACTTAACCATTTTCAAACAAACTAGCAATATTTCTCTCTTTTTCTTTCTTTGGGTGCTCGGCCAACAACAACAAGAAGCAAGAATCATAAGTTTTCAAAGATCAAGATATAATCTAGTTCATTTTGTTATCCTTGTTAGGTTTTTGAAATATAAACTCAAGGATTATTAGGTTTTCACCATCCAAACTCCCTAATCCTTCAAAGTAAGTTTACAAAACTCATTTTCATAATTTTTACAAGTTATTACAATGACTATATGATTTACATACAAGATCTCATGCATGAGTTAGTTACTACCACTCTATTTTATATATATATATATATATATATATATATATATATATATATATATATATATATATATATATATATATATATATATATATATATAAAACTTTTGAGCCCTAGAAATGGTTACATGGGAAACCCTTGTTAGATCCACTTGATTTATGATGTTTAGGAACCCATGACACCCTAAGAAGGTGTATGGTAAGATTAGACTAGATTTGTGGTGATTGAAAGTGATTTGGTTGAAGTTGAAACTAGTTTGAAACTCTATAATTGAATTTTAAACATATATATATATATATATATATATATATATATATATATATATATATATATATATATATATATATATATATATATATATATATACCTACTGTCCCAAAACGCCAAACCCAGAAAAATCAGGGACTCAGGGGTAATTTTTGATCAAAGATTTAAAAAATACTTTCAAAAATGAAGCAGTGGGCGAAAGAACGGATTAAAACGAGCTTATAACGAAGGAGATATGATTTTTGCAAGTTTAAAGGCGAAAACTATTTTCTGAAAATTTAACGTGCTGTTGGACGATTTTCGACGGACAAGGAGAGGCGTTAGACGTAACCTAATGGAGCCGAACTATCAAAAATATATTAATACATGTTAAGACGAATCCGTGGATATAAAGAACAAGGAAAATGAACTTAAAACGACAAAGATATACACGTTCTAAAATCATCAAAACTATATTTATATTAGTAGTCACTAATAGAAATAATAAACTACGTACTAAATACTATATTTTCTAGAAATATTGTTAAAGAGCTATATTCTTAACAAATGAAGTACGTATGACCCAAAGCTTATTTATACGACTAATTGACGTTATCGTAAGGTTTTCAAAACGATGAATATAACACTAACAATTTATATACGATATATTACGACTAGTTTTTACAAGTCTAGTTAGACTTATTTTTCCTAAGTATGGAAAATACTTTACTTTGACAATAACTAGTATTTTCAAGTTACGAGTGGTATAGGTATCATGTGCATGAACATTCACTACATCATTTCATGATCTAAAGTAGATCATATTCATTCATTTAGGTTGCGGCTAGTGTTCGCGCCTTGTTGTCCCGATCATTTCACTGCATTGTACTATAACTTCAGGTGAGTTTTCATAGCCCCGTTTTAATTCAATATTTTAATTTCAAATCCCACGGGGGAGAATACATTGCATCAATTATTTTTGTGCATGCCCAAGTGTTAAATTCCATACATTGCTTAAGTTGTCTTACTACCAAGTTAAGTCCCCTTTATTATCATGGACCGTTAATTATATTGCCAAGCGAGAGTGAGTGGATAGATCTATTGAGGGTGACTCCTCCATCCGTGTTTGGGTTGCTCCAACAGGAAAACGGATGCATTTCATGTCTAATTGATGAGGCAAAAAATGAACCACTTTTAGGGGGTCATTTAAGCCCGGAATTGAATTTATTTGATCAAATATTGCCCTAAATCGTTTCTTTTATGATTTTAGGTACTTTGGGAGAGAAATCTAGAAAAGGAAGCAATTCGGACGTTTTGGAGCATAAAAGTAAAGAAAAAGCCAAAGTCTTAATTTTTCTTGCTGGGAACAGTAGGTGACGGCGTCAAGAAGAAAAATCTGACGGCGTCAAGAATAATTTCCATCACGACCCAGTACAGAATTGAAGGCGTCACGAGGTAGAGCGTCAAGAGTAAAATACATGACGGCCTGGAAAATGCTATAACGTGACGACGTCAAAAGTAGATCAAGGCAGTCCGAGAAGTATTTTGGCGGCGAGATGACGGCGTCACCAATTTGGTCTTGACGCCGTCAGCCTCAATTTCCTATATATAGTTTTCTAATTTTCATTCATAAAAAAAGAGAAGTTTTGGAGAAACCCTAAGGCCGAACTTAGTACGAATTTTTACATGTTTTTCAAAGGTTCTCAGCCCTTGATCCCTTTCATGTGTAATTGAGATAAGTATTCTTTTAATTCAATCAATATGTCTATGTGTTGGTTGTCTATATCTTGTTCTTGTCTTAATTCTATCATGTTAGGCTATATCTATCTTGTGTTTGCTTGGATCTAATGAAACCTAGATGTTAATTATGTGTTGATTACTTGTTTATGGTTGTATTGGATGAATGATTTCGATGTTAGGCTTAAGAAAACTGGCAGATCTCCAATTGGTAACATGCTTGAACGTCTTAGGAAACATGAACTGACGTGCACTAGGTTTTATTGGTTGTATTTAATACATGAGTAAATTCTAATGATCCCATGTTAGGAGCTTCTTAGCCGGCTCGACATAGGAGTGAAGTAGGCACTCATAGGATTGGGGAATTAAGTGCGCCACCCCATGAATGGTATTAAGGAATACAATCCGTCATCCACGCAACTATAACAAGTAATTAACGTGTAAAAGATATCTAGGGAGTAGTGAAATCTAAGTAAACACAACTTCTCCACTTATTGCTCACAACCTTAGTTAATTTAGTTTATTTTCATTTCTAGTATTTTATTTTGATTGCATCTTTAGTATTGGGTTAGTTGATTAGCAACTAATTCCGCCCAAATCCTTCAAACCCGAGATTTTTACTTGATTTCTAAAAAATATAAAAAATACAAAAAATAATCATCCCTCACCTTTAGAACTAGTATTTAGGTTTTCTAATCCTAGCGACACTATTCCTAGCTGAACGATCAATCCCCCGGTACTTGTCACTATACTATACTACAACGATCAGGTACACTGCCTGGTGGGGGTTGTAAGCTTCTCAAGATCCCTTGAGAGGTAAAGCCTGGTGCGATTCCCACGTATCAAGTTTTTGGCGCCGCTGTCGGGGAATAGTTATTGTCTAGGTTAGAATCTCTTTTTATTAGGTCTACTTGCTAGATTCCTTTCTAGTAAGATTTTATTTTTATTTTTAGGTTTTCTTTAGTCTATCTTATTTCTTTGTGTTTTTGTTCGTAACTCTTCACCACCCGACATCATGGACGATGGGAACATCTTTGAACCCGTCATCCCACCACAACAAAACCCACCACTAGAACCTCTTAGGCCCCGAACCTTAGGAGAGTATTCCCGACCTAACCACCAAGGCTACCGAAACACCATTGAGCTCACCGGAGCCAATGTGACCCCCTTGCGATCCGACACCATCCGATTGGTGCAAAGCGGATGTGCATTCCATAGACTTCGTTCCGAAGATCCAAACCAACATCTTAAGGACTTCCTTAAAATTGTAGATTCCATAGATCTAGATGTTGAAACTAGAGAGACAACCCGATTATGCCTATTCCAATTCTCTCTACGGGATCAAGCTAGTCAATGGCTTGAGCGTTTACCCGCTGGATCCATCACCACATGGGATAATCTCACCAATCGCTTCCTTACTCAATTCTTCCCGCCGGAGAAGACTGCAATGCTTAGAAATGACATTTTGATGTTTGAACAACATCAGGGTGAAACTTTCTACGAAGCATGGGCCCGTTTTAAGGATCTCCTCCATAAGGTCCCCCGTCATGGTATAAACCTTTGGTTATTAGTCCAGATTTTCTACGACCATGTTGACTATCACACTAAGCGCACAATCGATAGGGCCGCAGGAGGTAAATTGCGTTATAAGAACGCCGAGGAGTCTTGGGCAATTATTGAGGAGCTCGCCGCTGATAATCATGAGATGTGGGAGTTTAGTCATACAATAAAAGCGGCTATCAATGCAGTCTCAACATCTGGAGGAACCACCGAAATCCCCGATGAACTCCTATGCAAACTCGAGGCAAAAGTTGACTATTTTTAGGAAAGGCAAAGGAGACCTTTAAGTCCTAGACGGGCTACTGTCAATTCTGTATCGAAAGCAACTTCAGCACCATTATCTGAGTCACCCTCTAGAGAAAATGTCGAGACTTTTCTAAACTATGCCCCACCTTGTTCCCCTCCCGAGGAGCTTAGCTCGAAGTTTGAAGCTAGGATGAGAGAATATATGGCAACTCACTCAGATCGGCTTGCTAGATTCGAGGAAGCAGTTTATAAGCAAAAAGAGGAGATGCAGGAGAAAATGAATGAGACGATGAGTCTATTAGAGGAGTACGCCAACCAGAGAACCCCCGAAAGAATGCTACTAAGGAAAGAAAGCACCACTCCCACTACCCAATTTGTTAATTCCATTACAATTGTCCACAAGGATAACGAGAAGGTAGAAGCCCCTACTAAACAGACCTTGGAAAAACCACCAAAATCCCAACCTTTGAGTCACTACCTGAAACATGATATAAACGAAAACACCATAACAAATTGGATTAAGGGTGACGGGCTTAACCAACCTTCCAAACAGGGTTCTAAGAAAGAGGAAAAGGTAAAAGATAAGTATGATACGTTACCTGGGGGATCAGTATTCGAGAGGCTGTTGGTACAAAAAGTGGCTACTAAGCAGATAGCGTGTGGGAACTTTGAGATACCAACTAGCATTGGGGATTTGAAATATCTTAGTGCTTTCGCCGACCAAGGATCGGAAGTAAATCTTATGCCCCTAACTATGTACATTCAACTAACGTCAAAAATGCCAGCCCCTACTCGTGTTAGGTTGTCCCTCGCTGGACACTCATACGTATACCCCCTAGGAATCGCAGAAGATGTATTAGTTAATGTCGCAGGGTTCATGTACCCCGTTGATTTTATGATCATCGATGATAAAGGAGATGGATGCATGCCAATAATCCTTGGGGCACCATTCCTCGCCACCGCTAGGGCTGTCATTAAGTATGAAGGTAGGAAAATTGAGCTTAAATCTGGAAAAAGAAAGATTAGCTTCCCCATGACTCCGCGAAGTGGGCATGAGAATTTGAGTTGGAGAAAGATCAAAAACAACATTGACACGACACCCATTGGTGTTCAGAATAAAATTCTTGCATGGGAGGCAAGAATCAAAAGCTATAAGGAGGCTAAATATGAAAGAAGCAAAAGCAATAAGGTTCAGGTCGAATTCGAACATACTCAACCCGCAGAAAATCATGTACCATTTGAGGAAGGGAACTTGGTACTCTTGAGACACTTGGAAACAAAGATACCACCCGATAAACCAAGTCCTTGGTGGTATGGGCCTTTCACAATTGAAGGCGTGAGCCAAGATGGGATGGCTAACTTGAGAAGTGAAGTAGGTGGAATGGTGATTGCAAGTATCGATAGGTTAAGGCACTACCACCATAACAGTAATGATCACAACTACATGGGGTATATCATTTCAAGGGATGAGATCACGTAGTAACCCATGACCTTGAGTCTAGCTACAAGACTCGTAAATAAAGAAAAGCGCTTCTTGGGAGGCAACCCATGTTTTGTGTGATTTTATTTCGTTTGTTTATTATTTGCTTCCGTATGCATGCTTTATTTTTATTGTTGGTAGATCATGTTTCTCAATTAAATAGTGGAAATACTTTACTTTGTTGTTTTGGCCTAGTCTTAACTCCACCTAAAAGTATTTTTGCAAAAGATAAGTGTAAGGGGAAACCCCAAATATGTTTTCAAGAAACAAACCGATCATGATTCTCCACAATATTTAAATGAACATGTATATTCGTATTTGTTAGAGTCAAATGATTGTATTGAGTCATAATGAAGTTTTGCAGGATTTTCCAGGAAGTGAGACCAAGTTTTTCCAGAAATTTTCCAGAAACTTAACATAAGAATTTCTGCAGGTCACTTCTGACGGCGTCACGAGTTAACTCTTGACGGCGTCACGTGTAAAAATCTGGAAATTTTACCGGTTTTGTTTTTCTAACGGAGTCTTATGGTTTTTGTGAATTATTAAGTTTTATAATCTCCAGGAAATCTGCAAACTTCATTCCGCAAGCATTATATCTTATTTTGTTTTCTAGGATTTAGTAACTTATATAGGTTGCCACCGATTTTATGTGAGGTTGTCTTGTCTATTTTCTCGGGATTCACAGGTTATGTATGACAAGAAGATGATTTATATTCTGGAAGGGAAGCTTTGATTGTTCATTTTCTTGGAGGAAGATTTAACCTGGCCACCTTATTATCCATACCGAGCGAATCAGGGGAGTATTTGATTTCATTCTTTTTACTTTTTCACTTTTACATTCTTTACTTGAACATTGGGGACAATGTTCATCTTAAGTGTAAGGGGAGGGTAAAATGATGATACCTTACATGTACACTTTCGCTTGAGTTTGTTTAGTTTAATGGTAGATGTGTAATAAAACTATGAGAAATACTTGTTAGTGCAATTTTAGCGCCAAATTTAAAATTTTTTACAACATTTAGGAGTGAAACTTTAGCCATAGCAAGCGTCTCATGGATAGGAGATTGTATGACTAGCACATAACCGTATATTCAGAAAAATTTTCCACCCAAATATGTGAGGTTCGCCTTTAGATTTGATAGGAAAAACATTTACTATTAGTGCTTATGAGTGTACCGGTAGCATTTAGATTCTAGAACTTGCGTTAGTGATGCATCCCGAGACCGCTAGTGAGACTACATTCGTGTGGTAGGATTTACTACATGATAAGAGGCATTAGGATCACCCTTGTGTTAAACCCGTATCATGATTACTTGACCATTTAAGTCATATTACTTGGCTAGTTAAGTCAACTAATTTTTCCCACACCTTAGCGTTGTACTCATTTTTAGTACACGAAACCCCTAGTACACCCCTCCGAGCCTATCTTTTCGTTTCTAACTTTAAGCATTTTACTTAAAGAAAGAATTTGTTACACCCCACTTAAATGTACAACCAAATCGCCTTAGCCTTCCGTGTATGCGCTCATTTTTATTGCATTATTGTTATTTGTTAAACCCTAAGTTAACTATCTAATTGATTACATGGTTGCTAAGTCGAGTCATATCCTTGTACATATTGTTTTGGGACGATTGAGACTCATGGGTAAAGTACTTATTTTATGGAATAATGGGGAAGAACATAATATTATTACCCCCATATGTACGTTAATCTTAAAAGTACTCCAAGTGTTTTGATTTTCTTAATTCGAGTCATTAGTTTAGTTTATTGTAAAGTATGTGAAAATTCAAGTGTAAGGGGAATTTCCATTCCCTATGATGTATTATTTTGGATGGTAGGGTAAGAGTGTATGCAAAAAAAAAAAAAAAAAAAAAAAAAAAAAAAAAAAAAAAATCGAAAAATCAAGAAAAAGAAAAAAAAATAGAAAAAGGAAAAGAGAAAAAACATACGGACTACCATCCCTTTTTATTCTATGTTCATTTTATGTTTTTTGTTATTTTTGATTTATTAGTTTAAGTCGAGTCTAGTCTTGGCTTAGCAACGCCACATTGTACATGTAATTAACCAAGATTGTTAGCTCGCCACCAGTAAAAACTTCCTTTATCCAACATAACCGTGTATTTCATATCCCTACACCTAACGTTACAACCCTTTAAAAAGACCTCTTTAATAGTTTATCCTAGGTGCTTACGCCATGTGGTGGAGGTTTGATCCTTTCCCAAGCCTATGGTAATCTATTTTGCTATGACAGGTAGTGAGAGATATCTTCCGTTTCCATATTGTAATTTATACTTTATTACACCCGAGAGATGTGAGTATCTAAACACTATTTGTGAGGTGCTTGTGTATGACCTCCGTGCTTGTCTATTGGTCTTTAGTGGAACGATTATTTGTTCTAATTACTTTTATATTAGTGTTAAATGACCCCTAACTTGTATTTTGAGTAGAATAAAAATGCATTTGCTTGAGGACAAGCAAATCTCAAGTGTAAGGGTATATGATGAGGCGAAAAATGAACCACTTTTAGAGGGTCATTTAAGCCCGGAATTGAATTTATTTGATCAAATATTGCCCTAAATCGTTCCTTTTGTGATTTTAGGTACTTTGGGAGAGAAATCTGGAAAAGGAAGCAATTCGGACGTTTTTGGAGCATAAAAGTGAAGAAAACGCCAAAGTCTTAATTTTTCTTGCTGGGAACAGTAGGTGACGGCGTCAAGAAGAAAAATCTGACGGCGTCAAGAGTAATTTCCATGACAACCCAGTACAGAATTGAAGGCGTCACGAGGTAGAGCGTCAAGAGTAAAATACATGACGGCCTGGAAAATGCTATAACGTGACGGCGTCAAAAGTAGATCAAGGCAGTCCGAGAAGTATTTTGGCGGCGAGATGACGGCGTCACCAATTTGGTCTTGACGCCGTCAGCCTCAATTTCCTATATATAGTTTTCTAATTTTCATTCATAAAAAAAGAGAAGTTTTGGAGAAACCCTAAGGCCGAACTTAGTACAAATTTTACAGGTTTTTCAAGGGTTCTCAGCCCTTGATCCCTTTCATGTGTAATTGAGATAAGTATTCTTTTAATTCAATCAATATGTCTATGTGTTGGTTGTCTATATCTTGTTCTTGTCTTAATTCCATCATGTTAGGCTAGATCTATCTTGTGTTTGCTTGGATCTAATGAAACCTAGATGTTAATTATGTGTTGATTACTTGTTTATGGTTGTATTGGATGAATGATTTCGATGTTAGGCTTAAGAAAACTGGCAGATCTCCAATTGGTAACATGCTTGAACGTCTTAGGAAACATGAACTGACGTGCACTAGGTTTTATTTGTTGTATTTAATACATGAGTAAATTCTAATGATCCCATGTTAGGAGCTTCTTAGCCGGCTCGACATAGGAGTGACGTAGGCACTCATAGGATTGGGGAATTAAGTGCGCCACCCCATGAATGGTATTAAGGAATACAATCCGTCATCCACGCAACTATAACAAGTAATTAACGTGTAAAAGATATCTAGGGAGTAGTGAAATCTAAGTAAACACAACTTCTCCACTTATTGCTCACAACCTTAGTTAATTTAGTTTATTTTCATTTCTAGTATTTTATTTTGATTGCATCTTTAGTATTGGGTTTGTTGATTAGCAACTAATTCCGCCCAAATCCTTCAAACCCGAGATTTTTACTTGCTTTCTAAAAAATATAAAAAAATACAAAAAATAATCATCCCTCACCTTTAGAACTAGTATTTAGGTTTTCTAATCCTAGCGACACTATTCCTAGCTGAACGATCAATCCCCCGGTACTTGTCACTATACTATACTACAACGATCAGGTACACTGCCTGGTGGGGGTTGTAAGCTTCTCAAGATCCCTTGAGAGGTAAAGCCTGGTGCGATTTCCACGTATCACTAATCTATTTGAGTGCCTGGTAAACACTCCTTTGGGGCCAATACAATATTATGTCTAGCTTCGGGGTCATGAGCTTAAGAGCCAATGTAGCATTTTTTACATTTTGTCGGTTTACTTTATACTTGTGGCTAATGTACATACGATTTAACTTACAAACCTATGATTATTCACCAACATTATTGTTGACCGTTTTTGCAGTGTATTTTCAGGTAACTAAGACATATTCTTCATGGCATGCATGGAGTCATATCATTGAGTAACAAGGATGACGCGTCTCATTTTAGATTTTCATGCACTTATGAATTATCGTTTGATTGTACTAAACTTATTTCCTGAAATCTTTCAAGACTTTTGGGACCTATGTTTTATAACTCTGAATATTTTAAATGAATCAAATGATGTATTTTCAAAACGACACTTTAGGTCGTTCAATATAACTGTAACTGTGGTGCTATGACAGTCACCCCCAGGTATTCCATTCCGCTGCCATTCAGGTATTTTGGGGGTGTGACACTTTGTTTCCTACAAATGAAACTTAACACTGTTAGTAAGGATTTGCATAATTTGTCTAAACATTTACAATTTGCTCCCTTTTAATTACACAAACAAGTGAGTAAGACACTAAGACTCTTTGGTATCACAGGTGTAACCGTGTTTTCTCTCCAAGTTCTACAAAAGTCCTGAACTTGCGGAAAGAACCTTCAAGACACAGCTCTTACACGGGTGATAGTCTACGCCACAGATTATATGTTGGAGATAATGTGAGTAATGATTTTATTGAGCATATTCCACATATTTTCCGTCCATACGTAATAAGCATACATAATGTGCTGGGTGATGGAAATTGCGGGTTTCGGTGCGTTGCCCACAGTCTTGCTCAAAACGAAAATAGGTGGGCCGAAGTCATACATATGTTATTGCAAGAGTTAGACAGACATAGGCAAACTTACATAAGTATGTGGCAGCAACATGACTTTGACCGACTTTGGTATACAATAGACTGGTTCAATGGAGGTGCACCTATCGGTCGCTGGATGGTGATGCCAATCACGGGGCTGGTTATCGCTTCAATGAGTCACCGACCTGTTGTATTTATATCCCAGCAAGGTTGGAACACATGTTTTCCGCTTTTTACCGGGCCAAACTTATCACAAGGAACCGACCCCCTTGTGATTGCTTGTGTGGAGGGAGAGAGACTATGCTCACTACATTTTACCGACGCTAGACAGAGATTCTCCACTTCCCCATATCCACCCACATTGGAGGTATTTCAGAGGGCCAGTTGCAGCTGAATGGAAAACTTTGTATCAACATCGACTAATGGATTATTGATTTATGTTGTAAATAATTATACCGACAAAACCATTGTAAATGATTACTGATTTATGTTGTAAATAATAGAGATACCGACAAAACATAGTGAATGATTACTGATTTATATTGTAAGTAATTATACCGACAAAACATTGTAAATGATTATTGATTTATGTTATAGAGTATGTTGTTTGAGAAACCTTTGAACTCAAATATTCATTTATGTATTATGCATGTCCTTTCTTTGGCCAGGTGGAACGAAGAAATCCTTTCTTGTGTCGATGTGAGAGGGGATTTTTTTTTTTGAACGCCAATCCTGAAAACCAGCTACTCGTGGGCAACTGTATTATGCATGTCCTGATTCAGTGGTAAATAATCATACGTTTGCTTAGTTATGTAAATATGTAAATAATTTTCTTGTTAAAAATAAATTTCTTATAGTTTTCTTAACATGTAACAGCCAGGTACAGATAACTATGGGTGTCGATACTTCATGTAGAAAGATAAATTTGAAAGGAGGTACTTTAATCAAGCCTTTTTTTCAGCGCAGTGCTCAAACTGCGTTGCAAAAGATAATAAGATTGACGAGCTTGAAGCAAGAAACAAGCTGTTGATGACAAGAATTAAGACGCTGGAGATAGAGTTAGAATTGGTAAGGAATCCTGAGGATCACGCTTGCCAGTCGGGTGCAAGGCTCCATGATCTTTTAAATGAAATGAATAATCTTCATATGTCCTCTTCATATGTCGTAGATGTTATTGTTTTTAAATAATATGTTAACGTTGTCGTTTAATTTAATAATAACAGTTGTTGTTGCAGTTATTTATTGTGGTACTCCCCCCATTATAAGTGTCCAGTTTGACTTTTCTTGGTCTTTCTTATTTAACTTTGACCTTAAATAATTTTATTTGTGCTATATAATACTTGATGAAACTTATATCAATGAAAATAAGTTTAAAATCCAATCCATTTATATATTTTGCATCAAGTATTATATAACACATATAAAAGTATTCAAGGTCAAAGTTGAACAAGTTAGACCGTAAAAAGTCAAACTAGACACTTATAATAAGACGGAGGTAGTAATATTTAACGTGCTATTATACAAACAAAATAATTATACAAAACATTATACATATACAAAACATTACACAATACTTTCTATTAAAAAAAAAAAAAAAAAAAAAAAAAAAAAAAAAAAAAAAAAAAGTACTCCCTAGTAAACTAGAGAGGGTTAAACTAAAAAACTAACCACCGTCAATATAACCCAACCCGATTAAATAGAGAGGAAAGTATAATTTGGGACCCACAATCAATGTTTTGAAAACCGGGTTCGAAATCGACCCGGTCGAGTCACCGGGCACCGGGTCAACCGGTTCGACCGGTTGAACCGCGGAGTCAACCCGGTTTTCAATTTATTATTATTTTATTTTTTTGACCGGGTCAACCGGTTCGACCACCGGGTCAACCGGTTCGACCACGTTGACCCGGGTTTTATTAAATTTTTTTGAAAAAATGAAACCCGGCCGGGTTTCGAGAACCGGGTTGACCCGGGTCACTCAAAACCCGGCGGGTCACACCGGTTAACCCGGGTTGTTTTGACCCATTTTTTAGGCCGGAACCGGTCGAACCGGTTAACCCGACCGGGTCGACCCAGGTTTCAAAACCTTGCCCACAATACTTCAAATCCTTACAAATCCTAGCAAGCCTCATGACTTTTGAAATAGTAACTCAAGGTGGTTCTAATCCTCAAATTCTAATCTCAACTTTCAAAATTAACACATGTTTTCATCTTTAAAGTCAAATCCAAAAGAGATGGGTGCCAACCAAACAGGCCCTTAGTACTCTCTCCGTCCCAAAATAATTGAAAAAAGTTTAAGAAAAATATAAAATAATATTGTTTTCTCTCTCTCTTACTTTTTTGCCAAATGACAGGTTTACCCTTAATTAATTAATTAATACTTCTTTAAAGTTTTTAATATTAATTTCAATTAAAGGTAATATAGTAAACTTGACCAAACTCCCCTATCTATTTTTATTATTCGACAATTAAATTGGAACATACCAAAAAAGAAACATGGACAACTAAATTTGGATGGAGGGAGTAGTTTTTTGTTGCAAATATTCCCTATACATACCCTCTAGCTGATTACCTACAATATACTATGTTTTTCATAAGTTTCTTCGTATCTACATGAGTAGTTGACAAAGTATCAAGACATGTTTCTTTCTGTAAAGACCGAAAAATATCTCAACTATGCTCAATCAACCACATATAGAGTTGAGAGTCAACACACGTTGTTGAAAAAATATTTGGACATCACACAGTCATAGACGTCTGAGCGCAAACAAAAAGAAAAACAAACAAAAGTTTATTCCACAAACTGTAGATCCACATCGCCAAAGTTATTTAGAATCTACAAAAGTCCAAGACTTGAACAAAGAACTTGCGAGACAATTCATAATTCATACGTGAGGCAGCGCCTCAAAGCAATAGTTTGATTGATCTAATTCCAAATATTTTCCATCCTTACATCAAAAGTATAAATAATGTCAAAGGTGATGAAAATTATGAGTCAGTTGTCATCGGTCTTGGTCTCGAGCAAAATATGTGGTCCATAATTCGACAACATTTGTTGCAAGAGTTAAGGTATCACGAGCTAAATACACGGAGATATGGACTAGTGAATACTCTGAATACGTTTGGAAGACCATGAGTTTTTCGGGAACAAGATTAGCGCCAAGGGAAGAATGGATGTCTATGCCAGATACATGGTTGGTTATTGCTTCACTCTATAATCGGTCAGTTATGTTAATATCGATGGCAGGAAATGTTATTTGTTTTCCGCTTTGGTCAAGCAAATGGTTCCATTGTGGTTGCACGTGTGAATAACGATCTTTTCATTAATCTGACACTACATGAATTATGTCCAATTTTGAAAAATCACCCACAATGGAGGAGTTACGGAAGTGAGATCGCATCTGCATTGAAAGACCTATATTTAAGTCGACAACTCATGTTTGCTGAACATATTCTAATTTATAAAGTATTACACCGACCACAACACACCATCACCAAAAACCACCAACCATCACCACCACCTCAATACCATTCACCACCCCATACATCCAAGCCACTAGATTTGCCATGACTAACGACCCACCAGATCTGCCGCCAACAGATCTGCTACACCGTCATCAACTGCCGCCACCACTAGCCATCATGGAGCAATAGCTATATATCTTGAAAGTCTCCAAATTTGGTTCATTTTAAAAAAAAAAAAGCAACAACTATATATCCAACAGAAAATCTCACATACTTCTTGACAGTCTCATGGAAATTAGAATGATT
Source organism: Artemisia argyi (assembly GCA_030686995.1). Lineage (NCBI taxonomy): Eukaryota > Viridiplantae > Streptophyta > Magnoliopsida > Asterales > Asteraceae > Artemisia > Artemisia argyi. The sequence continues at coordinate 40,597,170 of CM060684.1, forward strand.
TCATCTTCTGATCCATGAATTGTTTGCGCGAAGCACCCATGAGCTCTCATAAAGTTTGCGCCGAAATCAATTACCAGAATGAACTTTATATGAAATGGTTTTACGAGAATGAACTCTTTTTACATGTTTTACGAGAATGACCAATATATGTCACTGTCAACTTTGTGAGGCTTTTGTCACTGTCAACCTTATGATATCATTTTAATTTGACAGGAAGCTTCACTAGTTGGGAAAAGGAGATGGGCCTAGGACTGCTCTAACCAAGTATTTTCGTAACTGTTTTCAACTCTTACTATAGCCGCCTCTAAATACATGTAACTAGTTATGTGTGAAACTTAAACTTCTTTTAAAAACATAAAATGTCTTACCAGTATCACATTTAATGGTAAAGTTTCTACTTAAAAATTTAATACAGTAGAAAAACTGCATAACAAATTCAAAAAACCCTTTAATCCTTTTATGGCCCTACACACTACATCAATAAATGACAAATAAAATAAGGGTCATACTAACAAAACCGGGTCTAAGGCAAACCTCCCCTAGCCCTAGCCCTGTTTTTGCAGCTTTTTTGTCCCCTTCCTCATATATATATATATATATATATATATATATATATATATATATATATATATATATATATATATATATATATATATATATATATATTTTTTTTTTTTACTTTTTTGTCTTTTTTTTTTTTTTTTTTTTTTAAGTTTTTAGTCCTTTTTTTTTTGGGTGTTTAGATATCAGATTGCACACAAGTGCACAAGTCCAGGTCAAGTCCAGATCTCACAAGCAGTTTTTGCACAAGCATTTTTTGCACAAGTCCAGGTCAATTTTTTGCACACAAGTAGATTGCAAAGGCTCAGATTTATATCATCATTGCCGATTTAGAAAACCATTTGCACAAGTGATAAAAAAATATTAGGCTCGGATATGAAGGTTGCAAAGTGATAAAAATATCACTTTGCCATGCCATTCGGTTTTAAAAACCATTCGTCATCGCCTTTTTTTTTCCAAGCGCACACAAGCAGTTTTTGCACACAACCATGTCCAGGTCATAGTCATTTTTCTTTCCCAAGTGCTATATCAGATTGCACAAAGTCATGCACAAAGGCTCAGATCTATATCAGATTGCACACAAGCAGATTGCACACAATCATGCACAAAGGCTCAGATTTATATCATCATTGCCATATCAGATTGCACACAAGTGAAACAGATTGCACCCAAGTGCACAGATTTGCCCCCAAGTGCACAGATTGCACACAAGTCGTCCAAGTCATTTTTCTTTCCCAAGTGCACACAAGTGAAACAGATTGCACCCAAACCAGGTGAAACACAAGTTTCACATTCCACACATGTTACACAATGCAAGTACTAAGATTCTGCAAGTACTAAGATTCACTGCAAGTTCTCACAAGAAAGCAAGTCTCACCACAAGGCTTACAAAGAAAGCAAGTCTCACCACAAGAACAAACTGCAGAAACTCACAAGAAAGCAAGTAAGTGAAACAGATTGCACCCAAACCAGGTGAAACACAAGTTTCACATTCCACACATGTTACACAATGCAAGTACTAAGATTCTGCAAGTACTAAGATTCACTGCAAGTACTAAGATTCACTGCAAGTTCTCACAAGAAAGCAAGTCTCACCACAAGGCTCACAAAGAAAGCAAGTCTCACCACAAGAACAAACTGCAGAAACTCACAAGAAAGCAAGTGAACAAACTCCATTATAAACAAGCATCACAAAGAAGCAGATTGCACAAGTTAAAGCACAAACAATTATTTGCTCTCAATCAATATCACAAGTGAAAACAAGTGAAGTCTATATATAGGGAGGGTTTGCAGATTGCATGGTGGGGTTATAAAGACGGAGGCTATTTGGTTAGATTAACAGGGGCTGCAGATTGCACACAAGTGAACACAACAAAGATCTTAGGCTGCCGAAATGTCGAATTCACCATTTTACACAGAAGAGGTAACATTAGGCTCAGATATATATTAGTCAACATAAGCAAGTTTATCATATTTGGCTGCAACTTCAAAGGTTGCAAAAAATAAATTTTTACTTTTTTGTCGTCCATTCGGTAATGCCACGCCAAAATCAAAACATTTTTTTTTTAAATCATCATCGCCTTATATCAGTTTTTTTAAAAACAAACTGCTTAAATCAAACTGCTTATCAAATTTCATAAGCAAACAGCTTAAACCAAGTTTGAAATAACAAACTGCTTATCAAGCACATAAGCAGTTTTATAAGCAGTTTCATCACAAACTGCTTATCAAGCATATTAGAACCACAAAAGGACCACTGCCACTAGCCTAGACCCGGTGCAACTAAAAAAAGACCCCGGTCTTTATAACATCACATACCTGGTGGACTGTGGGGGTAGGCCAGAGCAGGTTTTCATACCACTCAAAGGTGGCAGATCAAGGAGTTAACCTACCCACAGCCACAGGTTTTCATACCACTCAAAAGAACCACAAAAGGACCACCAACCATCACCACAGAACCACCTACATCATAACATATCCATATCAATTAGGGTTTCATAAAAATTGGAGATTTTTTAAATTAATTAGTAAATCTTTCAATTAACATAGGTTAATTGAAAGATTTCAAGTTAATTTAAAAAAACCCCAAAATTACCAAACCCTAATTTTTTATATCTAACTAGGGTTTCGTAAAAAATTGAGGGTTTTTTAAATTAACTTGAAATCTTTCAATTAACAAACGTTAATTGAAAGATTACTCGCTAATTTTTAAAACCCCTAATTTTTTTATGAAACCAAAACATTTACATAGATCTGTTAAATTTAACCACAAGACTTTCAATTAACAAACGTTAATTGAAATATAACAATCAATTTTTGAAAAACCCTTAATTTTTTTCAAAACCCTAATTTATAAAAATTAGGCGTTTGATAAAATTTACATAGATCTGTTAAATTTAACCACAAAACTTTCAATTAACAAACGTTAATTATAACAATCAATTTTTGAAAAACCCCCAATTTTTTTCAAAACCCTAATTTATAAAAATTAGGCGTTTGATAAAATTTACATAGATCTGTTAAATTTAACCACAAAACTTTCAATTAACAAACGTTAATTGAACTATAACAATCAATTTTTGAAAAACCCCCAATTTTTTTATGAAACCCTAATTTTTTAAACCCAGAATCAGATAACAAGTATAACTTACCATAAAATCCATCACATATCACATCACCTTCAAAACCCCCAATTTTTTATGAAACCCTAATTTTTCAAACCCAGAATCACGTATCTCACACACACACACGCTATCTTTCTATCTCATAACGTTTCTCAAACTAGAATCAAGCTGTTGATTGTGGTTTTTAGATCTAAAAATAGAGAGAGAAACAGAGAATGGGGGGATAGAGAGAGAGAAACAGATAGCGTGTGTGTGTTTTGGGGGTGGGTGGGTGTGTGTGATAAGCGTGTGTGTGTGAGATACGTATTTTTTTTTTAAATGTTGTAAATGTATAATGTAAATGTATAAATGTAAATGTATAAAATGTATAAAATGTTGTAATGTTTGTAAATGAATAAATGTGTGTAAATGTATAAATGATTTAAATAAAAAGTTTGTAAATGTAAAAGTAATTTGTAAATAAAAGTTTTAAATGTAAAAATGTAAAAGTTGTAAAAAATTATGTAAATATGTAAAAATGTTAAAAATATGTGTATATATATATATATATATATATATATATATATATATATATATATATATATATATGTTAGAAAATATATTATGTATTTTCAGGTTTTCGATTCTCACGAGCAAATGACTGAGTGGGTGCAAAATATAGCCCGGGGGCTCGGTTTTGTAGTTGTTAAAAATAGAACCAGATCACTGTTCGGTCAGATGAACGAGATCAATTACAGGTGTACAACGGGTGGGAAGTATACACCTCAAGGTATAGGAAAGCGGAAAACCAAAACAGTTAAAACCGAATGTCCATTCAGATTAGTAGCGAGTTATCATCGAACAACGAATTATTGGGTTTTAAGGGTGAAAAATGATACACATAATCATGATATGCTAGAGTCGTTGCATGGTGTTCCATTTGCAATGCGACTACAGAATGATGAGTTGGGGTTGGTCGACGAATTGACACAATGTAACCTACGACCAATGAATATACTTTCAACAATAAAGAGTCGTAATCCAAATAACGTGTCTAGCCTCAGAACCATATATAACGCACAAGATAAGCTCCGGAGAGCCAGAGTGGGTGATAGAACTCCAATTCAAGTTCTTTACTCGCATTTGACAGATTCAGGGTATACATGGTACCCGAGGGTAAATGAGCATACCAATGAGCTTGAAGAGCTTTTTTTTGTGCACCCCACTTCGTATGCTTTATGGTGTACATTCCCAGAAATCATGCTGATGGACTCCACGTACAATACAACGAAGTTCAAATTGCCGTTGTGTGAAATTGTTGGAGTAACTTCAACAAATAAAACATTTTCAATGGCGTATAGCTTTGTAAGCTGTGAACAAAATAAGAATTATACATGGGTATTGGAAAAAGTGAAGGAAGTTATAGACGAAAGATATTACCCACGTGTTATTGTCACTGACAGAGAATTAGCGTTGGTTAGGGCAGTAGAACGAGAATTTCCTAACGCTCACCACTTACTCTGTCGATGGCATATAAATCAAAATATGCTTCAGTATTGCAAAAACAGATGTCGTGGAGAGAATGAGTATGAGTCCATTAAGGGCACCTGGGATTGGATGGTTAAAGCTCCGACACGGGAAATGTTCGAGGAACGTTATAACCGCCTACAACAACGATTGGTTGACCATGCGGGTACTTAGTTATTTTCTCATTGTTTTTTAATTAATAAGCACCCGAATGGCCTTTTATTAATTCATTGTTTTTTCAGATATAAAAGGGTATCTGGATAACTGGTTGCAGAGTTACGGAAACAAGTTTCTCTCGTATATTATCGACCATTATCGCTCATACGGCCAAACAACAACGTGCAGAGTTGAGGCTCACCACGCGTTGTTGAAAACATATTTGGACGGCACACAGTCCAAATTAGATAGGTTATTGATGATGGTCGATAAGATTCTCATTTCGCAAGAAAATGGGATAAAAGAGAGTTTTAACAGAAGCATCAACGAGCTACAACTTAAATGTGATATACCACTATTTCAAGAATTGCGGTATAAAGTTTCCCATCGTGCTTGTGATCTGATGTTCAAAGAACTCGGACGACGGATCACCCCAGACCAATGTTGCCATAAGTTGAATGCAATATACGGACTACCATGCTTTCATATGATGTATATCTACAGATGTCATGGTAATTATATTAAATTTATAACTATCAATTCCTATTTTCTTATTAATAACAGTAACTTATATAAGTCACTTTTATTGAATTCAGAACTCCCCATTCCACTCGAATCAATTCCTATTTTCTGGAGAACACTGTCTGTTCCGTGGCCTGTTAACAATAGGCCACCGCCTGAAGATGATGATGATGATGATGATGCTTCGTTTCAAAATGACATTCGACAATTCACGGATATGGTTAGCAAAGCATCGCCGTTTGTCAGAAAAAATATGATAACGAAGTTGAAAGAGATGACCCACCCTGAATCTGTTGGCACACAAGAACCTGCTGTCAAGAAAAATACTCGTGGACGTCTGAGTGCAAAGGACCAAAAGGGCAAGGCTTCACAAGTCCCGGACTTGAATGATTTCCCGGACTTGAACAAAGAACCTGCCCGAAGAAGCACCGCTACAAGATCTACGAAAGTCCCGAACTTCAACAAAGAACCTGCCCGACATAGTTCTTTCACGGGTCCTAGTGATCAACAAAAATTAAGACACAGGTTGTACGATGGAGATGCAGTAAGCGAAATGCTTATGGGTATGCTTCCAGTCCTTTGGCATCCATACATAACCAGTATATATAATGTGGTGGGTGACGGAAATTGTGGGTTTCGATGCGTTGCCCATGGTGTTTGGGAACAACAACATTATTGGCGCCAAGTTAGGCAGATGTTATTGCAACAGATGGACCTAAATTGGCAGGTTTACATGGGTTTGTGGGGGGAAGATGGTTTTAACGATCTTCGCTGTACAATAGACTGGTTCGGAGATGGAAATGCACCGCCTAATCGCTACATGGAAATGCCCAACACGGGGTTGGTTATTGCAGAACTGATTAGACGACCCGTTGCATTTATATCTTTGCGGGGTTGGAATACGTCTTTTCCGCTTCTCAGTGGTCCAGATCCGTCACAAAGAACTGACCCCCTTGTGATAGCCCGTGTGGGGGACGAAGTAGGCCATTTCATTGTTTTGACGCTAGACGAACATTCTCCACTTCCGTATCTCCACCCACAATGGAGGAGGAACAGATTCGAAGCTGCATCCGAGTGGGAATCATTATATATGCATCGACTACCAAATTAGTAAATAATATATACATACAAAACATTGTAAATGATTAATGTTGTAAATGATTCATGTTGTAAATAATTATAAACATAGTGATTGATTACTGATTTATGTTGTAAATGATTGATTACTGTTTATATTTAAATTAATAATAATTGTAAATGATACGTGTTTTATGTTGTAAATGATTGATTACTGATTTATGCAAATTCTTTTGTCAGGTGGGCCAAGGAAATCCTTTCTGGTGTCGATGTAATAGAGGATATATTATAGAACGGAAATCCACGAAAGAAGGTAGTCGGGGCCGACTGTATTATGCATGTCCTCTTTCAGTGGTAAATAATTATACGTTTGCTTAGGGGTTTTATGTAATTAATTTGTGTGATAAAAATATATTTCTTATTATTTTCTTAACATGTAACAGCCAGGTACAACTGACTATGGGTGTCGATACTTCAGTTGGAAAGATGTATTTGAAAGACGGTACTTTAGTCGAGCCTCATCTTCAACGCAGTGCTCAAACTGCGTTGCTAAAGATAATGAGTGCGTTGCTAAAGATAATGAGATCAACCTGTTGAAGACAAGAATAAAGACGCTGGAGATGGAGTTAGAATTGGCAAGGAATCCTGAGGATCACGCTTGTCAGTCGGGTGCAAGGCTACATGATCTTTTAAATGATATGAATAATCTTCATATGTCGTAAATGTTGTTCGTAGATGTTGTTGTTTTTAAATAATGTGTTAACGTTGTTTGTTCGTGATGTTGTTTTTTTAAATAATGTGTTAACGTTGTTGTTTAATTGAATAATAACATTTGTTGTTATAGTCGTTTAATGTGGTAACGTTTACCGTGAAACAATACAAATAAACACAAAAAAAAACATTACACAAACAAAATACAAACACAAAATATTACACAAACATTACACAAACTATACACAAACATTACACAAACATTACACAAACTAAAAAAAAAAAAAATCACAAAACGACAAAATAGGGAAAAAGACAAAAAAAACTCAAAAAGGACCAAGGACCACTGCCACTGCCACTAGACCCGGTGCATCTAAAAAAAGACCCCCGGTCTTTATAACCCCTCCCTAAAATAATTGGCTAAAGGACAAAACATTATTTTAGTGTGTCATCTTCTTCAATCTCCCATTCTTCTTCCTTTTTCTTTCTTTTTAACAAGAACACCAGAAACTTTTTACAAACAGGTGTAGCACATTTTAGAAAACAGAAAAATTCACCGGAAAAAATACGCTTAGACGCCTAAAACCACACGTGGCTTACACATAGCTCCGCCCTGCTCCTAAACCTCGCCTAATAAGCTCTTAAAACCATGTTCAAACCCACCTCGCCTGTCACCTCCTAAACCTCGCCTTCGATCTCGCCTAGGGCCCCTCCACCTCGCTTGTAACCTCGCGTAGGGCCTCGCCTTGTGAGGCTTCCTCGCATTCGATCTCGCCTAGGCTTCCTCGCATTCAATCTCGCCTAGGACCTCGCATTCAATTAAAACTCTTCAATTATCGTGTTTTTAGAAGTTTCCTCGCTTGGGACCTCCCCTGTGACCTCGCCTAGAGCCACGCCAGTACGCCACGACTAACTCCACCTCGCATAATGCCTCGCCTAGGGTCAACTTCACAACGTGTAGGCATTTGACCTCGCTCACAACCTCGCTTACACATCGCCTAAACCCTCATCTCGCCTAAACATCGCTTACACCTCGCCCAGCTTCTAAATGTCACTACACCTCGCGTACACCTCGCCCTTATGCATGTCTATTACATCTAACGGTTACAAACTAATTTAGTAATAGATCTAATGGATAACATCAAAAGGTTCATTTTCGATAATTTTATGTGCGAGGTTCATTTCCGTAAACTAGTAGTAGAAAGTGTTCATTTAAGTAATTTACTCTTTGCGCCGGGCATCGTAATGATTCAATACGTGGCTTTTTATCTGGACGAATTATTCAATGTGGTGCATGACCAAAAGAACATCATCAATAACTGAGTACATTTGTTCACAAAATGATGTAATAGTAAGTAGTGGTTTATGTGGTACAAGTTCATGAGATTAATAGATTATTCACCATCAAACATATATAATTTATCCATGGATTCATTAATTCATACATCAATGCAAATATTTTGCTTTATTATTTATTTAGTTAATTGAAAGAGCACAACATGGTTCTTCAAAGAATCACACCCCATGCATATTGTCCTCAATGAAAGCCAAAACAGCTGAAGCTAACTCGTCTCGGTGTTTGTCGTAGCCATGGTTAGCCCCTTCAATGATTTGTAATTTATGGTTTGGTATGATCTTGGCAAACTCCAAAGCATCGTCAACAGGAATGACTTCGTCTTCTGATCCATGGACAGTCAACACCTTGCAATCTTTGTCAATTTTAAGTCCCGCTTCATGCATGTTCGTCTTTAGGCGTTCCAATATACTTTCCTCTGTCGCACGAAACGACACGTCTCCTATATAAGCATAATATTAGTTGTAATTCTACATAAAGTCACCTGTGGTGTATGATGGGAAAGTCGGGCGGGTTGGGTAACCTGTTAAAACATGTTTTGTTTTGGTGCAGGTCGACACACAAACACCTTTTTGTCCACTTTTAAAAAATACTAAATCAATAGTCACCTGAATGTTTGTATACATTAGTTTACAAGGTTGTAAGCATTGAAGATACGAGGTATGTGATGTTCGACCTGTTTAACCCGTCCGCCCATTTGACCCAATTCTCTTTTAGCTAAGTTTCTTAATTTGAGCCATTGATACGCTTGGGATACATAATAACCCACAGACTCATTCATAAATCAATAGTTAATTGCCACCTCTAATAATGAACGAAGGTTGACCTGTTTTCGATTTGATGTCAATAAAGCCATCTTTTTTCGCTCTTTCCAAATAGTCTTTTCCCAAACGCTCCTCAAAGCCCCTATCCATCTTATACCGACCAGACACATTGACAATAATTGGGATATCGTTATGTAAATATGCGTATAAGACCACCACATTACCACCTGCAAAAACATATTATGATTTATGATGCACATAAAACTCAAAGCTTGTTTGACCTTAAGAAGTCAAACCACCCATATTAGACTTCAAACAGGCGAAACAGTCGCAAAATGTGATACCTTTACTGTGTCCAAGAATTGCACTTATAACACGATTCGTAGCTGTGAAGTGTTGGACTACTGCATGCAAATCATTGACCTCCTTACGATAGTTACCAAATTCAAATGTGCCTTCACTTTCCCTGAAAATCAGCAATTGCTTTGCGTACAAACAAGAGAGAAGATAAAAATTGACTCTTTAACAAAAATTTTTATTCATAGCACGTCTTTTGAGTTCTTGAAACCAAGAGGAACCATTCCATCCTTGATGTTGATAATTAGTCTATCTGACCTCAGAAAGTGTACTAATTTTCCTTAAAGATGACAAAACAACATGCATCGTGTAACCCCAAATTTCTTTGTAGTGCATATGTAAAAATAGAAACTTGTTGTAATGCTGCATGCCCGTAATAAATCGATATGGTATGGACTTACCCATTCCCTGAAAAGTCAAAGCGAAAGGCACTGATCCCCTGTTTTTCCAATGCAACCGCAAGTTCCACCATCATACTATACTCCTGGAGACAAGAACACATTCACAATGAACCACCCAAAGAATCAAAGCAAAACTATCTGTTTTACGCCCAAAATTCAACTTCGGGCAGTAATTTTGTTGACTTTCTGTTATTGCCATGTGCGTGTCATGAAATAGAAACTTGTGAAAACAAATTATATACCTTTGTGCATTGGAAGCCATGGCACAAGATTACAATCTCTTTGGAGCCTGTTTCATGTAACAAACCCACAAGTTTCTCGCCGCTTTTGTTTTGTATAATTATTTTCTGTTGTTCAGTCCCTGAAACAATGCAAGATACGCAATTTCAGGTATCTTATATGCAAATTCACAGATCTTACGGTATGAAAATGAAGTTAATGAACTTTGACCTCCGAAAAAATATATGGGGGTTGTTTGGCATTGTGTTTTGAAAGTCATTATGTGATGTGTAAAATCACTTTTAACAAAACGGGCAACTAGAGAACAGTGTTTGGATGTACATTCAATACTTGAGGTTCTAATAACCACATAATTATTAATCTGTCAAGGGTTTGACAAATTCTGATTATATATCGACATACGTGTATATGGCCCCTAGAGTAACCAGAGAATCCAGATACGCTTGGTTGCAAGTTTGCAACTACTCATTTAACTGATTACTTGAATCAAATCCATTACACCCTAACACTAGAAATTGATTATCTACGACTCAAAAACGCAATCATATAATCACTTTTTTAGCAGTTACCACAAAGGCAAACATGAAGGCTATGTTTGGCGCCGAGCTTTTTGGATCTTTTGAGGCGATGAGCGGTGAGCAATGAGCTTTTTTATTTTTAGTATTCGTTTGGCATAAGAGCGGTGAGCTTTCCTATTTTTTAGGAATGCTCATTTTTCCAATGCTTCTTTAAGAAGCGGTGAGCGGTGAGCTGTAGCTACTACTCACAGCTCACAGCTACTGCTCACAGCTGCTTTTGCCAAACATAGAAATGCAGAAAAATCAAGTCGGTTTCTATCTTTCTATTTCTAGCACATCCCATTTTTTTACTACTCATCGACAGTTTATAACTTTAACGTCAAAGGGGCTAATAGGGTGTTCGGGATTGCTTATTCTAAAGTGCTCCTCTGGTTCGAAAACAGGCAGATACCAACTAAGCCTAAGTTGAAGTGGCTATTCCGTATAATATAAGCAGATAAGCTGTTCCCAGTAGAGTATTTGGGATTGCTTATCACCACAATAAGCACTAGAATACAAAAAAGCATAAAATTACAAAATCATAACTTTTAATCCAAGAAATCAAAAGAGTTAGTACATATGATCAAATGTTATAATGGGTTAATCTTGAAATCACAAATTAACCCAAAAAGCATCAAACTTTATTATTATTTAAAAAAAAAAATAAAAAAAAATGAAATGGGTATAATAAAATCGCCGGAAAACTGACCTGGGTTTTGCTGGTTGTTTCCGGCGGGGGCGGCGGCGGCGGAGGTGGTGGTGGTGGAGTCTCCAGTGGCCATTTTCAGATGAAAGTGTGTTGTGCTACTGAGAGTGTGTAGTGATGATTGTTTAAGTGATGAATTTGATAAAGTAGGGGTTTTTGTGATATTAATTGAAGTGGAGGGTAGAAAATGAAACTTCTGAATCAGTGTCACCATTTTCTAGTATGATAAACAATGAATTGTGATTGTAATAACAAAGTTGAAACTTGAAAGGGTATATGAATGAAGATAAAGTAAACTAAAGTAATCAGGGACGGAGCCAGAAACGAATAGGATTGGGTGCACAAATTTTTTTTAACCATAATATAATATAGTTTAAGATGCCAACTAAATAAGACTAAAAACACATTTCGATGGACCGGTGTCATTATATTTAAGATTCATTTGGAAAAAATTGGTGTTTTTTCTTAAAATTAACACTACATCGAAAAAATTCATAGGTGTCCCGGGCACCCGCGGGACACCCCCGGCTCCGTCCCTGGAAGTAACTACCGTCTATTATGAGTTATGGGTCTCAATATCATCTTTCACGGTGTATGGGAGAGGTTGAGAAGTAGACAGCCTTACCAAAGTTAGAACTCCGGCCTTTATTTCAATAAATTGTGAAGACCCAAGATAGAATGTACATAGATATACATCAGCTATGTTTGACGAAACTAGTTAAGAGCAGGAGCTCAAGCTTAAAATAGATGGAATTGAAGTCGTAGTTTTTAACTTTTTATGTTCAAATATGTTTGACAAAATAGCTAAAGTTATATCATTATAAAATTTCTAAAGAGGACCAAATAATTTAATTTCCTAATAATGCATAAAGGTATCTATGTAAATAAACACAGTTAAAAGCTCAAACTCTAATAAAGTGTTACCTCCAACGAGCTGTTTTTCTTAAGCTATTGTGTAAAATAAATGTTTTAAAAAGCGTATGTGCTAAATATTTTGCTTTATTATTTATTTAGTTAATTCAAAGAGCACAACATGGTTCTTCAAAGAATCACACATTCACACCCTATGCATATTGTCCTTTATGAAAGCCAAAACAGCTGAAGCTAACTCGTCTCGGTGTTTGTCGTAGCCATGGTTAGCCCCTTCAATGATTTGTAATTTATGGTTTGGTATGATCTTGGCAAACTCCAAAGCATCGTCAACAGGAATGACTTCGTCTTCTGATCCATGGACAGTCAACACCTTGCAATCTTTGTCAATTTTAAGTCCCGCTTCATGCATGTTCGTCTTTAGGCGTTCCAATATACTTTCCTCTGTTGCACGAAACAACACTTTTCCTATATAAAACAGAAACATAGTTGTAATTCTACATGAGTCACCCATGGTGTGTCATCCTAGTAAATGGTTAACCTGTTTTGGATTTGACATCAATATAACCATCTCGTTTCGCTCTTTCCAAATAGTCTTTTCCCAATCGTTCCTCGATACCCCTATCCATCTTATAACGACCAGACACGTTGACAACTATTGGGATAACATGATGTGAAGATGCATATAAGACCACCGCATTCCCACCTACAAAATAAGAAAATGTTAGCTTTAGTATGTGCGTATACTACCTACAAAATAAGAAAATAAGACCACCGCATTCCCCCTATCCATCTTATAACTACCTTATCAGCTCTAAAACTCATAAGTATGTGCGTATTCAAGAAACTTCAACAATATTATTGAGTTTCCTTTTTATAGATATTAAAAGTCAGACTTGGAGCTTGTTTGACTTTCCAGTAGTCAAACCAGTTAAAATAGCATACCTTTACTATGTCCAAGAATTGCACATATAACACGATTTGCTGCAGTGAAGTGTTGGATCACTGTGTGTAAGTCATCATCCTCCTTACGATAGTTACCAAATTCGAATGAGCCTTCACTTTCCCTGACATACAGAAATTGCTTATAATCATACGGATTTATCAGATAAAAGATACATTTTGATTTGAGAGTTTAAATATTACCATTCCATTAGAAAGTGGAAAATAAATTTAAAACATGATATATAATAACTTCCTTTTCTATTTATAGTAACTCTTAAGTACCAAGTAGTTAAGATTTTTCTTGAAATTAAGGGCATCCACTATAGTGGTTTATGAAAAAGTTTATAAAATTATGAAGAGGTCTAAAAACTTGTAAACCATAGTGGACATCTATTTCATGCTTATGTGTCATGAAGAGGTCTAGGATACTGGACTTTTTCATAATTTAATGCATTTGAATTATGTGAGATGTTGATAAAACTTAAAAAGGTTTATACATAGTGGGAATAGGTTTATAAAACAAAAAGGTTTATAAATTAATGTCATAACACAATTATAAACCTTTACAAAGGTTTATCATAGTGGATGTCCTAAGAGGACTCGTACGTACCAGCTTTAAAGTTGGCAATTAGTTTATTTGACTACAAAAGTCAAAGGTTATCCCTTTCCTTTTCAAAACACATTGTGCAACACTAGGGACTTACCCATTCCCTGAAAAGTCGAAGCGAAAGACACTGATCCCTTGTTTTTCCAATGCAAATGCGAGTTCCACCATCATACTGTATTCCTGGAGACATGAACACGTTCACATTATAATCATTTCAGCATAAAATTATACTTTGATGCAATATATTTGTTGTTTATCTAAAACGACGACACAAAAAGTGATCAAGAGTTTAGAATAAACCTTTGTGCATTGGAAGCCATGACACAAGATTACAATCTCTTTGGAACACGTTTCATGTAACAAACCTACAAGTTTCTCACCGCAATTGTTTTGTATAGTTATTTTCAGTTCAATCCCTGAAACACATACAATAGTTCAAAGATCAATAACTCGAAAAACAATCTCATAGAAACTCTTTATGCTTCGAAATGTAGAATAAGTAACTCACATTGGTTAGTCAAAACTGCTTTGGAATAAACAATCACAATTTCCAAACACCCTCAAAAAGCATAATAACAGTTGTAATAAGCAATCCCACACACCCCCAAGTATACTTAGATCCCGACCCCCCACTCGAAAAATCCAAGCTTCGCCACTGCATATGAGTCAAAGACTCGCCCTCTCCATGCAACCTTAACAATGAAAACCTCATCCGTTTACTAGAATTTGCATTTGAAACATACTAAACAAACAGAGATTTATAATTTCTTTTTTTACTTTTTGCTATTTGTATATGTTTAAAATAAAAAAAAAAAAAAAAAAAAAAAAAAAAAAAAGTGCAATCAATGTAGTACATCTAGTTTGTTAGTAGTAGTTAAATTCTTGAGTGGGTGGTTATTTTGAACCTACAACAATTTATGCATGTTAAAATTTCTTAGACGTAGCGCTTATGGGTACCTTTAGCATTTTCCAAAAAAAAAAAAAAAAGACATAACTTTTAATCTAAGAAATCAAAAGGGTTAGTACATATGATCAAATCATGTAATGGGTCATGTCATGTAATGGGTTGCCGTTCAAAAAAAAATCAAAAAAAAAAAAAAAAAAAAAAAAAAAAATCATGTAATGGGTCAATCTTCCAATCACGAATGAACCCAAAAAGCATATAACTTTATTACAAAACTGAAGTGGGTATACTTAAAAATTACCGGAAAACTGACCTGGGTTGTGCTGGTGGTTTACGGCCCTGATGGAGTCTCCTGTGGACATTTTCAAATGAAACTGTGTTGTGCCACTGAGAGTATGTAGTGATGAATGTTTGAGTGATAAATATGATAAAGTAGGGGGTTTTGTAATATTAGTGAAAGTGGAAGGTGATAAATGAAAGTTAGAGATCAATGTCAACAAGCAAGTGTTGTGTTGTTCAGACAAACTATGAAAAGTGTTTGTTGTCATATGCTGACTTTTTATGCTCCTAAATGATTTTTTTTTTTTTTTTTTTTTTTTTTTTTTTTTTTTTTTTTTTTTTTACTTTTTTGAATGTGGATAATTTAAGGAAATATTTGGTAAAAAGATGTTGCACAACAAAGTGTTTGAATTAGCTTATGTTGTTTCAAAACTTAATAAGCTAATAAGTTAGTTTAAGTATTTAACAATTTCAGTTAATGCTATTATAATGATTGAGAAATGAGTCAATGACATGCTTGCGTATTCGTAAATTTGGTGAGTTAATTGGTGCTTTTAAGAAATAGGCCATGAGTTTAAACATAACCGATTAAAAAATAATTGAATAAATGTTTATTATTATCTCGAGATAGCTCTTTGGGAAAGGTTAGTCTAAAAGGACAAAAAGGATCAGGGTTTCCATGCTGATCTAAGTTTCTTTAGACCAATGCTAATGGGCGTTGGTTTCACCAAGCAACCTCAAAAGCAACGCATCACTTCCACTAGCACACCTCAAAAGCAACGCGTTGCCTTCTAACCTTTTTCAAAATTCGGTTGCCTCACCAACCAAAACTTTGAATGATCAATGCTTTAATTTGGGGTTGCTTTTGTAGTCACCGCTAGCTAATTGTGGTTGGGGGAGGAGTTGTGGAGAGAGAAAGCTGAGGTGGCGCTGACGTGGCGGGGTTGCTTTTGTGAAAGTGGTGTTGCCATTAGCATTAGTTAGAGTTTACTCAAAGAGCTATGCTACATCCACAAAAGAACCACAAAAAAATATCCACAAAAATGAGGTGTCGTGTTTTGATTGGGTTAATAAAAGAGAAGAAAGATAAATTATTTGAAAAGCCACCAATCAAAACATGACACCTCATTTTTGTGAATGTTTCTTTGTGGTTCTTTTGTGGATGTAGTATAGCTCTTATTCAAATCACATAAACTATGTTTTGGTATATGTAATCTCAATAACAATATATTACTTCTATGCAAACTGCCAAACTTTCATACATTGCGATAATACAAATATTGGGTTCGAACCTTAACCATAATCTGTAAACTAACAGTTTACACCTTAAAAGGGTTGTATATTGACTTGATTCAAGAAAACGAAGCTACCAGTATCGGGATCGAATCTTAACCATTATCTATAAACTAACAAATTATACCTTTAAAAAGTCGGATATTGACTTGATCAAGAAAATGTAATTGTTAACCATCATGACACCATCAAGGAATTCATCACGTTAGTTTCTTATTAAGCACTATAAAAGTACATCATAATTATATGAAAAACTGTATTACCAAAATTGGTCAGCCAATATCGGAATGACAGAATGTTGTAGCTTTGACACATTTACTTATAAATAATGAGTTTCTGTTCAAATAATAGCCCATCTATAGCCGAAGATTAGTCCCTAATTTCATATATATACAAGACCAAATGAATAATCCTCTGACTTTTGAAACAAAAAGAATAATATGTATTGCATACAATCATAAAATGTGCCATTGGTATTGTAATCTTGGTTATTCGGTACATATATTAATGATAAGGTCCAAACACAAGAATATTAAACTAACGAAGGCCTAATACCATAGTGCATGACATACAACACAAAATGGGTCAAAGTTTTAACAGTCACAACCCTCAATGACTAAAACCTATAGCGAAACAAACTAATATCAGTCTTGGCAAACAAGTCATTCCATATGCGGATTTTAGGTTTAAACATTTCTATTGTCTCAATCTCTTCTTTCTTGTGCTTATTCTTCATTTTAGTCATTTCCTCATCATGCAATTACATCAACTTCTACCTGTACGACTCACTAATGATTAACAAATGCAATTCAAAATAATTAAATAAAAAATATTAACAAATTCAGAGGGTGGTCGTAAGAAAGGTGGAAACATATATTTGACATTTAAAAACTGACAAATTAAATGTTCTGTCAATTATAAAGATTATTAAATTCACGAAGTACCATGGAATGTACACAGCTTATATCTGTGATCTACATTTACTAGTAATTTACAGACTATATTTTCCCGTGTCTTCAAACTAGTTCATTAGCTTTTGGTTTCCATCATAAGTGGCAAAATGGGCCGGGTCAGGTGTAAACGGGTTTTGGGTGTAAACCGGTTCGCGTCTGGACGACTCATTTGGGAGCACGGGTCTAAACGGGTCCGATTACATAATTAGTATGTTTTGTACATTCCTCTTCCTGCTGGTGGTTTTTCTGTGTATTAAGTTATCAAGGTATTTGCTGTTGGTATACATGGCTACATCACACAACTACACAACTACGACTCACTAACCAAACAAATGTGAAAACACTCTAACGTTATTATTCAATCATATGTTTTTCAAATACCACACTTTTTAAAGGGTAAATTGCAAAATGGTCCTTCACGTTTCACGAAATTGCAAAAATGGGACCGAGACAAAAAGTAGCGCAAAAAAGACACCAACGTTCCACATTTTCGCAAAATCGCCACCGAGAGGCTTTTCCGTTAATTTTCCCGTTAAGTGCCACGTAGTTGAGGGTAGTATCGTCATTTTACCCCTTTCCCGCCAATAACTTCAGTTGCCAGTGTTTTGTTTTACAAATTTAGTCCTTTAGAGCAATACTTTATATACGGGTCTCAATTTCTTCCAAGGAGAACATTAATTTCACAGGTAAAGATCTTGAGAATGGTTAAGCTTTGGCAAAATCGTGCATGCAGTACCCCGATACCTGATTTAGGAATCCTTTATAGTAAGAATACTTTGTTCCATTTTAATGTTTTCCATTTAAACTTGTTATTGTTGTCGAAAGTAATTGATGTTTTATGTGTTCCACAGATTTGAATGAAAAGGTGTTTTCTTTGCAAATCCTTCACAATGGTGAATTTACCTCAAAAGCAGAAAGAAGATATCTCTTTGGAGATACAGATTGGTTTGACAGAATTCACTCTGACGTTTTCTCCATGGAATTATTGGGCGAAATGTTAGAGGATTTAGGTTACTCGGATGGTACCCTTATGTTTACTCACTTTAGGATACTTGGGGAGTCACTGGATGATGGTTTGCTACCACTAAAGTCTGACGAAGATGTGAAGACACTTGTGGAGTATGTTCCTATATTTACACAATTGGATTTGTATATTGAAACCGGTGTTTCAATTGTTGAGTGTGAGATGATGAATCGAATGATGACTAAGGGCAAGGGTGTGGTGATAGAAGAAATAGTGGATGATGATATGAATGAGGCTGCTGGAAAGGGTGTTGATGGTGAGACTGGAAATAGTGGGAAATTACTATTGTTAGAGTGGCATAAGACAAGACAACCTGAGAAGGCTGGACCTGTTTTTGATACTGATTCTGACAGTGACTTCCCACCAACATTTTGTGCCAAAATAATGATTGCAGATCATACAAAAAGGATGAGTGATGAGTTTCAATTCAGAAGGTTATTGGGAGAGATTGACCAAGACTTTACTGTGGAGGATTCAAGTGAGGAGTCTACAGGTTTGCTCGATTTTTATGATCTCGATTTTGATGATGCATATTATGCTGACGCAAGTGATGAAGAGGTTGCTCAAGAAGGGCATGGTGATCCATACCATTTAGTTGATGTACCTGAACCTGAAGAGATGCATGCGATTGAAGAGCCTCAAGAGATTAGTGACATGTTTGCTGAAATAGATCAAGCATTAGATGAACTTGATGACGTTGTTGCAGCTGGAGAAGGAACAGAGGTGTATGCTCTTTATGCTGAACCAATTAGTTTCAGTTTGTTTCCACTTGTGGATGTTGATGGTGTTGATGGTGATGATGGTGAACAAAGAGTTTGTGATGAGTATGTGATTCTAGATGAGCAGTGTGATGAAGTAGTTGGAGATGGTGAACAAGTAGTTGGAAATGAGGGATGTATATCAGTTGTTGAAGGAGATGTGATTATGGACAAAGAGGTTGCTAAACAAGGAGATGAGCCAGTTCAAGTGCTTGAAAAAAATGGAGTTGGGCAAGATGGAGTGATCGCAGAGGACAAGTTTGAAGACCAAGGAAGATCAATCAAGAGGCGAAGACTGATGGCTGACAAAAAACCCAAGGTTGCTGCTGACAAGAAACCCAAGGATGATGCTGACAAGAATCCCAAGGATGATGCTAAATAATGGTTATGCTTTTATGTTTAGGTCAATAAATT
This sequence comes from Artemisia argyi, assembly GCA_030686995.1. Classification (NCBI taxonomy): domain Eukaryota; kingdom Viridiplantae; phylum Streptophyta; class Magnoliopsida; order Asterales; family Asteraceae; genus Artemisia; species Artemisia argyi. Next base: position 40,616,753 of record CM060684.1, read on the forward strand.
GTTGTGATTCTGCTATGGTCTTTTAGTAGATCATTTATAACAATGTTTACTTTATTAATGTTTATGTATCGGTTATGTAATCTTAACTAAGTTCAATGGTTGCATAACATGTTATCAAATCTAATGGAAGCAAAAAAACTTGGCAATTTTGGGATGCCAAAAACTTGGTAACCCAAACGTTTTTCATTTATTACCCAAACACACCTAAAACACAGTTTCACATGTACTTACCACGCATATTTAAAGCCTATACCCCAAAACAAACACAGTAAAAGTATTTTGAATCAAATTTAGCAAAAGAATGTCTCAATTTGTCCTTCTTGAGGAACTCGCTGCTGCTGCTAACTCAACCGAGTTACCATACCAGATGATGGTGTTTTTTGCTAGGGAGACAGAGCGTGATATCAAGTATGCCAAAGAGCTGTTTGTGGCATATCAAGAGTTGCTTGATATTGTCGTTTAAAGGAACAAGATGATCTCTGAAATGGAACTGGTGCGTCCCTCGGTGCAGATGTTCAAATGCTTGGAGTTCTTGAAGAAGCTTTAAAAGTCCGATGTTATGGAGCTTTTGGATTTGAAGAAGAAGATGGCAGAAGCGAAGCTCAAGCTCTTCAAAAAGCACGCATTTGTCAAGGGACTTTAGAGTTTCTTTCATGGTCATCTTTTTTTTGATTGTTCCTTTTATGTTTCCATCCTTTTTATGAATGTTATGTTTGAACTTTAATGATATATTATGATTTTGTTATGTTTCTGTCATCTATGTTTTGTTGTGTTGATTTATTATGTTTTGCTTGTCAACCATTGGGTATTTTTGCAAAATTCAACCATAATGTTAGTTACAAAAGTCAAAATTGATTGTCAAATTGGGTAATTTTGGGTATTTTTGTGCCTGCGCATTATTTTTGTGCCTGCTTTTTAGATCCATTTTGGGCAATTCTGGGTATTTTGGTGCATGTACAATCATGTGCAAAAGTCAAACATGATTGTCAAAATGGGCAATTCTGGGTCCTATGTAAATATAACTACTATGAATTAGCCAAAAGATCAATAAATTGTTATGCTTCTGCTATGGTCTTTTAGTGGAAGATTATGTAACCTTAAGTTCTTAACTAGTTTCAATGGTTGTCAATCAATTTGATCCATTTTGGGCAATTTTGGGTCCTATGTGCAAATGTCAAATATAACGAGTATCCAAAACAAAAGATCAAGGTAAGTTACATTTACAACCATACCATTTACCATTCATTAAAAGATCGGGACCAAAAGGATGGGGTACATAAACCACTAAAACTAACACATCAACAAACAAACTACATTAATTGCCACAAAATGGCCAGACACCTTCCTCAAACAACGACGACACAAACCCATTCTCTTCATCCGGAACACTCACATCACCGGCATCATCCACATGTAGAGGCGGCGGCAGGCCCTGGGTAGGCGGCAGCAGGCTCTGGGGAGGCGGCATCACACTCTGGTAGTCCGGCTGATCAAACGTGGTAACATAAGCCGAAGTGATGGTGGGGTTCATGGGGTTTTTCCTTTTTGTGTTTCTCCGGCTACCACCTCCAACAGGGATGTCCCGGAGCACGCCGCCATGGGTCCAGTGTCTGCGGCAGCTACGGCAAAAGTGACGTGGCTGCGATGTGCTGTAGTTGTTGTAGTAGCAGAACTTTGTGTCTTTTGAATGACAACGTGGACATGGGCGTTGTTGTGGGGGTTGTGTCACAGTTTTTGTGGTCACCAATGTTGAAGTTTCTTGGTGTGTGTTGGTGGTGGTCGTTGTCGTTATGGTGGTGGTTATGATGGCTGTGTTTTCTGACATTTGCGGTGATTGCATATTTTGTGTAATCGTTTTTTTACACCGGTCAACTCGAGTCGTGGTGGAGAAGATGTGGGTTGTAGGGGGGTTTATGGGGGTAGAGGTTTGATTTTACTTTGCAAATTTAGCCATTGAGGTCTAATCACATTGATACCAGGAACAGAGGTGATTATGGCGGCAAATTTAATAAGTATGAACAGTAAAATGACGATACTACCCTCAACTACGTGGCACTTAACGGGAAAATTAACGGAAAAGGCCTCTTGGTGGCGATTTTGCGAAAATGTGGAATGTTGGTGATTTTTTATGCTACTTTTTGTCTCGGTCCCGTTTTTGCAATTTCGTGGAACGTTAAGGACCATTTTTGCAATTTACCCCTTTTTAAAATAGATTATAAATCAACTGTGGTCTAATTGAAAACTCGTAAACCATATAACTCGTGCTAAACAGATGATAGAAAGCATGCAGTTTGTAGAATTTCACAATCACGATATTCCAAGAAAGCAAAAACTTCCAAAGTAAGACACTCTAATAATAATAATAATAATAATAATAATAATAATAATAATAATAATAATAATAATAATAATAATAATAATAATAATAATAATAATAATAATAATAATAATAACCAATATTAAATGAAAAATAAATAAAAAATAAAAAAATAATCTGCAAGTAAAATACGAAGAACATACATACCAACGTTTCAAAGTTGAAACTCTGGACGAGTGAGGGCCAAAATAGTACGATCATAATCACTACAGGTAACCTAAACATACCATAGAGAAGGTATGTTAAACGCAGAGCTGACAACAGCTTGTTCGCTAAAGGGACAACCTCTAAGTTTTAGCTTTTTTAATTTTGGGCACCCTTTTGATAACTTCACAAAACCTGCATCAGATTCTCCTATATGAGTAAGAGATAGGAATCTCAAATTACACCCATACTTCCCGATATATTCCAAACCTACATCCATTACATCCGTCAATCCTCTATGCCAAATAGTGATATCTAGCCTTTCGAGTTTTCTGCAACCCATTAGCATAGCCCGAATCCCATTGTCTAGCGGTAGATCTGTTATCCCACGTTTCTCAACCAAGTTCATACGGAATTTACGTAGATTCTTCAAATGAGTTCCTACACACTTGATAGCTTCATTTGAAATATCTCTAAGTCTAACCTTTAAACACTCCAATTTAGTACATCCTTTTGCGAGAGCAATCAGTCCCACGTGGGTCACAAACCCAATATGGGTAAGTTTGCGCAATTTCTTGCAAAGCTTACCAATAACTTGCACTCCCCTGTCTCCATATAAATCCTCAGTATGTAGAACTTCCAAATTAGGACACCTCTTAAACAATAAACGCTGGCACTCACAATTCAAGAATAACTATGCAAGTTTCAATTTCCTTATATGATTCAGAAAAGGGAGTACTATTGAATATCGAGTTACTGGCAAATCCTTTAAACTTAATGAACACATATTTGGGGGAAACTGGAAACCAACAAGCTCATTCTCCTCACTACAAATATATCCACCAATTCTTCCAACTTAACAGCATATCTAAAGGCATCTCCTAGTTTACTTAGATAGCATGCTCCAATCTTCAACGATATTACTGAGTTACAACAGTTTTTTGCAAGAAATGTAAAAGCTTCTGCATCAGAAATATCTGTATTTGTAGCATGTAACCTTTCCAAAACCGTGCTATTCAATGCCAATTGATGGACCAAATCCCATCTTTCAGATTAATATAATTACAATATTTCAAACACAAAGTTTTCAATTGGTTACAATAGTAAGAGACATGCCTTAATCCATCCGTGGAAAACCCTTTACACTTATTAATCTTCAAACTCCTTAAATCCTTGCCACGTGTTCTCACCAATTTCTCGAGGTCTTCATCATGAACAACTAGACAATGGATATGAAGTTCTTTCAAACACCTAAACTCGAGAGCTAGTGATTCAATCCATGGCGTGATTCGCATATCATCATAAATTGTTTGCTCAAAATTAGATGGGGGACCTTTAAGTGTTAATGACTCGATGAAAGGGAATCTTTTACTTAAAGAGGCAAGGTTTGGGTAGTAAAGTGTATGAACAGCTACGCGCTTACGCGTAAGGCCATCAGTCGCATAACACTTATGGGAAACTAATGAAACAGAGTTTCGGTCCTCAACATTATGTATATAAGGTATAACTAAGTTTAACACTTCCTTGCCCACTTTGGTTTTTTCGGGCTTGTGAATGGGAGTGTTTTTGGTTGGTGCCATTAAATTTTGGTTTGGTTTAAGGTTTCGAAATGCAACTATAAAACGAACTTGTACCGCGCTATCTATCATTAGTTTCTTAACTATTCCAATAGCCTATCATAAAAATGCACAAATTCAATGAAATAAAACCTTTGTTCATCTTATAACAATCAATAGCATAGCCTAATCAAAACCCCATAAAAATACAACATTTTAAGTCAACGGGACATTTTATCAAACACTTGGTGTGCAAACACAAATGACCCAGAACCAAGCTTTGTTCCAATGCAATTCTCGAAGCTGAAAGATCGGAGTATTGAAAATGATGGCTGACCCTTAGGGGGTTTTTGTTTTATTGTGAGACTAACAGATAATTGTGTGTGTGTTTTTGATGGTGTAATTAGTGTCTGTGAAATGAAATGAAAGCAAGTGTTTTGACCTGGTTCGATTCATTTTATGATGAAATTAGTGACTTTTCTTTGGCTAATAAACAAGTCTTTTCCTATTTTATGTTTGATTTCTAAAACACTTTTAAACATATGTCTTTTATATATATATATATATATATATATATATATATATATATATATATATATATATATATATAGTCTTCTCATTTTATGTTTTTTAATGTGAGATTCCATTTCATCCTCTAAAATTTCTTTTCCTTTTATTTATACTAGAAAGGTACTCGAGCATGCGGCGACGGGTACCTGTGTCTTTGAGTTATTCGGTTATTTGATTGCACATTTAGTTGTCTTTATCCTTTATAAGTAGAGATGGTAGAAATGGTTAAGTCAAATAATTTTAGTTTGAACAACCAACATGCTTCCTAACAAACTTGCTTCATAACCAACCTTTTAACCAACTTGCTTCCTAACCAATTAATTTTTAAAGGGTTTTTCTAACATATGCCCCCAAGGCATATGTTAAGCACAGCAAACTTGTTTCCTATCCAATTAATTTTGAAAGGGTTTTTCTAACATGTGCCCCTAGGGCACATGTTAAGCACACCAAAATACACAAGGGACCCACTGAAAAGTACCAAAAAGTACTCGGGGTCCCACAAATTAGGTGTGCTTTTTTGTACTTTTTAGTGGGTCCCCCGTGTACTTTTGTGTGCTTAACATGTACCCTGTGGGCATATGTTAGAAAAACCCATTTTCAAATCATTCCATAATAAGCAAGTAAAAGTCTAAATTTTAATTCTTTCTAATTATAGAATAATCGCAAATGCATTATATAATAGTATAAAAAATTATAGTTGGACTTTTATATTGTTGTTTCTACTGGTCTCTACACAAATTACTTTATTTACATGAGCATTGACAAAAAGAAAAAAATTGATCGGGTGATCATTGTCTAATATTGTATAGACTCAAATCAGGATATTACAATTAAATGTGAGGCCCTTTGCCATATAAGCTACCACTCCATATTGTTTAATGATTCAAAATAAAGCTAGTATATTTAATAGATAAACTAGGATTATATTTAACAAATATACTAGTAGGATACCCGCACGTGCAACGAGTACCCTGTAACTAAAATTTTTGACAAACAATGTTTTTTGACAATAACTTTATAGAAGACGAGAATTAGGTTCTAATAACTTCAAACAATGAGAGACTATACTATGTTAATGATGCATGACATAGAGAAATTCAAAGAAGATTTCTTTATATTTGGAGTCTTTAGTTGATAGTTATTATCTTTAGTATTTATCTTAGTATGTATTAGCTGTGAACTTATTTGTTTCCTATTAGGAGTAGGAGTCATGTTTCTATCACCTTTATATATGGTTGATGTTTAGGTTTGTGAGATATTGAGTTTTGTTTTCTGATTAAATAAAAAGAGTCAAGAAGAGTTTTTCTCAAGTCTTGGGTTTTTTTCCTTCTTCGTTAGGTAAATGATATTACCCCTTTGTTCGATAATAAGTTAATTATCCTCGTCCGGCAATACGTGTATCCTAATTGCCTAAATCTGTAGCATTTTGCTACATCAGTTGGTATTCAGAGCCTGGTTATTTGTTCGGGTTTCAATACAAGGGTTGTGATTTCAATAACAATTCTAGTTTGGGTATTCTTTTACAATCTCAAGACTGATTTTTATATCAAGATTCAACCATGGTTGGGAACGATGCTAATAATGATCGAGTTGAGCAGCTCAAAAATTCGTTAGAAACTGCCTGGAATTCTTTGCAACAAATCACTCAAACCCTAGCAACTTTGACCCCACATGAGAATGATGAACCACAAAATTGTGGAGGTCCTAGACTAAATAGAGGTCACGGGAATAGTCAACCTCAAAGACAACATATTCATCAACATAGGGAAGATTCTGATGTTGAAGATGATTTTGAAGAAGAATGGGAAGTTGGTGGATAGTTTGGTCGTCACAGGCATGCAACCAACTTCGACTACCATAAGCGGGCCAAAGACATCCCGTCTTTTCATTGCTCTATTGTCACACCCCCAAAATACCTGAATGGCAGCGGAATGGAATACCTGAGGGTGTAACGGTCATAGCACACAAACAAGGATATATTGAACGACCTAAAGTGTCGTTTTAAAAATACGTCGTTTGATTCATTCAAAATATTCAGAGTTATAAAGACATAGGTCCCAAAAGTTGGAAAAGTTTACGGAAACAAGTTTAATACAATCAAACGACATTTGAACATAAGTGCAAGAAAGTCCGAATGAGCCGCGTCATCCATGTTACACAAAATGACTCCATGCATGCCATGAGAATATGCCTTAGTTACCTGAGAAATACATTGCGAAAACGGTCAACATAAAGTTGGTGAATAATCATAGGTTTATAAGTAAATCGTATGTACAAAAACCACAAGTATAAAGTAAAGTGACAAATTGTCAAAAAGTTACATTGTCTCTTAAGCTCATGACCCCGAAGCTAGACGTACTAAAATATGCCCCAAAGGAGTGGTTACCAGTCACTCAATAATTTAGACATGAAATGCATTCGTTTTCCTTATGGAGCAACCCAAACACGAATGGAGGCGTCACCCTCGATAGATCTATCCACTCACTCTCGCTTGGCAATATAATTAACGGTCCATGATAATAAAGGGGACTTGAAGTGGTAGTACTAGCAACTTAAGCAATGTACGGAATTTAATACTTGGGCATGTACAAAAATAATTGTGCAATGTATTCTCCCCCGTGGGATTTAAAATCAAATAAGTACTAAAAACGGGGCTATGAGAACTCACCTCGAAGTGATGGTACAAAGATGGTACAATGATGTAAAAGTAGTAGGGACAATGAGGCGCGAACACTAGCCGCAACCTAAATGAATAATCGTGATCTAATTAAGATCAAGCCGTAATGTAATGAATGCACATGCACATGATACCTATACCACTCGTAATTTGGAAATACTAGTTATCGTCATAGTAAAATAGTTTCCATACTTAGGAAAAATAAGTCTATATATAGAAGTATATAACTTGTCGTACTATCTTGTATGAAAACGTTAGGGTTAAATTCATCGTATCGAAAACCTTAAAATAACGTCGTTAAGTCGTATAAATATTCTCTTGGGTCATACGTATTCATTTGTTAAGAATATAGTCCTTAGTAATATTTCTAGAAAATATACCATTTAGTGCGTAAGTTATTATTTTTATTTGTGACCATATATATATATATATATATATATATATATATATATATATATATATATATATATATATATAGTTTTGATGATGTTAAAACGGGTATAACTTGGTCGTTTTAGGCTCATTTTCCTCGTTCCTTATATCCACGGATTCGTTTTTGTATATACTAATATATTTTTGATAACTCGGCTCCTCTAGGTTACGGTTAATGCCTCTATTTACCCGTCGAAATCTGCCAAACAGCAAGCAGTTTTTATAAAAATAGTTTTCGTCGTTAAATTTGCAAAAATCATATCTCCTTCGTTATAAGCTCGTTTTAATTTCTTTCGCCTAAAGTTTCGTTTTTGAAATTATTTTCTAAATCTTTGGTCAAAAATTAGCCATCAACCACTGATTTTCCCACGAAATAAAAATAGGGACAGTAGGTATTTCTAATGTTTCAAAAATCGTTTCTAGGGTTCTAATCTAGTTCCATCTTCATTCAAACCACTTTCAATCACCACAAAACTAGTCTAATCCTACCATACACCTTCTTAGGGTGTCATGGGTTCCTAAACATCATAACCAAGAAGATCTAACAAGGATCTAACCAAAAATCACATCTAGGGTTTGTAAGTTTCAAAAGTTTGTAAAAATATAGTGGTATAACTATTTTGTGCATGGATCAAAGCATGAAAGCTATAAGATATAAGTAAATACTTGATGAAAACATAAAAATTAACTTGGTAACTTACTTTGAAAGGTGGTGTGATTAGATGATGAAAACCTAACAATCCTTGAGTTTTTATCTCAAAACTCTAACAAGGACTACTATAAGAACAAGATTACAATATGATCTTTGAAAAATGATGTTTTCTTGCTTCTTGATTACCCTAGGCCGAGCACCCTTATGAGAAAAAGAGAGAAAAAGTTTTCTTGAGCTAGTTGTAAATGAGATGAAAAAGTCTAGTATAGTTTTATGTATTATAAGTATTATTATTATTTTAATAGAGTTAGTATATGGTATTAATGAAACTTGAGTGTGTAAGTAAACATTGTAAGTGATTGGAGAGGGGGGGGGGGGGGGGCGGCAAGTCAAGGGGGGGGGAACTTGGTGTATGACTTTGGTGTATTATGTATTATTATGTGTTATTTTGTAGTTTTAAAGTGTACCGGGTACCGGGTTAACTAAAAATAAATTTTAACGGGGTTAACCGGGTCATAATAAAGTTATAAAAATTATAAAAATAGGTTGGGTAAAATTATTGGGTGTTTAGATAATTATAGTTTAATTTTTATGAAAACCGTCGAAATTAAATTAGACGTACGATACGTAATAAATAAATTGCCAAAATACCGGGTAAATTAATATTATAATTTTCATATTATAAAAATGAGTATAAAAATATATTGGGATCATAGTTGGGAGTGTCGGACATGTTAGTCACATTTATAGTTCGCGTATTAGTGTTTATTTAAAATAAACATACGTAAATCCTTAATTGTACCAAAAGTATTAATTTAATTATCCTACGAGTGGATTAGTATGCAAGTGCCCTAATGATGATATGCAGACTATTTCTAGTCCGTATGAAATGTCCCTGATAATAATGCATGAATTCGCTCCTGAACCAATACGGTTACGCGAATTTTGAACACTCGTAAACTAAATTTACGATGACATGAGTAATGCACGTGAATAGTGGTTTTCTCTCGGAAATGAATAGTGTCAAGTGAATAGTAAAATTTCTGAATGTGTCTCGGAATGTCAAATTGATCTAAAAAACGATGAATAGTAAAACGATGAATAGTGATCGATGAATAGTAATATGTGAATAGTAGAATGTCGAAGTTTGGAAAAATGACCTGAAATTGTGGGTTGTGACAGTCGCCCATCCAAAAAGGAATTCAGTCCCTGAATTCAGTTAGTGTTGGTCTCGGTAATAGGCTCGGTGAAAAGTTGTGGATACTTGCGTCGCATTTGGTCTTCTCGTTCCCAAGTAAACTCGGGTCCTCTTCGAGAATTCCAACGAACCTTCACGATCGGAATTCGACTTTGTTTCAACTGTTTGATCTCGCGGTCCATTATTTCTACTGGTTCTTCCACAAAGTTAAGCTTGTCATCAAGTTGTATTTCTTCTAATGGTATAATGGTAGACTCGTCCGAAAGACATTTCTTGAGGTTCGAAACATGAAACGTGTTGTGTACGTTGCTAAGTTCTGATGGAAGTTCAAGTTTGTAAGCAACCGGACCAATCCTCTCCAGGATCTTGAATGGCCCAATGTATCTCGGGTTCAATTTCCCGCGTTTTCCAAATCGTATCACGCCCTTCCAAGGCGAGACTTTCAACATGACTTTGTCTCCGACCTGAAATTCCAATGGTTTGCGTCGAATATCTGCGTAGCTTTTCTGTCGACTTCTAGCAGTTTCGAGTCTCTCTCGAATCTGAATTATCTTTTCTGTTGTTTCTTGTACCATCTCCGGGCCAGTACATTGTACTTCACCGACTTCGGCTCAACAAACTGGAGATCGACACTTACGACCATATAGTGCCTCGAATGGTGCAGCCTTTATGCTTGAATGGTAGCTGTTGTTATAGGAAAACTCGATCAACGGCAAATGGTTAGCCCAACCATTTCCAAAGTCAATCACACATGCTCTAAGCATGTCTTCAAGTGTCTGAATAGTTCTCTCGCTCTGACCATCGGTCTGAGGATGGTAAGCAGTGCTCATGTCTAACTTGGATCCAAAAGAATCTTGTAATGACCGCCAAAAATTTGAAGTAAAACGACTATCTCTGTCGGAAATGATGGAAACTGGTGCACCGTGTCTTGAGACTATTTCCTTGACATAAAGTCTAGCAAGTTGTTCCATGGAATAAGTCTCTCTAATGGGTATGAAATGAGCTGATTTGGTAAGTCGATCAACGATTACCCAAATAGCATCGAAACCTCCTGACGTCTTTGGAAGTTTAGTGACAAAGTCCATAGCAATACGTTCCCACTTCCATTGTGGAATTTCTGGTTGTTGAAGTAACCCTGACGGTTTCTGGTACTCAGCTTTCACTTTAGCACAAGTAAGACATTTGCTGACATACGTAGCTATTTCTGCTTTCATGTTCGGCCACCAATAAAGCTTTTTGAGATCCTGATACATCTTATCAGAACCTGGATGAATAGAGTACTTCGACTTGTGTGATTCATGCATAATCAATTCTCGCACTCCACCATAGAGTGGTATCCAACTTCGGTCCTTGAAGCATAACACTCCATCTGATCTCTTTACAAAGCCATTATCGCTTTCTGGCATACCATAAATTTTCTCGTGTGGTCGATTTTCTTCCTTGAGAGCCTCAATCTGAGCTCCTAGAATTTTTAATGGTAATGGCGAAATGATAGTCATTCCCAATGACCTAACTCTCAAAGGTTTGAGTCGTTCTTTTCGGCTAAGTGCATCTGCTACAACATTTGCTTTTCCTGGGTGATATCGGATTTCACAATCGTAATCACTCAACAATTCTAGCCAACAACGTTGTCTCATGTTGAGTTCCTTCTGATCAAGTATATGCTGTAAGCTCTTGTGGTCGGTAAAAATTACGCACTTGGTACCATAAAGGTAGTGTCTCCAAATCTTGAGTGCAAAAACTACCGCACCCAACTCCAAGTCGTGCGTAGTGTAATTCTTCTCATGTATCTTAAGCTGTCTAGATGCATAAGCTATCACTTTCTCGTTTTGCATTAGCACAGCTCCAAGTCCTTGATGCGAAGCATCGCAATATACCACAAAGTTCTCAATACCTTCAGGTAGTGACAAAATTGGTGTGCTACAAAGCTTTTGTTTCAATAATTGAAATGCGGACTCTTGTTTTTCTCCCCACTCGTACTTTTCATTCTTTTGTGTCAGTTTCGTCAACGACTTCGCTATCTTAGAAAACCCTTCGATAAACCTTCTGTAATATCCGGCAAGTCCTAGGAATTGACGAATTTCCGTAGGAGACTTGGGCGTAGCCCAATCCTTAACTGCCTCGATCTTTGCTGGGTCGATTTGTAAACCTTGGCTATCAATAACATGGCCAAGAAATTGAACTCTTCGTATCCAAAAATCACACTTAGAAAACTTGGCATACAATTGCTCCTTCTTGAGTAGTTCCAGGATTGTTCTGAGGTGTTCTTCGTGATCTTCCTTACTCTTGGAATAAATCAAGATATCGTCAATGAATACGATCACAAACTTATCGAGATACGGTTTGCACACCCTATTCATGAGATCCATAAATACCGCAGGTGCGTTGGTTAATCCGAAAGGCATTACTTGAAACTCATAATGACCATAGCGTGTTCTAAATGCCGTCCTCGGGATATCCTCTTCCCGAACTTTAAGTTGATGGTAACCGGATCTTAAATCAATCTTGGAATAAAAACTAGAACCTTGTAACTGGTCGAACAAGTCGTCGATTCTGGGGAGTGGATAACGGTTCTTCACCGTTAACTTGTTCAGCTCACGATAGTCGATGCACATTCTGAAAGTTCCATCCTTCTTCTTCACAAACAAAACCGGCGCTCCCCAAGGCGAGGAACTCGGTCTAATGAATCCTTTGTCCAAAAGTTCTTGTAGTTGATTCGACAATTCTTGCATCTCCGAAGGTGCAAGTCTATACGGTGCTCGCACAATTGGTGCAGCTCCTGGCACTAATTCGATTTGAAACTCGACTTGGCGTGTAGGCGGAAGTCCTGGCAATTCTTCCGGAAAAACTTCCTGAAATTCCTTAACAATTGGCACATCTTCAAGTCGTTTCTCATCCGACTTCTTCTCCGTGATGTGAGCCAAGAATGCATAACAACCCTTCTTTATGTACTTCTCGGTTTTAATGCACGATATAATACTGAGTCTAGTTCCACTTCGCTCTCCACGAACAACCAAAGTTTCACCGTTATAAGGAAGGTGAACAACTTTCTCATCACAAATAATTCTCGCTCGATGCCGAGATAACCAATCCATACCGATAACAACGTCGAAACTTCCAAGTTCTACAGGCATGAGGTCTATATTGAATGGATGGTTTAGGAAATTTATAGTGCAACCACGAACAATGGTGTTGGTGTTAACTAAAGACCCATCGGCTAGCTCAACGATGTAGGAAATGTCTAATGGGGTAGGTTCTATGTTAAGTAAAGGTGCAAATGCAATAGAAACAAAACTTCTATCCGCTCCTGAATCAAATAAAATGGATGCATAACGATTATTAACGAGGAACGTACCCGCAACAACATTCGGGTCTTCTTTGACATCATCTCCTCCCATAACATAAGCTCTTCCTCGAGCCCTTCCATCTTGATTTCCAGTTCCTTGATTCTTCTTCTGTGGGCACTCACCCCTAAAGTGTCCAATTTCTCCACAACCAAAACATGTTACTGGTGGCTTCTGATTGTCACCCAAGGTTGGAAATTTGCAATCTTTGATGTGGTGACCAATCTTCTTGCAGTTACCACATGGATTTGGGCAACGTCCTGGGTTATGATGCTTCTGACACCTTTCACACTTTGGTAAATTACCCTCATATCCTTTCCTTTCAGTCGGTCCTGCAGCATAGGCCTTTGCCACTTCTTGCCTCTTAGGTGGTGGCTGAATAGCATTTCCACCTTGGTTGTAGTCAAACCTTCTCTTGTTGTTGTTGTTATTGTTTGGATTGTTGTTTCGGTTATTGGGATAGTTGCGGTTTCGATTGTTGTTATAGTTGTTGTTGTTTCGAGTGTTGTTGTAGTTGGTGTTGTTTGAACGGTTATTGTTGTTGACAGCAGATTTTCCTTTTACCACTTGGACCATGAGTTTCTGAGTTATACGAATAGCCTCTTCCATTGATTGAGGATCAAAAGAAATCACATCTCCTCGAACACTTTCAGGCAATCCACCAACAAAGTTTTCCATCTTTTTCTCATCGTCGGGAACCATAGTTGGACATAGTGCAGCCAACTCCTGAAACCTTCTGAAGTAGGTCTCGATGTCATCACCTTTAGTCACAAGCCCATAGAATTCTGCTTCCAATTTCTGTATCTCAGTACGAGGGCAAAACTTTTTAGACATCAGTTTCTTGAATTCCTCCCAAGTGAGCTTGTAAGCATTTTCCATACCAATCGGCTGAGCATACGAATTCCACCAAGACATAGCTTCATCAAGAAGCATACCTGTAGCAAATTTTACCTTGCTGACGTCCGGGCATCCGCACATAAGGAATACATTCTCAGTCTTTTCAAACCAGCGGATCAAAGCAACCGCTCCTTCAGTGCCCTTAAACTTGATGGGATCACTAATCTTGAAATCTTTCCATGTACATTCCCACTTAGTAGTGGGTGGTTCAACTGTTCCTGTATTAGAAGCAGTCTCAGCAGCCCTAGCAGCAACCTCAGCTCTCTCAATCTCCAGAGCTTTTGCAATACTATCCCTGACCAACTTGCGGATAGCGGCTTGAGTCATAGCGGGTGTTTCTGGTGCAGTCTTACTCTTCCTTGGTGCCATACTTCTGATAAATCACAATGGAAATAACCATGAGAAAAATCATAACAGAAATAGTCATCGAACCAAAGATATACACCCACAACATGTATATATACAACCACAACCTGTATAAATACAACCACGACATGTATATATACAACCACAACCTGTATAAATGCGATAATAATAAAGAGCAACCACGAAACATCATAAATATAATCACAACACATGAATATAATACATGAAAATTTCGGCCTACATGGACCGATATAATATATAGCACAACATTTCCAACATAGTAGAGTCGCACTTGATATATTTGTTTGTACAACAACCAAAAGATTACAAGTTCTTGAACTATGTCCCACACCCCGGGACTAGGAAAATAATAAAAGCTAATATAATACCACTCTACGTCTAGGCTCCTCCAGGTGCTCTAGATGGTCCAGGCTCTCCCCTCAGGCGGCGAATCTCACGATCCATCGCAACCACAATCTCCTCTAGGTGCTGGACTCGTAACTGAAAAGAAGCATCTCTGCGCTCCAACACGACTAACCTCTCTCGGATCAATGCCAACTGGTCTACCTGCTCCCACTGAGTCTCCTGTGTCGCCTGAGCTCTATCTCGAATCTCAGGTAACTCATCCCTAAGTAGATCAATCTGCTCCTGGTGCCTCAACTGTCGTGCCTCGAGTCCATGGTAAGACACATCAATACTAACTCTGCCCTGAATCAAATCCTCAACCTGCTCCTCGACAGCCTCAAGTCGAGTAGTAATAATCTCATCAACTCTATACCCCAAACTATCAACTTGCTCCTGCTGAGCACCTAACTGATCCTCTAGTGTAACGGCTGTAGGATCCCTAGCTGCAGCCGCTCTCGAACTCTCACCTATGTGGTATACTGGTGGTGGTGAAAGGTCAGCAGTCTCGGTAGTAGGTGAATCTGGGGTGGTAAGCCTTGCACGCTTCCTGAGCGGCAAGAGTGAGGTAGGTATAGGAGTGGTAGTGGGTATGGCTGGTGGTGGTGGTGTAGGCACAGTAGGACTAGGGAGACTCCTATAAGTAGATGTAGCTGGGCAAACCCTCTTCCTAGCAACCTGAATAGTCTTACTCCTAGGAAACATAAGCCTCGGTTCTGAAGAAGTAGTAGCAGTAGGTGATGGTATGTCAGTGGGTACAGTAGGATGGACATGGGGAGTAGGAGCCGTCTCCTCCTCCTCGAAAGGCTCGGTGTCATCATCTGACGCCAAAAGTGGCAACTCAGGTGTAGGAGAAACAAGTGGTGAAACAGCAGTGGAGGACACAGAGCCCTCATCATCAGAGTCTGATATAGTGTAAAGTATGACAGTGTTTGGATTCGAAGACATGTCTCTGTGATAATCAAGGTGAAATAAAAATAAATAACTCGTACAAATGGTATCACCTGAAATAAGTAAATATGCACTTATGATGAAATGATAATATGCTATGATGGTGTGGTTATAGTCTAGGGTCCATGATGCATCCTAGTTTGCTATAACCTTAGCTCTGGTACCAATCTGTCACACCCCCAAAATACCTGAATGGCAGCGGAATGGAATACCTGAGGGTGTAACGGTCATAGCACACAAACAAGGATATATTGAACGACCTAAAGTGTCGTTTTAAAAATACGTCGTTTGATTCATTCAAAATATTCAGAGTTATAAAGACATAGGTCCCAAAAGTTGGAAAAGTTTACGGAAACAAGTTTAATACAATCAAACGACATTTGAACATAAGTGCAAGAAAGTCCGAATGAGCCGCGTCATCCATGTTACACAAAATGACTCCATGCATGCCATGAGAATATGCCTTAGTTACCTGAGAAATACATTGCGAAAACGGTCAACATAAAGTTGGTGAATAATCATAGGTTTATAAGTAAATCGTATGTACAAAAACCACAAGTATAAAGTAAAGTGACAAATTGTCAAAAAGTTACATTGTCTCTTAAGCTCATGACCCCGAAGCTAGACGTACTAAAATATGCCCCAAAGGAGTGGTTACCAGTCACTCAATAATTTAGACATGAAATGCATTCGTTTTCCTTATGGAGCAACCCAAACACGAATGGAGGCGTCACCCTCGATAGATCTATCCACTCACTCTCGCTTGGCAATATAATTAACGGTCCATGATAATAAAGGGGACTTGAAGTGGTAGTACTAGCAACTTAAGCAATGTACGGAATTTAATACTTGGGCATGTACAAAAATAATTGTGCAATGTATTCTCCCCCGTGGGATTTAAAATCAAATAAGTACTAAAAACGGGGCTATGAGAACTCACCTCGAAGTGATGGTACAAAGATGGTACAATGATGTAAAAGTAGTAGGGACAATGAGGCGCGAACACTAGCCGCAACCTAAATGAATAATCGTGATCTAATTAAGATCAAGCCGTAATGTAATGAATGCACATGCACATGATACCTATACCACTCGTAATTTGGAAATACTAGTTATCGTCATAGTAAAATAGTTTCCATACTTAGGAAAAATAAGTCCATATATAGAAGTATATAACTTGTCGTACTATCTTGTATGAAAACGTTAGGGTTAAATTCATCGTATCGAAAACCTTAAAATAACGTCGTTAAGTCGTATAAATATTCTCTTGGGTCATACGTATTCATTTGTTAAGAATATAGTCCTTAGTAATATTTCTAGAAAATATACCATTTAGTGCGTAAGTTATTATTTTTATTTGTGACCATATATATATATATATATATATATATATATATATATATAGTTTTGACGATGTTAAAACGGGTATAACTTGGTCGTTTTAGGCTCATTTTCCTCGTTCTTTATATCCACGGATTTGTTTTTGTATATACTAATATATTTTTGATAACTCGGCTCCTCTAGGTTACGTTTAATGCCTCTATTTACCCGTCGAAATCTGCCAAACAGCAAGCAGTTTTTATAAAAATAGTTTTCGTCGTTAAATTTGCAAAAATCATATCTCCTTCGTTATAAGCTCGTTTTAATCCATTCTTTCGCCTAAAGTTTCGTTTTTGAAATTATTTTCTAAATCTTTGGTCAAAAATTAGCCATCAACTACTGATTTTCCCACGAAATAAAAATAGGGACAGTAGGTATTTCTAATGTTTCAAAAATCGTTTCTAGGGTTCTAATCTAGTTCCATCTTCATTCAAACCACTTTCAATCACCACAAAACTAGTCTAATCCTACCATACACCTTCTTAGGGTGTCATGGGTTCCTAAACATCATAACCAAGAAGATCTAACAAGGATCTAACCAAAAATCACATCTAGGGCTTGTAAGTTCCAAAAGTTTGTAAAAATATAGTGGTATAACTATTTTGTGCATGGATCAAAGCATGAAAGCTATAAGATATAAGTAAATACTTGATGAAAACATAAAAATTAACTTGGTAACTTACTTTGAAAGGTGGTGTGATTAGATGATGAAAACCTAACAATCCTTGAGTTTTTATCTCAAAACTCTAACAAGGACTACTATAAGAACAAGATTACAATATGATCTTTGAAAAATGATGTTTTCTTGCTTCTTGATTACCCTAGGCCGAGCACCCTTATGAGAAAAAGAGAGAAAAAGTTTTCTTGAGCTAGTTGTAAATGAGATGAAAAAGTCTAGTATAGTTTTATGTATTATAAGTATTATTATTATTTTAATAGAGTTAGTATATGGTATTAATGAAACTTGAGTGTGTAAGTAAACATTGTAAGTGATTGGAGAGGGGGGGGGGGGGGGCGGCAAGTCAAGGGGGGGGGGGAACTTGGTGTATGACTTTGGTGTATTATGTATTATTATGTGTTATTTTGTAGTTTTAAAGTGTACCGGGTACCGGGTTAACTAAAAATAAATTTTAACGGGGTTAACCGGGTCATAATAAAGTTATAAAAATTATAAAAATAGGTTGGGTAAAATTATTGGGTGTTTAGATAATTATAGTTTAATTTTTATGAAAACCGTCGAAATTAAATTAGACGTACGATACGTAATAAATAAATTTCCAAAATACCGGGTAAATTAATATTATAATTTTCATATTATAAAAATGAGTATAAAAATATATTGGGATCATAGTTGGGAGTGTCGGACATGTTAGTCACATTTATAGTTCGCGTATTAGTGTTTATTTAAAATAAACATACGTAAATCGTTAATTGTACCAAAAGTATTAATTTAATTATCCTACGAGTGGAATAGTATGCAAGTGCCCTAATGATGATATGCAGACTATTTCTAGTCCGTATGAAATATCCCTGATAATAATGCATGAATTCGCTCCTGAACCAATACGGTTACGCGAATTTTGAACACTCGTAAGCTAAATTTACGATGACATGAGTAATGCACGTGAATAGTGGTTTTCTCTCGGAATTGAATAGTGTCAAGTGAATAGTAAAATTCCTGAATGTGTCTCGGAATGTCAAATTGACCTAAAAAACGATGAATAGTAAAACGATGAATAGTGATCGATGAATAGTAATATGTGAATAGTAGAATGTCGAAGTTTGGAAAAATGACCTGAAATTGTGGGTTGTGACATCTATGAATGTGGAAGACTTCTTAGATTGGATGAGTGAATTAGACATTTTCTTCAAATTTTATGAGATGCCCATGGATCAACGAGTGATGCTTGTGACATATAAGCTCAAAGGAGGGGCTCTATCTTGGTGGAAAAATATGCAAATTACACGTGAAAGACAAGGGAAACTACCAATCACTAGTTGGGAAAGAATGGAAAGAGAGTTGCGTAGAAGGTTTCTTCCGCCTAATCATGATCAGATACTATTTAATCTTCTTCAACATTGTGCTCAAGGCGATAGAACCGTAGAAGTTTATACTACTGAGTTCCATCGATTGTCATCCTGAAAAAACTTATCTGAAGCTAAGTCCCAACAAGTGACTTGGTATCCATGATAAGATATCTCTTGTTCCTGTCTACACTTTAGATGATGCATACAACTTAGTGATAAGGGCGGAGAATCAACTCGCAAGGAATAACATGCTAATTAAAAGTGTACCAAGTATCGACCCATCTTCGCAACACACTACAAATGATGAGCCATTGTCAATTTTTTATGTTCCACCAAAAGTCGTGCCTCGACCACAGCTATTGTAGCAATAAAAAGATTCCTGAGACGCTCGATCTTTGGCGAAGACGCTGAAGACCGAACGGTCTGTGCATGAGGCACCAACAACGCCTTCTATCCACCGTATATCACTTGTTGTATTGCGAGATCATTGTACCAACACCTAGCGGATATCACATGATGATTGGACCCGTTATTCGAAGACCGTGGGACCCTTATTTTAACCAACACCTCCTTCTCTTCCTCCGCGAAAAGATCCCCAAAATGAACCGAACCAGGATTTAACACAACCAACTTTCCATTACACAAATAAACCGCGGTTATCTTAGTCGGATCTGAACCGGGTGCCATGCCTAACTCAATCCTCAAATCCTGAGCCACTACACTTAACAAACCACCCCACACATTTCGTAAAGGAATTTTCCGCGGGTTCATTACTTTCATAACTATACCCATCCCCAGTTTGTTCCAAGTATGAACCGGTATCTCAACATGAGCATAGACGACACGTGGTTTGTCTGTTGCCGGTTCGAATTAGTATTAGTATTAGTATCGGATGTGTGGTCTTCGTGACCATCCGATAATAGAATAATACTCGCAACATGATTTAGTTTCCTTCAGTCTTCCAACACTTTAGTCGCTTTCCTCAACGCTTCACTCACACCCGCACTATTTTAGCTAAGTTTTCTCAATTAACATATCTAAAATTTCAGACAACAGATTTATATATCCGAATATCCAAATATCTATAAGTTTTTGAAAACTTTTATGAGTTCCAAAAATGATTTCATAAAACCCAACTTTTAAAATTCTGATCAAATTTTTGAATACGCGAATACGAAAATAAAAATCTATACAACCTAAAAAAATTAAATGACATGTCAATATTCCTTACTATCTAATTTTAACATAATATATTTTTAAATTGTTTGAAGTTATTAGAACCTAAAATTCTCGTCTTCTATAAAGTTATTGTCACAGAAAATGTGTTATCAAAAAACATTGTTTGTCGAAAATTTTAATTACAGGGTACCCGCCGCAATGCACGAGTATCCTACTAGTATATTTGTTAAATATAATCCTAGTTTATTTCTTAAATTTAGGTTGAAGTATTAAGCAATATGGAGTGGTAGCTTAGATAGCAAAGAGCCTCACATTTAATAGTAACCCTCTTGGCATAAAAACATTATGTTCTTTCTTCCTCTTTTTTTGATCATTATAACGTGTCGATATGTGTTTATAAGTGATGCCATTACCCTGTACATCAAAGTGCAAGAGAAGAACACTCGTATTCGTCAACGAAGTGTTAGAGTTATCACACACACGTAACTAGTGTTACAATTCTCTTCTTTCCCCAAATTCTCTAAGTTGTATATGTTGTAAAGTTGTATATCTGACTTGTGTGTGAGTCATGATTAGGTGTGTTAGACAAATACGGACAAAGTGTAAGTCCGTGAAGTAGTGTGTCTAGATTAGGACTTTGTTTAAGTCGGTGTATCTGTGTGTGAAGACTTGGACTCAGTGTGAATCTGTGAAGTGAAGACTTGGACCGAGTGAAGGTTCGTGAAGGCTTAGATCGGGTGAAGATTCAAGTGGACGGGGTGATCGTCCGTGTGAAGATTTGGATGGGGTGATCGTCCGTATGAAGACTTGGATTGTGTGTAAATCCAAGTGGACAAGAGTGCTTGTACGTGTAGCCACATGGGCTTTGTGTAGATTGGTTCTAGCTAGGATTAGGACCCGACATTCCGCTTAGTGTCGTTAAACTTGGTGTAAGCTTTGTGTACGGTTTGCTCCGCTAGAAGGGAGTGTGTTGACATAGTGATTGTGAATTCTCGAGTGTGGTACTCAGGGAGTGGAGTAAGGCGAAAAGTGAGTTTCGTGCCAAACCACTATAAATCTCTACGTCTCCGTGTGGTTGTGTTATTTCCTTATCTCTTGTCTTTACTTTACTTACTTTACATATTGCCATTATGTTTATAGATCTTACATTACTATTGGTTTTTTAAAAAGAACATAAAACAACTAAAAATATTTTAAAACTTAATTTTAAATGGTAAAAGGCTGTTAAGATCGCAATCCCACGTGAGATCATTTTTGTCTTTGCAAGATCGAGATCGTAGGATCGGATCGAGATCCTACGATCCTACTTAAATGTCTAAAAATCTTATTTTTCTAGTAATTCGTATTCAAAGATGATTGTATAACAAATTAGAGAAGAAAAAAGAGTTCTGAAAGTTATAGTAATATGAGAATGTGACACGTAATACTCTAAAATACAAAAATATCTAATCGTTAATTAAGAATGCTGAATCTTTTAATCAAAAAATCTATATATCTTGATCTTATTAGACATTTACAGTAATTAACGCTTGCTATATTGTTTTAATTTAACAAAATTCATTCATTTATAGTTTATTAGTTAGTTAAATTAAGGGAAGTAGGATCGAATCGAATCAAGATCTTACGATCTTATGGTAAGATCGAGATTATACTTAAGATCCTATGCTATTTAAGATCCTACGAAGGATCGACTCGTTTTTTTTAACGAGATCGTAAGATCGAAAGATCTTAAGAGCTAGATCGAGATCTTAACAGCTCGTAAAACTATTCAACCTTTTTAGTTCTACATCATTAAAGTTGAGTAAAAATGTAAACCAATTTAACTCATTTACTCTTTGTTAACGAAACATGACAAATCCAGAAACATGACAAATCCATAGAATGTCACTATCCTTATCTAATATTGCGAAAACAAAAACAATCCCGCACGAGATCTCAACCTTGACAGCATCGTTTTCAACGACCACACTCGTTTAAAAATATGGTCATACCAATCCAATTAACTATTTAATGTTGAAATAAAAAAACACAAACACTAATAAGTCTACCTAATTCCCAAAATCCCTTTTCATCATTAGATTAACACCAAGAACCAAACATGGGTGTGATAAAATCCGCCATAGGTGACGGAGTGTTAACTTTCATGTGGGTATTTTGTGCATCATCTTTAGGTGCAGCTACTAGTGTCATAGCAGCATATCTTGGAATTAAAGGGATGACGTCACTGCTCATCACAACCAGTCTTATATTTGTTTTGTTGTTTGTGTTTGGTGTTGTTGGTGATTTGTTGGGTGGGGCCAGTTTTAATCCTACTGGTACTGCTGCTTTTTATGCTGCTGGTTTGGGGAGGGATACTCTTGTCTCTGCTGCTGTTAGGTTTCCTGCTCAGGTAGTTGTTTTTTTTTTTTTTTTTTTTTTTTTTTTTGATGTTGGTTTAGGTTTTTGACTTTTGATCATGTTTTGTTGGGGAGTTTAAGGTTTGCGGATTAGTTGTAGTTTTGTGTTTTGATGTGGTTATATGATTGAAGGTAGAGATTATGAGGTGAAGTTAATATTTAAGGGGGTGTTTAGCTGTTCGGGATTGCGATTTGTAGTATATGATGTGATTTGATTATTGTGTTTGGAAACCGCAAATTAATCAGATAACAATGTACGACAAATCATGTAAAATTAGTGATATCAGTGTTCCTTAGAAACAAAACGCTGTTTTGGAAACAAAATATATTTTGGAAATGCAATCTCAAACACCCGCGTAACTGCTTATCTGGTTATTCCGTTATTGCATTGTTTTAAACTATATAAGCAATACCCAACAGTCCAACAGTCCAACACTATTAAAAACTTGCTTATTGCTGGAAAAAGTAAGCACTTAGAAATAACTCGATAAGGTGGTGTTTGCGGATAAGCACTTAATAATAAGCAATTGCGAAAACATCCGCTAACATGCTTACTTGTTAGTGCTTATTACTTTTACAATGAGCAGTTCTGGATAGTGTTTAGAACAGGCAGATAAAAATTTAGAAAGAAATCCCAAACGCCTCCATAGTAAAATTGCTCATTGTGTTTTGATTCTGTAGATGAACAGTAAGGGTGTTTGTGATTGCTTGTGCAAACTACTGATCATTTTGAATGATATAATTCGTTTTAAATAAACAGCTAGGAGTTGCTAATTTAAAATAGCAATAAGCAGATAAGCAATTCCAATAAGTTATCCCAAACGAACCTTTATATTAGTAATCCAAAGGTGCTTCTCCTTATCTGATGTCTGTGACCTTTGTTATAGCAAATTTAGTTTAAATGCACATCCAAACGTCTCTTTAGTATAATTTTAACAACTCCGTACCTACTACCACAAGTTAGGTGGTTCTGGCATTAAAAGCCGATGATGCCAGAAAGTAAATGAAGTATGGGTTTTGGGTGTGAGTTATGAGTCCATTAAAAGCTATTTATTGATGGTTTAAAATAACATTCTTATATGGTTTTATTTGGTTAAAGGTCATCTTTGCCAATTTGCCACTGTGAGTCAACTTAGGTTAGAATGTAATGCTTTACTCAATTTTGGAATGGATAGTTGGAATCTTGGAATGCATATGTAATTAGCACGTCTAACCATCTAGGCACCTATTATGTTGATTCAGAGGCTATTCTAATGGAAAAACTTTGGTGGATACTGGTTTTGGCATTAACATTTCACACTGCCGGCGCCACACCGGTGATGGATGGGTGGTAGTTGTGAATTAGGAATCCGTTATAAGCTCTCTTTTGTCGTTCTGAAATCACATTCTTGTCTGGTTTTTGTTGTTTGAAGTTATATTTGTCAATATGCTGTTTTGGGTTATGGAGGTTAGTGTACCACTATGATTTCTACAAATCTAAATTTGACTTAATTTTGTAATTAATGGACGAAATGCAATCTAGAAAGTTCTTGTTATTAAATGACCATATATTTACCTTGTCTTAAGATGGAAGCTCAAGAATTTTTTTTTGGGTAAAGGGAAGCTTAAGAATTGTAATACAAGGAAATGCAACATCTTAGGATATGCATTATATCAACTAAACACATGAGATATCTTTGACTTTTGAGTTTGAACTGTATGTTCTTGAACTTTAAAATTGATATAAACAAGGTGTTTCTTGCCCAAGCGTTGCGGTGGAAATACACAAACGTTATGCGCAAAATTCTCATTTATAAAAGTATGAATGAAACGTTAAAGTTAGAGAAATGTGAAATTTTAGAAGTAAAATTATAAAATTATAAAATTATAAAATTATAAAATTATAAAATTTTAGAGAAATATAAAATGAATAGTGATGAATAGTAAAACTTGGCAAATTGATATTAAGGATAGATGCAATAAATATTTGGGGGAAACCTCTACAGTTTGTAAACCTTTGATGTTAAACGACAGAAACTATGTCAATTTTGGATTTGAAAAGCATCTACTTTGACTCTTAAGGTCTATGAGCATCTCGTTTCTCAAATATGTAGCAACTTTGTTGCAAGCAACGAACTTTGACTTTCCAAGTTAACATGTGAATCTTATGTTCGAGTTTTTGACAGGCGTTAGGTGCAGTTGGTGGTGCATTAGCAATTGTCGAGACGATGCCATTGAGCCACAAACACATGCTCGGCGGACCCTCTGTTAAAGTTGACTTGCATACTGGTGCTATTGCTGAGGGGGTGTTGACTTTCATCATGTCCTTTTTGGTACTTTTCATTGTCCTCAAGGGTCCCAAAAGCCCACTCATGAAGAATTGGATGCTTGCTATGTCAATTGTGACTATGGTTGTTACTGGTTCCAGTTACACAGGTCCTTCAATGAATCCTGCCAATGTAAGTATTATGTATTTACTTCACTTTTGTTTATCTGACTTTCCTTTTATAGAATGTTAATAAACCCATGATCTTTTTTAGTAAGTGTAAAAAATTGGGCAGGGCAGGGAGGGTTGGGTAACTGGCCAAATATGTAAATAGTTTGTGCGTGTCATAAAGCGGGCGGGTTGGATTAGGTTGACCCAGAAAACTATTTGACCACTTTTTATCATAAAGAATTAGTGTCAAATATGATCACAAAAACTACGTTATGTCAATATGTTAACTGTTTGCATGAAATAATTTAGGATGTTATATACATTATACATAGGAGGTGACACGAACACAATTTCATTTCAATGCATGTAATACTTTGTGTTTTTTTGTTTCAAGGTTTCTGGCTACTGTAGGTCTTTCACTTCATGTATACCAACGATCTATTGCTTATAGTGTTGGTATACATTTTTTGGGTGTGTGTGTGTGTGTGTGTGTGTGTGGGGGGGGGGGGGGGGGGGGGGTGAAGGGAGTTTGGAACTGCCATATTATTGTTCCATCGGCTTGTATGCTATATATACTTGTTGCCTTGCAGAAAAATAAAAATAGAATCATGCATGACACACTTTTTGTTTTTGTCATTTCTACCCCTACATTTTGTTTTCTTTCATAACTGGACAACATAAAAAATACACTTTGGGTGACTTCTGACCCTTTACCAGTTTTCTTTCAGGCTTGATTGTAATGATTTTACATGTTCGATCTGTTAGTAATAACACATAACTCTAATAGACCCATTAATAGGTTGAAGCCTCCCTCGCCATTTTTAGTATTAGATCGCTAAATACAGTTATATTATTCTTTTGTGCAGGCATTTGGTTGGGCATATGTTAACAATCGACACAATACATGGGAGCAGTTTTACGTTTACTGGATTTGTCCATTTATTGGTGCAATATTCGCCGGTTGGATTTTCCGAGTGTTCTTTCCGCTACCTTCAAAGAAGAAGAAGACAGCTTAATAACAAGACAGAAAATCACTTCTATTCTTGGTAACAAATTATTGTTTAAGAATTAGACTTTCTTCTAATGGGAATCATGTAGATATTGTGATTCCTTCATTTAAACTTACAAATGCTTTGTAATTTAACTTTAGTGTTACATTTCAACTTTTAATATTGTTGCCTTGCTTCCCTTTTATTGGTGCTAAGATTCTACAAAAGTTGTGGATTCAGGTTTTCTTGTGTGGGTATCTTATCATCGCAAAATGATTCATGAGTGTGCATTACAATTTTAACATTTTTTATTATTTATTTATTTTTCAAAAAGCAACTAATTAATCTCAAAAGTTTAAAGGCAACTAACACAAGGGTGGTTGATTATTAAAAGGACTTGTGACTATCACTCTAACATATATGAGGTCTCAAGTTCAATTTCTGCTAGGTGCAAATAAATTTGAAGTGGCCACACCAGCCTTTTAAAAAGAGAGGGCTTTAACTGGTTTGAGTCTGTGTGATAGTGAGTTCAAACCTCGTGGATTAGTTGGCCAATAGATCGGAAACCATGTTAAAAAAAAAAAAAAAAAAAAAAAAAAAAAAAAAAAAAAAAAAATCTCACAATATTCACACAACAAATCGATTTCACAACGTCCTCAACAAAATTTGAACCCATAATAATTTGATTGGGGAACATTCTTATATATGAGGTACCATTGACACACACGACCTTTGATTATATTTTTAGCATATGATCAAAAATAGTTTTAAGGGTATAAATATTTTCTTAAAAAGTATATCATCTCTACTATATATATAATATAGAGAATGCCATTACCTAAAAACACTCGAAATTAGAAATATTGAATTATTATTATGCTTTTGGATAGGGTTTAAGTTAGAAGAAAACTGTATGGGAAATAACGATAATTACATATCTGAGATGCATCGACTTGAATTAGATGCATCTCTATTTATTTAAATGCATCTCATTTAGTTTTAAAAGCGATTTAGAAGTGAAAACTATGCAAAGTAGTAACAACAAATTTGACTAACATAAGACAAAAAATACATATGATTCGCCTAACTTGATAAAATGCATCTAATATGTGTATATGAGGTCTCAAGTTCAATGTTTTAGCTAGAAAATACATCTCTAATGTGTGATTATAGTTAGAAAATACATTAGGGTGCATCTAAAAGATTAGAGATCCATCTAATCTAAGTCAATGTATCTCTAATATGTGATTATAGTTATTTCTTATTTTTTTTATTTTAAGATTTTTTCTCATTTGATCCTAAGTCTTATACTCTTATGTCTTGCCTAAAATGTTGTCCCGTAATGTTGTTTATAAAATTACTCAATCTTACAATTCTTTTTTCTTTTTATAGATTCATCTCAATCCCGCTCTCAATACCGATCCGTATTTCAAACTCAGTTTGTTAAATTAGAGTTGGTATAATACTGCCATCTCCAAAGATGGTGAAGATTAATTTGCCAACGTCAATTGCCAAACGTTACATGAAAAACTTAACCCTAATATTTAAAATATAGCTATTTGTCGCTATAAAATTTCGTCGCTATACACGGGTACACACCTAGTATTGATTAAATGCCTATAATATTATTATTAAAAAAAACTAAAGGTTTAAAAAAAATAAAAAATAATGAGCGTTACAAAAATAGGATCAAATGCGTGAATTTGGTCCAGTTTGGGGACCAACGATATAACTTTTAACCGGTAATATTAGCTAGATCGAAGATTATTTGAAAATATGTTGTGTATCTTTAACAATTTATAAAGTACATTGTGTAGACCTGTTTATTTTGAAAAATATGTCGCGTATATTTATCTTTCTCCCTTATTTGAATCAGTATTACGGTCTTTTAGGACAAACAAAACTTTAGGGGAAAGAGAAATTGGCTAAAATGCCCTTCGAATTAATCTTGGTATGACGATAATGCCCTGGACAGTTAAGTCTAACTTTACACAGTTATACTTCAAAATAAATCACACTGCTTAAACCACTCCAACAATATCTCTGTTCATAACATTGTTTCATAGAGAAAATTTCCAACAATGTAAATCAGAATGAGTGATTTCGATCGTTTGATTATAAAATTCTCGTTTTTGTTTAGAAGGGCTGAAGCCTCCAAAGCTTCTCAGGGGTAGATCTGTTACAGATCACTATCAGCAACCGACCTCCTAAAATTGTAATCATCTCCCATGATAAAATGCTGAAACGCTGTCGTCAACGCCAGTATAATGAGTCCGTATCAGATATGCTAAACCACTATCGTGGGGTTATTTTAGTAAATTTAGTACTGCTTATCCTCTCATTTGTTTGGTTCTGTTTCTGAGGCCTTCAGCTTGTGATCGGTCTAATGACGTTTTAGTAAATATTTCCTTTATGTTAACAAGTTTTTCTCATATCTATTTGAGGAATTCTAAGCTCGTTGTATAAACTAAAACCATTGCATGCCTTTGTTATGGTATTTGTTAGTTATTTGCACTATGGGTTATTAGCTGCTCGAGCCAAGATTTTGGGAACCTCTAAAGATTCCAATAATCCATATGTCTTGTCTGACTATAATGGTATGCTCAAGTTAGTGGCCTTAGTAATGTTGTGTTATCTTATATCCTCTTTTTATGTTAGTCTCTTCAATTCTTACAGGTGGCGGTTATAATCATTTAGTTATGAGTGGGTCGATTTGGCCTATGTTTCAGGTTTAAAAAGGGTTAAACCGGTAAAAAGTTAGCTTAAAAGGAATTGGGTAACCTGCTAAAGCATTTTATCTAAGTTTAATGATTATTGTTAGAATAGTATGATTCTTTTTTATCATATTAAAGTTTCAAATTCTCGGACAATATGTGAAACTCACCTATTTTGACACACGTAAAATTACCCCATTTGACCCAAACCCATTTACTACCAGCAAATTAAATCATCTTATGTATGAGGGTCTAAGTTTTAAACATGTTACACGTTCAATTTTCTGTTCTTTATTTGATTTACAAATTGGTTTCTCTTTTAGGAGTTAACTCTAGTCTTATGGTGGAGGTGATTATAAAGTTTCATCTCGTCCATCTGGTTCAAGTATGAACAAGTGCAAAGAAAAGGTACTCAAGGCTCTTAAAGTTGATGAATCAAGTTGCTCCCACGACAAATGCACCTTTGGTGGGGTATGGAACGGTGGTGACGGAGTTGCACCAAAAAAACTTGTTTGTTGCTTCAATTTTCTTCGACCGGGCTGGCTGAGGTATCCAAATAACTACATATTTTTCTAAATATTTTTTTTAGCCGGAGCTGACTGTAATGTGACAACTTTTTTCAAATGTTCATCTTGGGTAATCAACTTTTTTTAGGCTGGAATAGACCATAAAAGTTTTAAAAGTTATACCAAAACAACTTCTGTGAAATTTTGAAGGTAATGTGACACAATAACTAGTCACGCATTTCTCTTGTGTGGCGCCAGATCAAAACTATCTTTGGTGATTACCTTAATTATACAAATATTCTGAAACCTTAATGATTTTTATCTCGCTCAATATAAGTTAATTGGTTACCTAAAATAGAAATCAGACAAAGTATATGATATGATCTGAGATAGTTAGTTGTTGCTCAAATAAATAAATAAATAATCAGACCAAGATATGTCACCATTTTTTGCAATTAGCCCTTTACTAAAACATGACAGAAAAATAAAATTGATATCTTAAGGTTTCCATTTTAATGTGAAATTGATATCTTATATATGCATGGATCTCATGTTTGAGCTCACATTACTTGTAAATGGTTTTGGTAAGTTACATCCACCCTCATTATATTATACATAATTACATACGACATTAGTATCTTCTTCCTTTCCATATAGTGACACTTTCCTTAAATGGTTTTTCTGGGACTAAAGTTGTATAAGAAATTGCATTTGTTTTTGTTGGGCAGGTTCAGATCCGTTGCAAGAGATTACAATGCTGAAGAAAGTCGAATACCAAAAGTCACTAGTTGAAGCTGCTTGGCCATTAGGCTGGTTGTCAAGGATGTGAAAGCTTCACCTAAGAGCCCCACATCACGCGCCAACTTCCTTGCCATCCTTTGCCATTCACGCGCTAGGCACAACTACCAAAACAATATTTGGTGAAGCCTTCACTAATTGTAAAAGCTGAAAAACAGGCCCCACCATCTCATTTATCACTTTGTAAGTTGCATTTATTCACTTTGTAAAAAGTTGCATTTATCAATATGAACATTGAATTATGAACGTCCAATTTATTTTCGTCACATTTATAAGTTGCAACAAATTGGGAGTTAAAAAAATATATACGTTGGGAGTTAAAAAAAAATAAATAAAAAAAATCATACCACCCCACTATTTATTTTATATAAATACCCACAAACTTTTTTTTTTTTTTTTTTTTTTTTTTTTTTTTTTTTTTTTTTTTTAACATAATCTCAAATCAACACAATCTCAAACAATATATATCTCATTCCTACTATGACTGAAGTCAAAAAGCTTTATAAACATCATGAACAAATACACGGGTTTCCGGGTATGTTAGGAAGTCTTGACTGGTGAAAAAACTTGTCCCTTGCCTACTAGCCTTAGGCAATGCAATCGAAGCTGTGTCAGAAATCGTACAAGCACTAATACATTATGCCTAAAATTTACTTCACTGGTATGCAATTTGTTTGGGGATCTACTATATTAACGGGGTCTACTCCCCCCATCTGCAAACCCTCCCTAGTGGGAGGGGTACTTTTGCAGCTTTTGTCCTTTTTTTAATTTATTATTATTATTTAATTTATTTTTTTATTTTTTTTTTGTCCAATGTTGTCCAGTTTTTTGGGTCCAAAGATTGCACACAAGGAGTGGTTTTTTTTTTGTCCAAAGATTGCACACAAGTGCAGTTATCACACAAGCACAGCAGGACAACAGCTCAGATTAACACGTAATCATCATCGCCGATTTAGAAAACCATTTTGCACAAGTGATTAAAAAGTGTTAGGCTCGGATATGAAGGTTGCAAAATGATAAAAATATCACTTTGCCATCCTTTCGGTTTTTATAAAACCATTCGTCATCGCCTTTTTTGAAAATTTTTTTTGTCCAAAGATTGCACCCAAGTGCAGATTGCACCCAAGTGCACATATCAGATTGCACACAAGCATATTGCAACCAAGTTAGATTGCCCAAGTGCACAGATTGCAACCAAGTTAGATTGCCCAAATGCACAGATTGCACCCAAGTTACACATGTTTCACAATTCTCACATATTGCAGATTCCACATTACACAAGTGAAACACATGTTTCACAATTCTCACAAGGTTCACAAGCTCAGGCTGTTAGGTACCAAAAGCAAAAGTAAAGATTCCCAAACTGCAGAAACTCACAAGAGGAATCTCAACTGCAGGAACTCACAAGGGGAATCTCAAAGTGTTAGGTACAACAAAACGTCTCATGATATATTGAGCCTCACCACAAAGCAGTATCACAAAGCAATCTCAATCACAAAGCAACTATCTCAATCACAAACCCAACAAAGCAAATTCACAAAGTAACTCTCACCACAAACAAAGCAAAACAAGTACCCCCAAGTTACCACAAGCAGATTCCACAAGTTACAACAAGTGCAGATTCCACAAGTTACAACAAGTTACAGATAGGGTTGGGTTATATTGACAGTGCCAAGTTTTTTAGTTTAACCCTCTCTAGTACCTAGGGTTGGGTTATAACACAAGCCAAGTGAAACACAAGCCGCAAGTAACAAACCACAAAGAAACAACAAATATCTTAGGCTGCCGATATGTCTCAATCTCCATTTTACACACAACATGTAATCACCATTTTACACATTAATTAGACATCGAGATAACATTAGGCTCAGATTATAAGCTGTTTCACATAAGCAAGTTTTATCATATATGGCTGCAACATCGAAAGTTGCAAAATTAAGTTTTTTTTGTCGTTCAGTCGGAAATGCCACGTCAAAATCATGTTTTTTTTTAATCATCACTGCCTTATCTCAGATTTTTTTTTTCTTTTTAACAAGTTTCAAATCAGCTTAAAATAACAAACTGCTTATCAAGCATATAAGCAGTTTGTTATTTTCAGATTCATAAGCAGTTTCATCACCAAACCCTCTACATAATAGAGAGGGTTAAACTAAAAAACTAGCCATCGTCAATATAAACCAACCCGTATAGTATATAAGAACGGGGTAGGCCATAAGCACGTAAGCACTTTTTTATCATAAGCACATAAGCAGTTTGCCAAGAAACCATAATCACAGAGCCTGTGGACTGGGGGGTAGGCCAGAGCAGGTATTCATACCACTCAAAGGTGGCAGATCAAGGTGTTAACCAACCCACAGCCACGGGTATTCATCACAAACTGCTTAAACATAAGAAGTAACACTTACCCATCACATAAGAACCACCAACACTTAAGAACACATAATCACCAACCACAGAACCACCAACACTTAATCACCCACCAAAGAACCACCAACCACAGAACCACCAACACTTAATCACCCACCACAGAACCACCAACACTTAATCACCCACCACAGAACCACCCACATCTCAAATAATCACATAATCACCCACCACAGAACCAATAAACCCAAACCCTAATTTTTAAAATTTAGGTGTTTTATATATTTATGATAGATCTGCTTAATTAAACAACACACAACTCAAATAATCACATAAACATCACATAATTACCCACCACAGAACCAAAAAACCCAAACCCTAGTTTTTAAAATTTAGGCGTTTTATATTTTTATGCTAGATCTGCTTAATTAAACAACACACAAATCAAATAATCACATAAACATCACATAATCACCCACCACAGAACCAATGATGAGGCAAAAAGTGTACCGCTTTTAAGGGGTCATTTAAGCCCGAATTCGTGATTATTTGATCAATTATTGCCCTAAATCGTTTCTTTTGTCATTTTAGGTACTTTTGAGGAGAAATCTAGAAAAGGAAGCATTTTGGACGTTTTTGGAGCATAAAAGTGAAGAAAACGGCAAAGTCTCTAATTCCTTGCTGGGAACAGTACCTGACGACGTCAAGGATTAACACATGACGGCGTTAAAAGTGGCAAAAGAGGTGGATGTGGAAATTATAACGTGACGGCCCAGAGTATTTTCAATGTTAATGACCTGACGGTGTCACCAAGGCCGTCAGGGTCAAAATGCAAGTGACGGCCCAGAGCATATTACTACATGAAGGCGTCAAGAGTGGATCTAGGCAATACGAATTTTAGTTTGGCGGCGAGTTGACGGCGTCAGAAGTTAATACATGATGCCATCAGGATGCTTTGTCTATATATATTTTTCCAATTTTTCATTGTAAAGTGTGGAACAAGTTGTGGAATACTAAAACACAAACCCTAGGTCGAATTTCCTGCTTATTGAAGGGGTTTCAAACCCTTCTTTCTTCCATGTTTGAATAAAGATAAGTTCTTCAATAATCATTCAATATGTCTATGTATTGTTTGATTCTATCTTATGCTTGTCTTTCTTTTAACATGTTAGGCTAGGTTTTCATTGTATTTGCTTAGATGTAGTGAAACCTAAATGTTGATTATGGGTTGATTGTTTGTTTATAATTGTTATGGATGATTGTATTCGATGTTAGGCTTAAGAAAACTGGCAGACTTCTATTGGTAACTTGCTTGAACGTCTTAAGAAACATGATCGGAGGTGTACTACGATTTTTGGTTGTATTTAATGCATAAGTGAATTCTAATGATCCCATGTTAGGAGTTTTTAGTCGGCTTGACATAGGAGTGAAGTAGGATCTTATAGAGTTAGGGAATATTGTACACGGCCCTACGACTAGTATTAAGGAATATAACCCGTCATCCATGCAATTGTAACAAGCTAATCAACCGGTAAAAGATATCTAGGGAGTAATGAAATCTAGGTAAACACATCTTTTCGCATTATTGTTTCCTCCACATTAGTTTAATTTCATTTCTTTTATTTTATTTGATTGCATCTTTAGTTAATTGGGTTAGTTGACTAGCAACTAATTCCGCCCACTCCTTCAAATCCCGAGATTTTACTTGCTTTTATAAAATATAAAAAAATACAAAAAGAATCATTCCTCGCCTCTAGACCTAGTTTAGTAGGCTTTCTAATCCTAGCGACACTATTCCAGAGTTGAACGATCAATTCCCCGGTACTTGTCACTATACTATACTACAACGACCAGGTACACTGCCTGGTGGGGATTACAAGCTTCAAAAGATCCCTTGAGAGGTAAAACCTGTTGTGTGGGCGCAATCCCCCGTATCAAGTTTTTGGAGCCGCAGCCCGGGGAATAGTTATTATCTAGGTTAGAATTTCTTTTTATTAGGTCTACTTGCTAGATTCCTTTCTAGTAAGATTTTTATTTTATTTATAGGTTTTCTTGTAGTCTATCTCTTCTTTGTGTCTTTGTTTATAAAAACCTTTCCATTGACTCTTCCGTTCACCATTATGGAGAACGCGAATCCACCATACTACCAACCACAAAATTCACCTACTCCAAATGGCATATTGATGTTTAAACAACATGAAGATGAACCTATCTATGATGCATGGACTCGTTTTAAATATTTACTTCGAAAAGTCCCTCATCATAGTTTCGATCTATGGTCCCAAATTGAAATATTTTACCATCGTGTCGACCACTATACCATAATGGACATTGACCATGCCGCAGATGGGAACCTTTGGGGATTAAGTGCTGAAGAAGCATGGGAAGCCATAGAGAATTATGCCATACTCGCTAAAAAGTTGGACAATCCAACAAAGGTTGTTACGGATCAATTGATAGCAAGTTTGAGGGAACAAGCAAGAAGTTTGTTTGGGGATAATAAGCCTATAGATGAGATACCTAGGTGCACGGAGTGGTTTGATTTCACCATAATACAAGATGAACACATAGGTAATCTAGATACAATGGAGGACGAGGTGAATAACATAAGCCCACTCAATGCTCCACAAGTCCTACCATCATTTGATGCGTACACACCTCCCTTGACTTACTCGGAAGAAGTAGAAGAGACTATAGGAACCCCAATAGAGGTAGAACCTTTGGACCAAGCACCACTTTAGGATATAGGTTTGAATACTTGTAATGATAACCTTACTCTTAGTTCTAGGGAATTTCCTAGTTTTGATGAACCGGAGCCTCAACCAAAACCATTACCTAATCTTCCATCGTTACATGTGAATTTAGGAATTGAAAAAGGTCCCGATCCACCCATCAAACCATATAGTCCGGGTAGTTTTACGTTGAAGGTAGTAGACTCCAAGCCTTGTAGAGAGGAAGCTGGCATAGGAGTGAACCATGACCTTACATACTTACATCACCCATTCATGATTGATCACAAGACACATTATGGGTTTAAACCGGGTTTATTAGGTCAAGATGGATTCCCAACTAGGAGTCTCTCAAAGTTGATAGAAGATGATCCCTTTTTAGGAGAAAACTTCAACTCACCCATTGACAAAAGTGAACTAGGTAAGGTTATGATGACTGGAGCACACCCCTTTAAGCATATAATTCATCCACCACTCTTTCCTCACGAGGCATACTTTCACCGAGAAGGTGTGTATCGCTACTATCACCCGCACTTAATCCTAAGTGTAGGGAAAACTTCTCTTATTTCTGTTAAATAAGGGTAGAGTTAGGCTCATGACTCGAACAAAACACAAGCGCTTATTAGGAGGCAACCCAAGCTTTGTTTGTTTGTTTGATTTTATTTGTTTCCGTATGCGTGTTTTATTTTTATTGTTGGTAAATTATGTTTCAAAGTAAATTGTGAAAATGCTTTATTTTGTTTTTAACTTCATCATATTACATATAAAGGTATTTTGCAAAAGCTAAGTGTAAGGGAGATCCAAATTTGTTTATAAGAACGAAAATGATCATGATTTGGTACAATATTAAATGAACATGTATATTAGTAATTGTTAGAGTCAAATGCTTGTATCGAGTCATAATGATGTTTTGCAGGATTTTCCAGGAAATAAGGCATAAGTTTTTCTAGAAATTTTGTGGAAACTTAACATAAGATTTTTCCAGGAACATTCTGACGGCGCCAGGAGTTACAACCTGACGGCGTCAGGTACCAAAATTCTGAAAATTTTTGCTAGTTTTGTTTAAACCGGAGTCTTAAAGTTTTTGTTGATTCTTTAGTTTTATAAACTCCAGGAAATCTGTAAATATTCATTCCACAAGCATTATATCTTAATTTGTTTTTTAGGATTTTTTAGTATATATAGATTGCCGCCGATTTTACGCGAGGTTTGCCTTGATTGTTTTCTCAGGTTTAACAGGTTATATATGACAAGAAGATGATTTATATTTCTGGAGGAAAGCTTTCAATGTTCATTTTCTTGGAGGAAGATCTAACCTTGTTGACACACTATCCACACCGAACGAATCAGGGGAGTATTTGTTTTCATTCTTTTACCAGCTTTACTTTTACATCCTTTAATTGAACATTGGGTACAATGTTCATCCTAAATGTAAGGGGAGATTAAATGATGATACCTTATAGGATACAATTGCATTTGAGTTTGATTGTTCGATAGTAGGTGTGTAATAAAACTAAAAGAAATACTTGTTAGTGTAATTTTAGCGCCAAATCCAAATTTTTTTACAACATTTAGGAGTGAAACTTTAGCCTTAACAAGCGTCTCATGGATAGGAGTTGTATGACTAGCACAAAACCGTACCACTTAAAAAATTTTCCACCCAAATATGTGAGGTTCGCCTTTAGATTTGATAGGAAAAGCATTAGTTATTAGTGCTTATGAGTGTACCGGTAGTACTTAGATTCTGGAACTTGCGTTAGTGATACATCCCGAGATCGCTAGTGAGACTACATTCGTGTAGTAGGATTTACTACATGATAAAAGGCATTAGGATCATCCTTGTGTTTAAACCCGTATCATAATTACTTGACCATTTAAGTCATATTACTTGACTAGTAAAGTCAATTAATTTTCCCACACCTTTGCGTTGTACTCATTTTTAGTACACGATACCCCTAGTACACCCCTCCGAGCCTATCTTTTCGTTTCTAACTTAAGCATCTTACTTAAAGGAAGAATTTGTTACAACCCACCCCAAATGTGCAACCAAATCGCCTTAGCCTTCCGTGTATGCACTCATCTTTATTGCATTATTGTTACATGTTTAAACCCTTAGTTAATTATCTAATTGATTACGTGGTTGCTAAGTCAAGTCATATCTTGTACATATTGTTTTGGGACGATTGGGACTCATGGGTAAAGTACTAGTGTTATGGAGTAATAGGGAAGAACATCAAATTATTACCCCCATATGTGCGTTAATATTTAAAAAGTACTCCAAGTGTTTTGATTATCTTGATTCGAGTTATTAGAGTAGTTTATTATAAAGTATGTAAAAATTCAAGTGTAAGGGGGATGTAAATCCCCTACGATGTATTATTTTGGATGGTAGGGTAAAAGTGTATGCAGAAAAAAAAAAAAAAAAAAAAAAAAAAAAAAAAAAAAAAGTCAAGAAAAAGAAAAAAAAAATAGAAAAAGAAAAAGAGAAAAAACATATGGACTACCATCCCGTTTCATTCTATGCTTATTTTTAAGTTTTTGTTATTTTTTGATTTATTAGCTTAAGTCGAGTCGAGTCTTGGCTTAGCAACGCCATATTGTACATGTAATTAACCAAGATGATTAACTCGCCACCCATAAATATTGCCTTTATCCAACAAAACCGTGTTTTCCATATCCCTACACCTAACGTTATAACCCTTTAAAAGACCTCTTTGATAGTTTATCCTACGTGCTTACGCCAAGTGGTAGAGGTTTGATCATTTCCTAAGCCTATGGTAATCTATTTGCTATGACAGGTAGTGAGAGATGTTTTCCATTTCCTTATTGTGATATATACTTTATTACACCCGAGAGATGTGAGTATCTAAACACTATTTGTGAGGTGCTAGCATATGACCTCCATGCTTGTTTTTGGTTTCTAGTGGAACGACTATTTGTTGTAATTACTTTTATATTAGTGTTAAATGACCCCTAACTTGTATTTTGATGATGCGTGGGAATCGCACCTTGCTTTACCTCTCGAGGGATCTCGCGAGGCTTACAACCCCCACCAGGCAGTGTACCTGATCGTTGTAGTATAGTATAGTGACAAGTACCGGGGGATTGATCGTTCAGCTTAGGAATAGTGTCGCTAGGATTAGAAAACCTAATTAATAGTTCTAGAGGTGAGAGATGATTATTTTTGTATTTTTATATTTTTATGAAAGCAAATAAAATCTCGGGTTTTGAAGGAGTGGGCGGAATTAGTTGCTAATCAACTAACCCAAAACTAAGATGCAATCAAAATAAAATAATAAAAAATGAAAACAAACTAATTAAACTAAGGTTGTGAGCAGTAATTGGAGAAATTGTGTTTACTTAGACTTCACTACTCCCTAGATATCTTTTACATGTTAATTACTTGTTACACTTGTATGAATGACGGGTTGTATTCCTTAATACCATTCGTGGAGTGGCATACATAACTCCCCAACTCTATGAGCTCTTATCTCCTCCTACACCATGACCCAGCACAACTATAGGGATTGTAAACAGTGGCTCATGCATTAAATACAACCAATAAAGACCTAGTACGCCTCGGTTCATGTTTCTTAAGACGTTCAAGCATGTTACCATTTGGAGATCTGCCAGTTTTCTTAAGCCTAACATATAATATCATTCATTCAAAACAAGAATAGACAAGTAATCAACACATAATCAACATCTAGGTTTCATTAGATCTAAGCAAACACAAAGGAAATTTAGCCTAGCATAGTAGAATTAAGATAAGAACAAAAGATAGACAACCAACACATAGACATATTGATTGAATTAAGAGTATACTTATCTCAATTACAATGCAAGGTCTCAAGGGTTTTCTTCACTTTATGCTCCAAAAACGTCCAAAATAGCCTCTTTTCCAGAATTCGCTCTCCAAACACCTAAAATCACAAAAGGAACGATTTAGGGCAATATTTGATCAAATAAATTCGGATTCGGGCTTAAATGACCCCCTAAAAACGGATCATTTTTCGCCTCATCATATACCCTTACACTTGAGATTTGCTTGTCCTCAAGCAAATGCGCTTTTATTCTACTCGAAAGACAAGTTAGGGGTCATTTAACACTAATATAAAAGTAATTACAACAAATAATCGTTCCACTAAAGACCAATAGACAAGCACGGAGGTCATACACAAGCACCTCACAAATAGTGTTTAGATACTCACATCTCTCGGGTGTAATAAAGTAATATAACATTATGGAAATGGAAGATATCTCTCACTACCTGTCATAGCAAAATAGATTACCATAGGCTTGGGAAAGGATCAAACCTCCACCACATGGCGTAAGCACCTAGGATAAACTATCAAAGAGGTCTTTTTAAAGGGTTATAATGTTAGGTGTAGGGATATGAATTACACGGTTTTGTTGGATAAAGGGGATTTTACTGGTGGCGAGTTAACAATCTTAGTTAATTACATGTACAAGATGGCGTTGCTAAGCCAAGACTAGACTCGACTTAAGCTAATAAATGAAAAATAACAAAAATATAAAATAAACATAGAATAAAAACGGGATGGTAGTCCGTATGTTTTTTTTTTCTTTTTTTTTTTTTTTTTTTTTTTTTTTTTTTTTTTTTTTTTGCATACACTCTTACCCTACCATCCAAAATAATACATCATAGGGGTTTGAGCACTCCTCTTACACTTGAATCTTTACATACTTTACATTTAACTATTCTAATGACTCGAATTAAGAAAATCAAAACACTTGGAGCACTTTTAAGATTAACGTACATATGGGGGTAATAAGTGTTGTTCTTCCCCATTACTCCATAAAATAAGTACTTACCCATGAGTCCCAATCGTCCCAAAACAATATGTACACGGATATGACTCGACTTAGCAACCATGTAATCAATTAGAAAGTTAACTTAGGGTTTAACAAATAACAATAATGCACTAAAAATGAGCGCATACACGGAAGGCTAAGGCGATTTGGTTGTACATTTAAGTGGGGTGTAACAAATTCTTCCTTTAAGTAGAATGCTTAAAGTTAGAAACGAAAAGATAGGCTCGGAGGGGTGTGCTAGGGGTATCGTGTACTAAAAATGAGTACAACGCAAAGGGTGTGGGAAAAATTAGTTGACTTAACTAGCCAAGTAATATGACTTAAATGGTCAAGTAATCGTAATACGGGTTTAACACAAGGGTGATCCTAATGCCTCTTATCATGTAGTAAATCCTACCACACGAATGTAGTCTCACTAGCGGTCTTGGGATGCATCACTAACGCAAGTTCTAGAATCTAAATGCTACCGGTACACTCATAAGCACCAATAATAAATGCTTTTCCTATCAAATCTAAAGGCGAACCTCACATTTTTGGGTGGAAAATTTTTCTGAATATACGGTTATGTGCTAGTCATACAACCTCCTATCCATGAGACGCTTGCTATGGCTAAAGTTTCACTCCTAAATGTTGTAAAAAATTTTAAATTTGGCGCTAAAATTACACTAACAAGTATTTCTCATAGTTTTATTACACATCTACTATCAAACAAAACAAACTCAAGCGAAAGTGCATATGTAAGGTATCATCTTTTTACCCTCCCCTTACACTTAAGATGAACATTGTCCCCAATGTTCAAGTAAAGAATGTAAAAGTTAAGAAGTAAAGAGAATGAAATCAAATACTCCCCTGATTCGCTCGGTATGGATTTTAGGTTGGCCAGGTTAAATCTTCCTCCAAGAAAACGAACAATCAAAGCTTCCCTTCCAGAATATAAATCATCTTCTTGTCTCAAATAACCTGTAAATCCTGACAAAAGTAGACAAGGCAACCTCGCGTAAAATCGGCGGCATCCTATATAAGTTACTAAATCCTAGAAAACAAAGTAAGATATAATGCTTGTGGGATGAAGTTTGCAGATTTCCTGGAGATTATAAAACTTAATAATTCACAAAAACTTATAAGACTCCGTTAGAAAAACAAAACTGGTAAAATTTCCAGATTTTTGACTCCTGACGCCGTCAAGAGCAATTGCCTGACGCCGTCAGAATGAACCTGCAGAAATCTTTATGTTAAGTTTCCGGAAAATTTCTGGAAAAACTTTGTCCTACTTCCTGGAAAATCCTGCAAAACTACATTATGACTCAATACAAGCATTTGACTCTAACAATACGAATACACATGTTCATTAAATATTGTGGAGAATCATGATCGGTTTGTTTTTTTTTTTAAAAAAAAACATATTTGGGGTTTCCCCTTACACTTATCTTTTGCAAAAATACCTTTAGGTTGAAGTTAAGACTAGGCTAAACAACATAATAAAGTATTTCCACATTTTAATTGAGAAACATGATCAACCAACAATAAAAATAAAACATGCATACGGAAGCAAATAACAATCAAACAAATAAAATCACACAAAACATGGGTTGCCTCCCAAGAAGCGCTTTTCTTTATTTACGAGTCTTGTAGCTAGACTCAAAGTTGTGGGTTACTACGTGATTTCATCATCAAACATCACATCTTCCTCATTAATCATTTCATTGTTATTTTCTTGGTAATGTTTTACACGTTGTATGTTAACCGTGAATTCCCTACCCTCGTCATCAACTAACACTACAGCTCCAAATTTAGAGGAATTCTTCACCGTGAACGGCCCATACCATCTAGACTTAAGTTTTCCCGGAAATAATCTCAACCGAGAATTGTATAATAGGACCTTGTCTCCATCTGAAAATTCTTTTGGTTTTTTAATTCTTTGATCATGCCATCTTTTAGCCCTCTCTTTGTATGTGACGGAGGATTCATAGGCTTCTAATCTAAGCTCATCAAGCTCGTGTAATTGCATAAACCTATTATTCCCCGCAGTCGTGTAATCTAAGTTGCATGCCTTAAGCGCCCAATAAGCTTTGTGTTCTAATTCTACTGGTAAATGACATGCCTTACCATACACCATGCGAAACGGGGTCGTTCCAATAGGTGTTTTGTAGGCAGTTCGGAATGCCCATAAGGCTTCGTCAAGTTTGAATGACCAGTCCTTTCTGTTTTGACTAACCGTTTTTTCAAGTATTCTTTTGATAGCTCTATTGGTGTTTTCGACTTGGCCATTGGTTTGTGGATGATAGGCGGTGGAGAATCGGTGGGGTACTCCATACCTTTTCATTACCTTTTCCATTTGTGCATTGCAAAAATGTGTCCCCCTATCGCTGATGAGAGCTTTCGGAATCCCGAATCTTGCGAAAAGCTTTTTCAGGAAATGAATGACCACTC
Source organism: Artemisia argyi (assembly GCA_030686995.1). Taxonomy (NCBI): domain Eukaryota; kingdom Viridiplantae; phylum Streptophyta; class Magnoliopsida; order Asterales; family Asteraceae; genus Artemisia; species Artemisia argyi. The sequence continues at coordinate 40,659,084 of CM060684.1, forward strand.
TAGCATCATTAGTCCTAAGGGCTTGTGCTTCAACCCATTTTGAAACATAGTCAATGGCGACTAAGATGTACTCGTTTCCCCCTGAGGACGGAAAGGGTCCCATAAAGTCAATTCCCCAAACATCGAATACCTCACAAACTTGTATAAAGTTCTGAGGTGCCTCATCCCTACGTGATATATTTCCAGCCCGTTGACATGCATCACACGCTTGTACCATATCTTTTACATCACGGAAAATTGTGGGCCAATAGAATCCTGCATCGAGAATCTTTCGGGCAGTAACATTTATCCCATGATGCCCTCCAGAAGGACCGGAGTGACATTCCCTCATGATTTTTACTGCCTCATTCTCCGAAACACAACGCCTTATAATGTGGTCAGGACACCTTCGGAATAAAAATGGTTCATCCCAGAAGTAATACTTCAGCTGGGAAAAGAACCTCTTCCTCTCGTATTTAGTTAGGTGTTCAGGGACGAGCCTACATCTACTTGCGAAGTAATTGGCAAAGTCGGCGTACCATGGTTCCGAATCAAGGATAGACATTAGTTGTTCGTCAGGAAACGAATCTTTAATCTCACCTCTATCATGTTCATCCAGGGGGTTTTCAAGGCGAGATAGATGATCGGCGGCTAGATTCTCTGCCCCCCTCTTATCGCGAATCTCAACATCAAATTCTTGCAGCAACAAGATCCACCGAATCAGTCGTGGCTTGGCGTCCTGTTTCGCAAACAGATATCTAAGAGCTGAGTGGTCAGTGAAGACGACTGTCTTTGAAAGGACAAGATATTGTCGGAATTTGTCGAATGCAAACACTACGGCTAGTAATTCTTTTTCGGTGGTGGAGTAGTTCTCTTGGGCGGGATTCATGGTTTTGCTAGCGTAGTAAATAGGTTGGAAAAGCTTGTCATGTCGCTGACCTAATACAGCCCCGACAGCGAAGTCGCTAGCGTCACACATTATTTCAAATGGTAACTCCCAGTTGGGTGTGATCATGATTGGAGCTTGAGTGAGTTCCCTTTTTAGGAGGTCGAAAGCATCTTTGCATTCTTGGGAAAAATCGAATGGAGCATCCTTCACCAGCAATTGAGTCATTGGCCGGGCAATTTTGGAGAAGTCCTTGATGAATCTCCGATAAAATCCGGCGTGCCCCAAAAAGCTGCGTATTGCCTTAACAGTCGTGGGGTACGGTAACTTAGATATAGCTTCAACCTTAGCTTGGTCCACCTCTATCCCGTTCCCTGAAATCTTATGCCCCAACACAATTCCTTCCTTTACCATGAAATGACACTTCTCCCAGTTCAACACCAAGTTGGTTTCTTCACAACGTTTAAGCATCTTTTCTAAATTAGCAAGACAGCGGTCGAAGGAGTTTCCGAAGACTGAAAAGTCATCCATGAATACCTCCATGCTGTCTTCCATGAGTTCGTGAAAGATTGCGGTCATGCAACGTTGGAAAGTGGCAGGGGCATTACATAGCCCAAAAGGCATCCTTTTGTAAGCAAACGTTCCATAAGGGCAAGTAAACGTGGTCTTTTCTTGGTCCTCAGGTGCAATGGGGATTTGAAAATAGCCTGAGAATCCATCCAAGAAACAATAGTACTCATGTCCAGATAATCTTTCTAACATCTGATCAATGAATGGTAAGGGAAAGTGATCTTTTCTCGTGGCATCGTTGAGCTTTCAATAATCAATGCATACCCGCCATCCAGTGACAGTTCTCTGGGGCACCATCTCACCCTTGTCATTCTTCACTACAGTCATTCCACCCTTTTTAGGTACAACCTGCACAGGACTGACCCATGGGCTATCCGAGATCGGGTAGATTAGTCCTGCATCCAAGAGTTTGATCACTTCTTTCTTCACTACTTCCTTAATGTTAGGGTTTACTCGCCTCTGGGGTTGCACAGTAGGTTTATAATCTTCCTCCATAAGAATCTTATGTGTGCAAAAAGTTGAGTCAATCCCCTTAATGTCGGCCACACTCCATGCGAGTACCCCCTTGTATTTCTTCAGGATCTCTAAGAGTTTAACTTTTTGTTCCTTTTCCAGGGAAGAGTTTATGATTACCGGGAGTTGATTTTCTCCCTGGAGGAAGGCATACTCCAAATGATTAGGGAGCTCTTTAAGATCAACGTCAGGGGGCTCGATTATAGAAGGTTTGAGCTTGTTCTCGGGCTTTTGGAGCTCGAGATGTTCCGTTGCCTCTTGTCTAGGGTAGAAGGAGACTGCATTAACCTCCTCCGTCTTTTCCACCTCTAGCAAGGGCAGAAAGCTCTCGTCCCGTAACCAGCCTTCATCGATTTGTTCATCGATGCAATCATCAATGACATCTGTGAGCTCATCTACTTCCCCAATAAAGTAGAGCCGGTTGGACGCTTCGAGGGAGAGGTCCATAGAATCTTTAATGTCGAAGGTTGTGCTATCGTCTCCTACTCGTAAAGTCAACTTGCCATCGTAGACATCGATGACTGCACGAGCGGTAGCAAGAAATGGTCTACCTAAAATGATAGGTACCACGTCGTCCTCCTCCATATCCAGGATTACGAAGTCGACAGGGAATTTGAATTTCCCAACCTTGACTAGCACGTTCTCACATATCCCTTCGGGGTATTTAACTGATCTATCGGCTAGTTGGATGTTCATACGGGTAGGCTTCAATCCGGAATATCCTAGTTTACGGAACATAGAGAGAGGCATGAGGTTGATACTTGCTCCCAAATCGGCAAGAGCATTCTTGATTGATAGAGGACCTATAGAGCATGGCAAGGTGAAGCTGCCCGGATCGTCTACCTTCTTTGGTAGCCCTTTATGGGTCACCACTGAGCATTCTTCCCCTAGGGTTACAAGACCCTCGAGCTTCTTCCTGTTAGCGAGCAGTTTTTTGAAATATGTGCTATACTTTGGCATGTGATAGCAAGCATCCAGGAGAGGTATGGTGACAACCAAGTCTTTTAGGTATGACAAGAACCTCTTGTTATCATTCTCCGTTTTTTGGTTCCTTAGTCGGGATGGGTACGGAATTCTCACAGGTGGGTTAGGAAGGGCTGATGGGGAAGGGGTTGTTACTGGTGGTTGGTCCGGGGTGCCAATGACGACATCCTGCTCCTCCTCCCCAGGTTTGTCTGAATTGAGTGTGATTGGGGACGAATTTGGGTAAGGAGGGTCCTTGGTTGTCGTTCCGGCCCGTGTGGTAATCGCGAGCATGGGATCTTTTCCTCTTTCTGACGGTGGTTGGAGGTTATCTAGGGCTGAGTTAAGCTTGCTGAAAAATTCTCCGACATCCTCCTGCTGTTCGTCAAAAAGCTCATTAAGCCCTTTCATTTGCAAGTCTTTTTCGTGAGTGAAGTGACCAAGGTCATCTTCGAAATTGCTCCTGATCTTGAATTCAGGGCCTCCCTCCCCTTCTCTTTTCCTTACCAGATTCCCCCAAAGGGTATAATCATCATTTTGGTAGAAAGGCAAAAGGGAGGGATCAGCATAAATGTCTCCTCCTGATAAGCATGCATGTTCAGTTGTGGCTGCTCCTCCGCATTCCTCCACCTCATGCGGACCTCCACAGTAATCGCAGATCAAGTAAGGATTAGACAGCATTTTAGGTGGTTGAGATCCAGCAAGGCAATCCATTCTTTTGTGAACTTTGCTCAATCGATCCGAGGTGGTTTCAGAAATGTCGATAGTCGTCTCAGGTTCATCCCAAGTGTCATCCAGGTCTTGGGCATATTCTTCAATCCTGTCCCATCCTTCCTCGGCACTAAGATTGGCCAATCTTCCTTTCCTAGATTGGTTGATTCCGTTCCGGTCATTAGAGGAGATATTTTCGTAAAAGATTTGGACCAAGAGCCAAAGTTCAATGCCATGATGTGGGACTTGTCTTATTAAATCTTTGAATCTAGTCCACGCTTTATGGAAGTGTTCATCCCTCCCCTTTCGGAAACGAAGGATCCTATCCCTGAATGCTGAGGTTTTTCCAGGTGGAAAGAACTTCTCATAGAACTTGGATATGAGTTGCTCCCATGTGAAAATAGATTCGGAAGGGAGTTTGTCATACCATTCTTGGGCTTTTTCGTATAAGGTGAAAGGGAAGAATCGCAGTCGGGATGTGTTTCTAGTAGTCCCACCCGTATGGATGGTATCCACTATTTTTAGGAAGTCCTTGATGTGTTGGATCGGATTTTCCTCATCAAGTCCGTGGAACTTACAAACACTTTTGACAAGCCAAATATCATTTGCATGCAAGACCTCGTTGGTGTGTTCGTTTGGATAAACAATGGCGTTGGAAAACCCACGAGGAGTTGGGGAAGAGTAATCCTTGAGACGCTTAGGAGGAGGTATTATAGGAGTATTCGTCTCATTGTGGGAGCTCGGGGTTGTGATGTGATTTTCTGAATTTTCTTCAGAGAGAGGTGCATCAAAGTTGATAGCAATGCTGGATGGTTCAGGCGTTGAGTGAGTTCGTCTTAGCCTACACATTTCTCTTTCGGGTTCTGCATAAGGCCAGACGAGGTCTTTAGTGGTGCTACGACTCCTAGTGATCCTAAGGTTAGAGAATTCGTTGGTTGCCATGATGGTGGATGGTAAAGAGTTACGAACAAAAGCACGAAGAAATAAGATAGACTAAAGAAGACCTAAAAATAAAAATAAAATCTTACTAGAAAGGAATCTAGCAAGTAGACCTAATAAAAAGGAATCCTAACCTAGACAATAACTATTTCCCCGGCAGCGGCGCCAAAAACTTGATGCGTGGGAATCGCACCTTGCTTTACCTCTCGAGGGATCTCGCGAGGCTTACAACCCCCACCAGGCAGTGTACCTGATCGTTGTAGTATAGTATAGTGACAAGTACCGGGAGATTGATCGTTCAGCTTAGGAATAGTGTCGCTAGGATTAGAAAACCTAATTAATAGTTCTAGAGGTGAGAGATGATTATTTTTGTATTTTTATATTTTTATGAAAGCAAATAAAATCTCGGGTTTTGAAGGAGTGGGCGGAATTAGTTGCTAATCAACTAACCCAAAACTAAGATGCAATCAAAATAAAATAATAAAAAATGAAAACAAACTAATTAAACTAAGGTTGTGAGCAGTAATTGGAGAAATTGTGTTTACTTAGACTTCACTACTCCCTAGATATCTTTTACATGTTAATTACTTGTTACACTTGTATGAATGACGGGTTGTATTCCTTAATACCATTCGTGGAGTGGCATACATAACTCCCCAACTCTATGAGCTCTTATCTCCTCCTACACCATGACCCAGCACAACTATAGGGATTGTAAACAGTGGCTCATGCATTAAATACAACCAATAAAGACCTAGTACGCCTCGGTTCATGTTTCTTAAGACGTTCAAGCATGTTACCATTTGGAGATCTGCCAGTTTTCTTAAGCCTAACATATAATATCATTCATTCAAAACAAGAATAGACAAGTAATCAACACATAATCAACATCTAGGTTTCATTAGATCTAAGCAAACACAAAGGAAATTTAGCCTAGCATAGTAGAATTAAGATAAGAACAAAAGATAGACAACCAACACATAGACATATTGATTGAATTAAGAGTATACTTATCTCAATTACAATGCAAGGTCTCAAGGGTTTGGAACCCTTGAAAAACCTGTAAAAGAGGCACCAAAATCGTCTTTAGGGTTTCACCAAAACTTCTCTCTCCTTTTTATGAAAAAAACTAGAAAACTATATATAGGAAAATCGTCCTGACGGCGTCAAGAGTTAAATCTGACGCCGTCAACTCGCCGCCATATACTTCCTCGGACGCCCTAGATCCAATCGTGACGGCCTATGTGACGCCGTCACCACCCACGGTAAATTATTCTTGGCCACTTTGACGCCGTCATAACTCCATCTGACGCCGTCACCAGCTACGGTAATTTATTCTTCATGTCTGACGCCGTCAAGAGCAAACCCTTGACGCCGTCACCTTGTATTTCCAGCTTGGATTTTTGGTACTTTGTCGTTTTCTTCACTTTATGCTCCAAAAACGTCCAAAATAGCCTCTTTTCCAGAATTCGCTCTCCAAACACCTAAAATCACAAAAGGAACGATTTAGGGCAATATTTGATCAAATAAATTCGGATTCGGGCTTAAATGACCCCCTAAAAACGGATCATTTTTCGCCTCATCATTTGATTAAAATAAAAGTGCATTTGCTTGAGGACAAGCAAATCTCAAGTGTAAGGGTATTTGATGAGGCGAAAAGTGTCCCGCTTTTAAGGGGTCATTTAAGCCCGAATTCGTGATTATTTGATCAATTATTGCCCTAAATCGTTCCTTTTGTCATTTTAGGTACTTTTGAGGAGAAATCTGGAAAAGGAAGCGCTTTAGACGTTTTTGGAGCATAAAAGTGATGAAAATGGCAAAGTCTCTAATTCCTTGCTGGGAACAGTACCTGACGACGTCAAGGATTAACACATGACGGCGTAAAGAGTGGCAAAAGAGGTGGATGTGGAAATTATAACGTGACGGTCCAGAGTATTTTCAGTGTTAATGACTTGACGGCGTCACCAAGGCCGTCAGGGTCAAAATGCAAGTGACGGCCCAAAGCATATTTCTACATGAAGGCGTCAAGAGTGGATTTAGGCAATACGAATTTTAGTTTGGCGGCGAGTTAACAGCGTCAGAAGTTAATACATGACGCCGTCAGGATGCTTTGTCTATATATATTTTTCCAATTTTTCATTGTAAAGTGTGGAACAAGTTGTGGAATACTAAAACACAAGCCCTAGGTCGAATTTCCTGCTTATTGAAGGGGTTTCAAACCCTTCTTTCTTCCATGTTTGAATAAAGATAAGTTCTTCAATAATCATTCAATATGTCTATGTATTGTTTGATTCTATCTTATGCTTGTCTTTCTTTTAACATGTTAAGCTAGGTTTTCATTGTATTTGCTTAGATGTAGTGAAACCTAAATGTTGATTATGGGTTGATTGTTTGTTTATAATTGTTACGGATGATTGTATTCGATGTTAGGCTTAAGAAAACTGGCAGACTTCTATTGGTAACTTGCTTGAACGTCTTAAGAAACATGATCGGAGGTGTACTACGATTTTTGGTTGTATTTAATGCATAAGTGAATTCTAATGATCCCATGTTAGGAGCTTTTAGTCGGCTTGACATAGGAGTGAAGTAGGATTTTATAGAGTTAGGGAATATTGTACATGGCCCTACGACTAGTATTAAGGAATATAACCCGTCATCCATGCAATTGTAACAAGCTAATCAACCGGTAAAAGATATCTAGGGAGTAATGAAATCTAGGTAAACACATCTTTTCGCATTATTGTTTTCCCACATTAGTTTAATTTAATTTCTTTTATTTTATTTTGATTGCATCTTTAGTTAATTGGGTTAGTTGACTAGCAACTAATTCCGCCCACTCCTTCAAATCCCGAGATTTTACTTGCTTTTATAAAATATAAAAAAATACAAAAAGAATCATCCCTCACCTCTAGACCTAGTTTAGTAGGCTTTCTAATCCTAGCGACACTATTCCTGAGTTGAACGATCAATCCCCCTGTACTTGTCACTATACTATACTACAACGATCAGAGACACTGCCTGGTGGGGATTGCAAGCTTCTCAAGATCCCTTGAGAGGTAAAACCTGTTGCGAGGGCGTAATCCCCCGTATCAACCAATAAACCCAAACCCTAGTTTTTATAAATTAGGCGTTTTATATTTTTATGATAGATTTGCCTAATTAAACAACACACAACTCAAATAATCACATAAACATCACATAATCACCCATCATCGAATGAATAACCCCAAAACCCTCGTTTTTATAAATTAGGCGTTTTATATTTTTGTGATATATCTGCTTAATTAAACAACACACAACTCAAATAATCACATAAACATCACATAATCACCCACCACAGAACCAATAAACCCAAACCCTAGTTTTTAAAAATTAGGCGTTTTATATTTTTATGATAGATGTGCTTAATTAAACAACACTAACTCAAATAATCACATAAACATCACATAATCACCCACAACAGAACCAATAAACCCAAACCCTAATTTTTAAAATTTAGGCATTTTTTATTTTTATGATAGATCTGCTTAATTAAACAACACACAACTCAAATAATCACATAAACATCTCAAATAATCAAATAATCACCCACCACATAACTAATAAACCCAAACCCTAATTTTTAAAATTTTGGCGTTTTATATTTTTATGATAGATCTGCTTAATTAAACAACACACAACTCAAATAATCACATAAACATCTCAAAAAATCACCCACCACATAACCAATAAAGCTAAACCCTATTTTTTTTAAATCGTTGTTTAAACAAAAGATTTTAGATTTAAAAATCTAAAACATAATATCACAAAAAACATCATAAATTATAAGTTTAATTAAACAAAAACCATCTTAGATCTAAGATTTTTACCCAGAAAAGAGAGAGAGAGAGAGAGAGAGAGAGAGAGAGAGAGAGAGAGAGAGAGAACACACACACACACAAACGTGCATATGTGTGAGTATGTGTGAGTGGGTGAGGGTGTTAGTACGTTAAACGCGTGCGTGGGTCCCCCCACAAACGCGTGCTTACGTTTTTATTTTATTTATTTTTTAATTGAAGTATTAAAAGTAAAATAAAAATGTAAAGTGTATAATGTTTAATAAAAATGTAAAGTGTTATAAATGTAAGTTATAAATTTTAAAATGTAAAAATGTAAAAAAAAAAAGTTATAAAAATGTAAAAATGTTATAAATGTAAGTTATAAATTTTAAAAATGTAAAAATGTAAAAAAAAAAGTTATAAAAATGTAAAAATGTAAAAAAAAAAAAAAAATTATATATCATTAGTTAAAAAAAGGTTAAATAAAAGTTATAAAAATGTAAAAATGTAAAAGTTAAATAAAGGTTGTAATAAAATCTAAAACCAAAGTATTAGTTAAAAGTGTGATGTATTTTCAGTTTTTCGGTTAAAAATGTGATGTAGTTATACAAAACATTATACATATACAAACAAAATAACTGTCCCGGACTTGAATGAAGTACCAACCGTATATTCCCATCGACTAAACTTGTTGTAAATGATTACTGATTTATATTGTAAATAATAGAGATACCGATAAAACATAGTGAATGATTACTGATTTATATTGTAAATAATTATACCGACAAAACATTGTAAATGATTATTGATTTATGTTATAAAGTATGTTGTTTGAGAAACCTTTGAACTCAAATGTTCATTTATGTAATTCGAATGATTTTTTTTTTATTATTATTGCAAAAAATTAATTTGTTTAAATTCTTTGGTCAGGTGGAACGCAACAATCCTTTCTTTTATCGATGTGAGAGAGGATTCATTATAGAACGGCAATCCTGGAAATCAGCTACTCCTGAGCAATTGTATTATGCATGTCCTGATTCAGTTATAAATAATCATACGTTTGCTTAGTTATGTAAATAATTTGTTTGTAAAAAATAAATTTCTTATAATTTTCTTAACATGTAACAGCCAAGTACAAATAACTATGGGTGTCGGATGAATTTGAAAGGAGATACTTTAATCAAGCCTCTTCTTCAGCGCAGTTCTCAAACTGCGTTGCGAAAGATAATAAGATTGACGAGCTTGAAGCAAGAAACAAGCTGTTGATGACAAGAATTAAGAAACTGGAGATGGAGTTAGAATTGGCAAGGAAGCCTGAGGATCACGCTTGTTAGTCGGGTGCAAGGCTTCATGATCTTTTAAATGAAATGAATAATATTCATATGTCATAGATGTTGTTATTTTTAAATAATATGTTAACGTTGTCGTTTAATTTAGTAATAACAGTTGTTATTGCAGTTATTTAATGTGGTAATATTTAACGTGCTATTATACGAACAAAATAATTATACAAAACATTATATATATACAAAACATTACACAATACTTTCTATTTAAACACAAATACTTTCTATTTAAAAAAAAAGAAAAGAAAAAGACAAAAAAGTTGAAAAGTCAAAAAAAAAAAAAAAAAAAAAAAAAGTACCTCCTAGCTATTAGAGAAGGTTTAACTAAAAAACTACCAACCGTCAATATAGCCCAACCCTTTGTTTGTGTTGGTGTGTTACGGATCCAACATTATGTCAGCACATACAGAAGTTGGCCAGTTAGTACATGCCTCGTAAGCTTCTACGTATAATATTACACTAACAGACAATAGCTGCCAATTATTCTCTCTGGCGAAAAAGGAGAAACCGATTCCCTAACTATTCGATCCAAGAAACCTACATCGACCCTAAACTATATTGTTTTTAATCATTCTCTATAGTGGGTCGGTGGATTCTTTAATTGTCTATTCACTTTTGGTTTGTTAGATCGTGGGGCACTATGTATAATATTTGACTTTTGGTTTGTTATTGTTAGGAAAAGAAAAAAGTACCTCCTAGCTATTAGAGAAGGTTTAACTAAAAAACTACCAACCGTCAATATAACCCAACCCTTTGTTTGTGTTGGTGTGTTACGGATCCAACATTATATCAGCACGTACAGAAGTTGGCCAGTTAGTACATGCCTCGTAAGCTTCTACATATAATATTACATTAACAGACAATAGCTGCCAATTATTCTCTCTGGCGAAAAAGGAGAAACCGATTCCCTAACTATTCGATCCAAGAAACCTACATCGACCCTAAACTATATTGTTTTTAATCATTCTCTATAGTGGGCCGGCGGATTCTTTAATTGTCTATTCACTTTTGGTTTGTTAGATCGTGGGGCACTATATATAATATTTGACTTTTGGTTTGTTATTGTTAGATCGTGGGGGTCCTAAACTGATTTTCTTCCTGCTATTGTTGTTAATCGATTGGTTATCTTATATCCTTTATTGATCGACAATAATTATGGTGGGAGGTTAGTTTTCCGGTGCTATTTGCTATAAACCCTAATCTTTGCGATTAGGGTTTTATCTTTTTTATTTTGTATTGCATGCTTGCTGGTAGTAATTGGCTATTATTAGTGTTTGATTATTGTGTTAGTGGTTGTGAGAGATGAATAAGGGTTTTTTGACTTCTAAGAGTGGTGTGGATTCTCCTATGGTCAGTAGTGTTGAAAACGTGACTGCTGGTCATGATGTTAATGAATTGGGATCCCAATCAGCACGTGATGATAACATGGAGCTACTACCAAACCAAGGGAAGCCGGAGTTCCCTTCTGCATCCAGTTTGAGCAACATGGTTAACTCTTTTGGTGTTAATGGTGGAGATGAACAAACAACACCTGATGTAAGTGAACATGGTCCTGAACAAGTGAAGCAGGTTTCACTTGATTCGCATGCTAATGTTGATGGTGGACTAGAGCCTGCACAATATCAATCATTCCAAGATTTTCTTGATGCTAAGGAAAATCATGCTCAGGCTGTTCCTACTTCGTTACCTCAGGGTGCTGCTTTAAATAACACTCCAAGTACTCTAAAACTGCCTACTACTACGAGTACTACCAATGTGAAGACGGTTTCTTTTGTGGGTGCTATAGTTGCTTCTGATGAACCTAAGAAACACACGTCAAACTTTCGTACGCTGGAGTGTAGTAAGAAAGCTAATGGTGTGGATCTTTCGGTCCCGATGAAAGTTGTTGAAGAGGTAAACACTAGGTTTGAGAATACTTTGTATGGGTATTTCCTTGGTCAACGTCTTGCATTCCCTATTGTTGATTATTTTGTTCGTAATGCGTGGGCTAAGTATGGTATCCATAAGGTAATGATGAATGCAAAGAGTTTCTTTTTCTTTAAGTTCAATTCTAAGAAATGTGTTGATGATGTTCTTGTAAACGGTCCTTAGTCAATTAGGAATGTACCTATTATTCTTAAACCATGGACATTGAACACCAATTTACTTAAAGAGGATTTGACTAACATTCCAGTGTGGGTTAAATTCCATGATGTTCCTCTTGCTATGTTTTCTGATGATGGTCTTAGTCTTCTTGCCACATTGATTGGCACACCCAAACGGTTAGATGCTTATACCAGCCAAATGTGCAAGGAATCATGGGGCCGTAGTAGTTTTGCTAGATGCATGATTGAAGTGAAGTCGAATGAGGTGCTTAGAGATAGCCTCATTGTTGAGATACCTTTACTTGATGGATCGGGTGTGACTATTGAGAATATACGGGTTGAATATGAGTGGAAACCACCTCGGTGTGATAAGTGTAAGATATTTGGTCATAATCTAACCGAATGTCCTAAAGTTGTTATACCTCCTGTTCAGCCTACTAAGCCTGTTACTGATGGTTTCAAGACTGTCAATAACAAGAAGAAAGGAAAGCAAGGTGGTCCTACAATTTCGGGCCAAGGAGGGTTTACTAAACCTGTTGTGGGTAAGCACTTTCAGTATCAACCCAAAAAAACTCCTCCTGAACCTAAGAAAGTGGATGGCACTAAGAAGAAGAATTCTGATGTGGCTAGTTCTAGTAGAACAAAGATTTCTACATCTAACCAATTTGATGCTCTTAATATGGATGATACGGATGCTTTTGGTATTCCTACGATTGACACCAACAAAGATGTGGATTCTAGTCGTACAATGGAAGTTAATATGGATGAGTCGTTAAATGGTAATGGATCACAAGAACCGCTTGTGAGTGATTTAATGGAACAATGGAAGGTGGTTCTACTCCTATCGTTGAGAAAATTGGAAAGCTTGAAAAGCTACTTATTGATGGGAAAGCTAAGCTTGTGGATGATGATGGCCATCCTATTCCGTCTACCTCTTCCATTAAGAGGGCTAACCCATTTTCAAAGGTGGGTGAGGTTGTGGTTTCTGATAGTGATGATGATGAGGTTCTTAATACTTTTGACGAATCAGCAAATCTTTTTGGTAGTGGTCATGAGCGTGAAGATGAGTTTGATGACTATGATGATTATTCGAAGCAAATTTATGATCTTCTAGGAAATTTGGATGCTCTTAATGCCATTTATGGCTTTAATCTCTAAGGTTGTAGGAAGTAGTCTATATTTTTGTCAAACTCTTTTGTTATCATGTGGTTATTGGTTTGTTTTCTTGTTTAGAAAATAGGAAGTATCTTGTTATATAAGCTTTTTGCCTATGTAACGGGCTGAGATATATGATTCACCCATATCCGTTGTACTTAATGCTTTTTGGAGTAATATATTTACCGGATCGTTGACTTTTACCCAAAAAAACAGACAATAGCTGCCAACACTAACCCATTAACAACTCTCCAAATATTGCTCTTGAAAGATGGTGCAACTAAAGTATTCGCTATATCATCCAGTCCATCTCGAGCTCCTTTGTATAACATTTGATCTTTCATTTTCTTCCACGCCCTTATTGGCATAAGCACACTAAAAAGATAAATGCTCATGTGAATCCATGCATGTTTTGCATACAGAACATTGATCATTCAAATTAGGCTACCAAGCTATCGATCTGTCCTGTGTTAACAATTTCTTCTTAATTGCAAGCCATAGCACAAAAGCATGCCTTGGGTTAAACTAAGAGAGTCAAATCCATGATGCCAGGAAAACTTTAGGACCATTTTTTCTGAGATCCAGCCATACTTGTTTAGTAATGAACTGACATGGCCAAATGAACCTTAAACCCACAAACTGAGCATACGTCATTAAAGAAAAGTAGTGCTTAATGGAACTCGGTAGGAATTTTGGTCAAGTTTTTATACACTAGAATTCATAGGTTTTTTGCTTGTTTTGTGCCCGAATAAAAACATAAACTCGATACGACATAACTGACAATCAAAATCATAAGAGAATTGAAATTGATATATCTTTGTAATAATCTTTCCAACAATCTTTTACAAATAGTTAATTAGAAAAGTTGTTAAAAAAGTATTTAAAAAATAGATTTTATTTAGCACTGCTAAACCTACCTTTATTCTTCTAGAATTTTGTTTATCTCCTTTCTTACTATTATTCTATCATCTAATTATTTTTCCAAAAGTGTTATAATTATGTAGGTGTACGTGTGAGTGAGGGTTTTGTATAATGATTTGTCATTTTTTTTAAATCTTTTTTCCAGAAAGGTTTTCAACGCTCTACTTATTACCGAACGTGCGACCTCGTGATATGTATTTATGGGAACAACGATTTATGATTGGACTATTGGAGGATTAATGTGTTTTCTTGCGGAAGTTGGATACGTATGCTTGAAAAATTCAAAGCACGAGAAAAAAATAAAATAAAATGAGAGAGAATATCGCCACATACTACGTTTAAGTTATGTGACACAAAAGTTTCAAAACTTTACTCCACAACTTTCAACCAATCATATTCCTAAACTCTTTTGCTTCCTAGGTATTCTCAACCTCGTCATTCGTCCAAGACAAAATTACACGGATGGTCCCTGTGGTTTACACGGATTTCAAGTTTAGTCCCTAACTCAAAATAAGTACACCAGACGTCCCTAATTTTGAAACCTGTCACCCTTTTAGTCCCTAATTTGGATGGGCCGTTAGTTTATCCGTTAAGTAATTTGCACCGTTAGTCCTTCGTTAATATTTTTTGCACCGTTAGTCCTTCGTTAATTTGCACCGTTAGTCCTTTGTTAAAATTTAAAAAAAAAATTCTAAAATTAAAAAAAAAAAATTTGAATAAAATTTTTTTTCGAATAAAAATTTTTAAAAAAAATATTTTTTTCAAAAAAAAATTTTAAAATTAAAAAATTCTAAAATTAAAAAAAAACATTAAAATTTAAAAACAAAATTTGAATAAAAAAATTTTTCAAATAAATTTTTTTTTAAAAAATATTTTTTAGAAAAAATATTTAAAAAAAAAATATTTTTTTCGAATAAAAATTTTTAAAATTAAAAAAATTCTAAAATTAAAAAAAAAATCTAAAATTAAAAAAAAAATTTGAATAAAATTTTTTTTCGAATAAAAATTTTTAAAAAAATATTTTTTAGAAAAATTCAAATCTTAAAATATTCGAAAAATAAAAATATTTCTAATTTTTTTTTTATTTTCTAAAAAAAATTTATTCGATATTTTTTTTTAAATTTCGATTTTTTTTTTAAATTTTTTCTAAAAAATTCCAAAAAAAATATTTTTCGAATATTTTAAGATTTTTTTTCGATAATTATTTTTTGAATTTTTTTTTTCAAAATTTTTTTCAAAAAAAATTAGAAAATAAAATTTAGAAAAAAAAAATTTATTCAAAAATTTTTTTTATTCGAAATTAAAAAAAAAAGGATTTTTTTTAAAATTTTTTCTAAAAAATTCCAAAAAAAAATTATTTTTCGAATATTTTAAGATTTTTTTTTCGATAATTATTTTTTGAATTTATTTTCAAAATTTTTTTGAATAAAAAATTAGAAAATAAAATTTTGAAAAAATATATTTATTCGAATTTTTTTTTAAATATTCAGACTAGAAAGAGGTCAAAATCGTGATTTAAAATTAACACAGAAACATTTTTTTCAAATGACAAATTTTCTTTTAGTGTACTTACATAATCACAAAAAAATGAGCGAAAACGTAAAAAAGGCGAAAACCGATAAAAATATAAGAAAACATATAAAAACGTAAAAAAAATGGACGAAAACATAATAAAACGGATAAAATATAAGAAAACAAACTAATACGTAATAAAGCGGACAAAAACGTAAAAAAAATGACGAAAATGTTAAAAAAAACGGACGAGAAAGTAAAAAATGGACGAAAACGTTAAAAGATTGACAAAAACGTTAAAAAAAATGAACGAAAACGTGAAAAAAAAACGGACGAGAACGTAAGAAAATGGACGTAAACGTAAAAAGATTGACAAAAACGTAAAAAATTGACGAAAACGTTAAAAAAACGGACAAAAACGTAAAAAGATTGATAACGGTGCAAAATATTAATGGAGGGACTAACGGTGCAAATCATGGGGACTTTTTTAGAAAATGAGGACTAACGGTGCAAAAAATATTAACGAAGGACTAACGGTGCAAATAACTTAACGGATAAACTAACGACCATCCAAGATAGGGACTAAATGTGTGACAAGTTTCAAAAAATAGGGATGTCTGGTGTGCTTATTTTGAGTTAAGGACTAAACTTGCAATCCGTGTAAACCACAGGGACCATCCGTGTAATTTTGTCTTCGTCCAATCATTGTCCAAGTATATTTCGAATATTATCATAATATGCTTTTTGCATGGTTCTTAGGACACTGACAGTCATGATTTCGAAATCGTCCATACCTCCTAAATGCATCAATAATATCATTCCACCTCATTTCACCTAATTCATACTTTTTTCATACCTCCCAACCCCTTTTTAGTGGCAACCATGCTTTTTTCTTACCTCTCAACTTTTTTTTTCTTTAATAATAAATTAAATTAAACAATTTAATTAAAACATAAATATTTCATTAATAATTAAAATAACATTACATAATACTTGGAAAAAAAATACATTATTAAATCTAAAAATCCGTAGGTCATCCATATGTCTCCGCCGGCATCACCATGTCGATGGGTGATACCGCTACCACTGCCACCCTTCTTAAATCCAAACATAAGCTGTTAAGATGTTTAGTGCATATATAGAATGATGAGGTGAGTTATTTTATAAACTAAGTTTTTGTTACAAACTGAGGGACAAATCTCCACCATTCATCTAGTTTGATCTAATGGTAAAGATTAACCTAAGATTTAATAAGACAACCTAAGTCCATGTTTTTTTTTTCTTGTCCTTTTTGTTTATCTTATTTATTCATTTTTTTCCCTTTTTTCTTTCCTTTCATTTTTTTTTCTTTTGTTTTTAACTTCACGTTTTTTTCCTTTAATTCAAGGTTTTTTTTTTTTTTTTTTTTTTTTTTATTTTTTTTTTACACGTTTTTTTCGTTTTTCGTACATATTCGTCGGTTTTTTACGTTTTCGTCAGTTTTCTTACGTTTTCGTTCTTTTTCATACATTTTCGTCTGTTTTCTTACGTTTTCGCTCGTTTTCATACGTTTTCGTCTGTTTTCTTACGTTTTCACCCGTTTTCATACGTTTCGTCCATTTTAATACGTTTTCGTCCGTTTTTATACGTTTTCGTCCGTTTTCTTACGTTTTCATCTGTTTTCGAATTTTTTTCATACGTTTTTGCCCGTTTTCATACGTTTTCGTCCGTTTTCATATATATTCGTCCATTTTCTTACGTTTTCATCTGTTCTTGAATTTTTTCATACGTTTTCGCCCGCCTTCATACGTTTTCGTCGGTTTTCATATATATTCGTCCGTTTTCTTACGTTTTTTTCCATTTTCATACGTTTTCGTCTGTTTTCATATGTTTTCGTCCGTTTGTATACATTTTCGTCCATTTTTATACTTTTTCATATGGTTTCATTTGTTTTCATTTATTTTTGTCCGTTTTCTTACGTTTTCGTTCGTTTTCATACATTTTCGTCCGTTTTCATACGTTTTTGTCCATTTTCATTCATTTTCGTTCATTTTTAAATGTTTTTAGACGTTTTCATACATTTCTGAATATCACAAGTGATATACTGTGATTATCATAATATCACTTGTGATATTCAGAATATCGTGAGTGATATTGAATATCACTCGCGATATTCTAAATATCACAAGTGATTTTTAACATTCTGTAATATGAAAATCACAAGTGATATTCAGAATATCGCAAGTGATATTCAAAATATTGCAAGTGATATCTGAATATCGCAAGTGATATTCTGAATATCACAAGTGATTTTCAACAAATGTTCTGTGACATGAAAATCGCAAGTGATATTCAGAATATCGCAAGTGATATTCTTAATATAAATCACAAGTGATATTCAGAATATTACAAGTGATTTCACGCTTTTTTTAATTTACATTTTTTCAAAAGTGATATTTTGAATATCACTCTGAATATCACAAGTGATATTCTGAATATCACAAGTGATTTTAAACAATTGTTCTGTAACATGAAATTCACAAGTGACATTCAGAAAATCACATGTGATATTCTAAATATTACAAGTGATATTCCGAATATCACAAGTGATTTTCAACTAATATTTTGTAACATGAAAATCACAAGTGATAATCTAAATATCACACGTGATTTTCAACTAATGTTTTGTAACATGAATATCACTTGTAATTTTTTGAATATCACTTGTGATATTCAAATTATCACTTGTGATTTTCATGCCACAAAACATTAGTTGAAAATCACTTGTGATATTTCGAAAATCACAAGTGATATTCAGAAAATCACAAGTGATATTCCGAATATCACAAGTGATGTTCAACTAATGTTTTGTAACATAAAAATCACAAGTGATATTCTGATTATCAAAAGTGATATTCAGAAAATTAAAAGTGTTATTCAGAATACTATAAGTGATTTTCATATTTTTTTAATTCACGTTTTTTTCACTTTCTTACGTTTTCTTCTGTTTTTGTTCGTTTTCATACGTTTTCTTTCATTTTCATACGTTTCTGAGTATCACAATTGATATTATTAATATCACAAGTGATATTTTGAATATCAAAGAAAATCACTTGTGATATTAAGAATATCAATTGTGATATTCAGAAATGTATGAAAACGGACGAAAACATATGAAAACGAACGAATACGTATGAAAGCGTAAAAACACGCCTGGAAAGGAACAAAAACGTATGAAAAATTGATGAAAATGGACTAAAATGTATAAAAACTGCTGAAAAGTATGAAAACAGACGAAAGCGTCTGAAAACAGACAAAAATACATAAAAACGGACGAAAATATTTATAAACGTATGAAAATAGATAAAAATGGATGAAAGCATATAAAAACATACAAAAACGTCTTAAAATGGACGAAAACGTATAAAAACAGACAAAAACGTCTGAAAACAGACGATAATGTAAAAAATTGATGAAGACGTTTGAAAGCGGATAAAAACGTCTGAAAACGTATAAATACTGCCGAAACGTATGAAAATAGACGAAAACGTTTGAAAACAGACAAAAATGTACAAAAATGGACGAAAACAGACAAAAACGTCTGAGTATCACCGAATATCACTTGTGATATTCAGAAACGTATGAAAACGTCTAAAATTGGCCAAAAAAATTTAAAAACGGACGAAAACCTATGAAAATGAACGAAAATGTAAGAAAACAGACGAATATGTAGGAAAAAGGACGAAAACGTCTAAAAACGAACGAAAACATAAAAAAATGGAAGAAAACGTATGAAATCAGACGGAAACAAATGTAAACATATGAAACCGGACGAAAACGTATAAAAACGGATGAAATCATGTAAAAACGGATGAAAACATATGAAAACGGACGAAAACGTATATAAACGTATGAAAATGGACAAAAACGTGTAAAAACGGACGAAAACGTCTGAAAACATATAAAAACTGTCGAAAACGGATAAAAATGTCTAAAAACAGACGAAAACGTAAAAAAACAGACGAAAACGTATAATAACGAACAAAAACGTCTGAAACAGACGAAAACGTAAAAAAACGGACGAAAACGTATAAAAACGATAAAAAACGTCTGAAAACGGACAAAAACGTCTGAAAACGTATATAATCATGTGAAAACAGACAAAAACGGACGAAAACATAATAAAGAGAGAAAAAATCGTGAATTTATTTAAAAAAGAAAAGCTTAACTTATTCAAAAAAATAAAAAATAAAAAATAAAAAAACGTGAATTAGAAGAAAAAGAAAAGGAAAAAAAATGAAAAAATATATAACGTTAATTGAAAAAAAAAAGAAAGAAAAAAAAAAGAAAGAAATAAATAAAGAAAGTGAAAAAAAAAAAAAAAAAAAAAAAAAAAAACATGGACTTAGGTTTCCATGTTTAATCTTAGGTTAATCCCTACTATTAAATCAAACTAAATAGATGGTGGGGATTTGTCCCTTAGTATGTAACAAAAAACTAGTCCTTAAATGAACTTTTCTTTATATTGCTTAGATATTTTAAAGCAATTTTTATTTTTTGGGAAAGACTTAAAGCTTTTTATCTTGCATGACATGATAATATTCATGCTTATAATTTATGTTAGGGTATGATTTATGTGATCTATCGTTCTATCATACCAAATAACTTTGCTTGAAGATCGAAGACGCGTAAGATAACAAATTGAGTAACTAGAAGCAATTTTTCGTTGTATTTCTTTTTTACGGAAACTCATTAAAAAGATTGGCAAGAAGTTGGAGCAAAATTTTTCGTACAATAATTTTTTGGATCAATAATCCATTCAAGCCAGTTAGGCTTCAGATTTCTACTTCTATATATTGCTATTTTGCAAGAATACTACTACATATTAACATATACACTGATGAGTCATTCATATTATCTTCACTTTATTTTTATTTTCTTTCTTAACGTTTATATGTCTCATAAGACTATATGTGTTAATGATATACAACTTGTGTGATATGTGACTATCTTGAACTAAATTTATATTTCAACTAATTTATAATCATGTGAAACTTTAGCATAGCATACAAAATAACTTACAACAAATTTAAATTATTTAAAAACAATGGTATTGACCCTTTTTTTTTTTTTTTTTTTTTTTTTTTTTTTTTTTTTTTTTTTTTTTTTTTTTTTTAACAAGGGAATGACAAAGGTAGCTCTTTATGTATCTTCTAATTACACGGTACCTTGTCAATTTGTTGCTGTTTTCAACATTCGTGTAGATTTAGTCGTACCTTTAAATACTTGTTAAGCCTTGTAAGTTTATCATTCATTCATTCATGTCTATATTATGTGTATCCATATTAATTTATACTTGTATCATCATATACGTTTTCTCCATCTATCACGATCATTTGTAAAGAATATAATGTTACCTCATCTGAAAAGAGACTGGCGCGTAAAGAACGATATAGTTAATAGTTTAAAGCAACTTTAGGTTGTATTTTGCGACGACAAAACTAAAAAAGTTATAACACTTCTTGACAAACTCAAATAGCTAAATAGATGGTTCATATTTCTAAATAATCATCTTTTAGCTTTTATTAGTTTTAGTTAAGACTCGTTTTGGATAACCTTTATTTACCAGGGTAAGAAAACCCTTTACCCAAAAAAAAATTTTGGATAACCTTAAGACCATTTATATCTAATACTACCAATATAGTTTTGATGTGTAACTTTGATCTAACACAAGAATAATGTTACATGCATGCAATTTATTTGAAACAATTGTACTTTCATTTCTGCATATATAACGATAACATGCACCAATTTATGATGCTGTAAGTACACTTTTTAAACCTATGCATGTTCTTGTTCTTTTCAACATCCATGTTTGAATTGATTGCATCTATAAATTTATTGTCTTCTTGTAATCGTATCATTGATCATATATCTATTTATATATCGTTGTACTTTTATATTCATACGTCTTTTCCATCACCATCTTTTTAAAGGAATGTTTACCCCACCCTAAAACAAATAGGTTGGGATGAAACTTGAAAGTTGACCTTTGTGAGTTTATGGAATTTATATTTCAGAGATAGCTTTAAGTTAACTTTAAATAGAATAAAAAAGAATCATGGTTGGCAATGACAAAGACAAGTCACAAGTGTGTCTAGGATCTTCCCCTCTAAACTTTTCTAGTTAACACATTTTTCTTGTATAAATATCATTATAGAATGCATGGATATGAGGTTATTCAGCAAGGTAACATTGTGACCGTTTTCTGTCAGATTTCCTAGTCACCCCAAACGGGTAGTTAGTAAGGTTTGAAACTTTAAATTCTTGAGAATTTTTTTGTAATTTACCACTGGGTAATTTGGTGATAGTTTAAAAGATCTGTATGCATGGGTATACTATATTTATCTGGTTGGTTATTAAATTCAATTAATCCATATCATACAATAGATCTTATTGCTCCGTGTCACTAATTAACGTAGTACGCGACCACATAATACATTATTCAAAGAGGCCTATCATGACAATGTTACATCATCAATAAATATTGAAAGAGAGAATATAAGTTTATAGAATGAATGCCATAAATAAGTTGTCGGTATTCAACCGAAAACTTGAACTTTTGAATTAGAGTAAAACAAATCTTAAAATAAACAAAACTACATATTATAAATTACTCTCGAATCTTTAACTGCAAAGACTACAAAAATGATGAAAAAACTCTTGTCAATTACAAATTACCAAGACGAGAAAAATCGCCACCCATGTAGGCCATGCCATCAGTTTTCACTCTGCGGTGTTTTTGATGCAGTCCCGTACAAGCCCAGGAAAAGGTTACAGCAAGATAAGATATATTAACAAAAGATCCGGACAATCTAGATTTGCTCGATACTCTCAGCAACGAGAAGCAATTCACAGTAGCAACCAACAAGTACTCGCAAACAACTTGCACACGATAGGCTCCCCACATTGATTAAGTAAAAAAAGGTGGATTTTTAAGCCAGTCATCCCAACAGATACTCGCTTTCTTATGCCTGTTATGATACAATAGATATGAAAAATGAATAATAAAGTCCACAATGCCAACATTCCTCTTCTCCCCAGACCGAAATATAGATTCATTTCGGAATGTCCAAAGCTCACACCAAGCCGTATAAATGATAGTGAAAATAATATCCTTAGCCTTATGCAAATTACCCTGGCTATTAAGAAATCTAGGAACTCAACAGGAGGAAGATGAAAAGGGATATTCAAGTCTAGCCACTTAACAAATGATTCCCAAACCCTATTCATGATAATGCATTCATACATCGTCTGATAGATAGATTCCAGGCCATTACTACACATTAGGCATATGAGAGAGATATTGTCGATACTATGAAACCATAAGTTAAAACGGGTTGGCAAATGATCCTTAATCAGTCTCCACACATGAATATTAACTTCTTGAGGAACTATCTTATTCCACCTAGTCGCCAGGTAATGACTAGGTAAGGACAAACAATTAAGGTGTTTACTTATCCCGTTAACCAAAAATGAATCCATTGTATCAAAAGACCATCTCCAAGAATCGTCTAATTGGACAATAGCAACCTGCTTAAAAATATTACAAATCCTATGATATTGATCATCTTCATTTATACCTCCACGTAAGGGACAAGAGAAACTCGAGCCATTCCAACAATCCCCAACTACAACATCTTTGAACTCTTCCAATAAGAAAAGATGAAAAAATTGTTCCGCTAATGGAGTGTCATTAATCTAGACATCATGCCAAAATCATGCTTAGATATTATTATTATTATTATTATTATTATTATTATTATTATTATTATTATTATTATTATCATCATCATCAGTGTTGCAAAAATCGGCCTACAAGGCCGATTAATCGGCGATTACAAGCTGAACGGCCTTGGACCTTGGAGCAAATTACAAGCTAATTGGCCGATTAATCGGCCTTGGACCTTGGAATCGGCGATTAATCGGCCAAAAATCGCTACATGGATCTCGACCGCCTCGGGATCGATTCACGATTTTTGCAACATTTATTATTATTATTATTATTATTATTATTATTATTATTATTATTATTATTATCATCATTATTATCATTATTATTAAAGCTTTTTATCTTGCATGACATGATAGTATTCATGGTTTAATAATTTATATTAGGGTGTGATCACGCGTAAGATAACAAATAGAGTAACAAGAAGCACTTTTTCATTGTATTTCTTTTTTCACAGAAACTCATTAAAAAGTTTAGTAAGAAGTTGGAGCAAAAATTTACGTACAATAATTTTTTGGATCAATAATCCATTCAAGCCAGTTAGGTTTCAGATTTCTACTTCTATTGTTATTTTGCAAGAATAGAAATGATGTCTCATAAGACTCTATATGTGTTAATGATATACAACTCGTGTGATATGTGACTATCTTGAACTAAATATATATTTCAACTAATTTATAATCATGTGAAACTTTAGCATAACATACAAAATAACTTACAACGAATTTAAATTATTTAAAAACAATGGAATTGACCTTTTTATTTTTGTTAATAAGGGAATGACAAAGGTAGCTCTTTATGTATCGTCTAATTACACGGTACCTTGTCAATTTCTTGTTGTTTTCAACATTCGTGTAGATTTAGTCGTACCTTTAAATACTTGTTAAGCCCTGTAAGTTTATCATTCATTCATTCATTCATGTCTATATTATGTGTATCCATATTAATTTATATATACTTGTATCATCATATACGTTTTCTCGTTCTATCACGATCATTTGTAAGGAATATAATGTTACCTCATCCGAAAAGAGACTGTCGCGTAAAGAACGATATAGTTAATAGTATTAAGCAACTTTAGGTTGTATTTTGCGACAGAACTAAAAAATTTATAACACTAGCTTATTGACAAACACAAACAGCTAAATAGCTATATAGATGGTTCAAAAATATATGTTCATATTCTAAATAATCATCTTTTAGCTTTTATTAGTTTTAGTTAAGATTCATTTTGGATAACCTTAAGACCATTTATATCAATCTCTCTATCTAAATACTACCAATATAGTTTTGATGTGTAACTTTGATCTAACACAAGAATAATGTTACATGCATGCAATTTATTTGAAACAATTGTACTTTCATTTCTGCATATATAATATGGGGTACGTTATTCTCACGGGCCCTATTTCCATTAACCAAACCCTCCCTAAACATTCTAGCCCACTTTTTTTTTTGTTTGTTACTTGTTTTTGTCGTTTAGTGTTTGTTTGTTTGTTATTTTATTTTTTTTTATTATTATTTTTTTTTAAATAAAAAAGGAGTATATGTATATATGTATAATAATGTAATGTATATGTATAATGTTTGGTATATTTGTGTTTAATAATGTTTTGTATATGTATAATGTTTTGTATGATATCATGTTAAATATTACCACATTAAACGACTATGACAACAAATGTTATTATTCAATTAAACAACAACGTTAACACATTATTTAAAAAACAACAACATTTACGACATATTAAGATTATTCAAATCATTTAAAAGATCATGGAGCCGGGCACTTGACTGACAAGCGTGATCATCAGGATTCCTTGCCATTTCTAATTCCATTTCCAGCGCTTTTATTCTTTGCTTCAACAACTTGTTCTCATTTTTTGTAGCAACGCACTTTGAGCAATGCGTTGAAGAAGAGGGTTGATTAAAGTGTTCTGCTTCAAATTCATCTTTCCACGCGAAGTATCGACACCCATAGTCTTGTGTACCTGGCTGTTACATGTTAAGAAAATAATAAGAAATGTATTTTTAACAAACAAATTATTTACATAACTAAGCAAACGTATGATTATTTACCACTGAAAGAGGACATGCATAAAACAGTCGCCCACGACTACCATCTTGCCAGGATTTCCATTCTACAATAAATCCTCTATTACATCGGCACCAGAAAGGATTTCTTTGGCTCTTCTGACCAAAGAATTTGCATAATAATTTACATCAGCAATCAATAATGTTATTACTAATTTAAACAAAGTAATAATAACTGGTGCAGAACTAACACTCTACAAAAAAGCAGACTTTTAAGTTTCAAACAATTAACATTTAAACGATGTTGAATAATCATTTACAACATATGATTCACTATGTTTACAATGGTTTTGTCGGTGTCTCTATTATTTACAACATAAATCAGTAATCATTTACAATGGTTTTGTCGGTGTGTCTATTATTTACAACATAAATCAATGAGCCATTAGTCGATCTTGATACAAAGTTTCCCATTCGGCTGCAACAGGCTCTCTGAAATGCCTCCATTGTGGGTGGAGATAAGGTAGTCGAAAATCTCTGTCGAGCGTCAGTACAATGTAGTGAGCACCCACACGGGCAATCACAATGGGGTCGGTTCCTTGTGATGAGTTTGGCCTGGTAAAAAGCGGAAAACATGTGTTCCAACCTTGATCGGATATAAATACAACAGGCCGGTGAATGCTTGAAGCGATAACCGGCCCCGTGAGTGGCATCACCATCCAGCGATCGTTAGGTGCAGGTCCATTGAACCAGTCTATTGTATACCAAAGTCGGTTAAAGTCTTGTTGGAGGTACATATCTAGGTATCTTTGCCTATGATAATCTAACTCTTGCAATAACATACCTCTGACTTCGTCCCACCTATTTTCGTTTTGAACAATACAGTGGGCAACGCACCGAAACCCACAATTTCCATCACCCTCAACATTATGTATGCTTATTACGAGTGGACGGAAAACAGGTGGAATAGCCTTAATAAACGCATTGCTCACAGTATCTCCAGCATAAAATCTGTGGCGTAGAGTATCACCCGTGTAAGAGCTATGTCTTGCAGGTTCTTTCCGCATGTTCGGCACTTTTGTAGATCTTGAATTCGTACTTCTTCGGCGATCTACGATTGGTACTTCATCAAAGTCAGGGACTTCATTCAAGTCAGGGACTTCATTCAAGTCAGGGACTTCATTCAAGTCCGGGTCTTGTGTAGCCTTGCCCTTTTTGTCCTTTGCGCTCGGACGACCACGGGTATTTTTTTGAATAGCTGGTTCACGGGTGTCAACAACTTCAGGTTGGAATATCTCTCTCAACTTCGTTTACATATTTTTCTTGACAAACGACGTTGATTTGCTAAAAATATTCTTGAATTGTTGCACGCCATTGTTAAACGAAGTATCATCATCATCATCACCAGCTTCATTGGAATAGCCATCTTCAGGCGGAGGCCTATTGATAACAGGCCACGGAATAGATAGGGTTCTCCAAAAAATAGGAATTTCATCCAGTGGAATGGGGCGTCCTGAATTCAGTAAAAGCGACTTATGTAAATTACTGATAATAGTGGGGGAAACAACTTGATAGTTATAAATTTAATATAATTACCATTATATACATAGTATTGCATGATGTGAAAGCATGGTAGTCCGTGAATTGACATCAACTTATGGCTACATTTGTCTGGTGTGATCGACAGTTGGAGTTCTCCGTACATGAGAGTGAAAGCATGTTTGGAAACTTTATACCACAATTCTTCAAATATATCAACATTACAATGATTTAGTCTCTCGTTCATGCTTCTATTAAAACTCTCTTTTATCCCAGTTTCTTGTGCAATGAGAATTTTATCAATTGACCATAACAAAAAATAGCTCCTCAAGCTCGTTTGTATGCTCATTTACCCTCGGGTACCATGTATACCCTGATTCCATCAAATGCTCGTAAAGGACTTGAATTGGAGTTCTACCACCTTCTCTGGCAATCCGGATCTTATTTCGTGCGTTATATATAGTTCTAACGCTAGACACGTTATCCGGATTACGACCCTGTATTGTCGAAAGTATAATACGTGGTTTCACGGTATAATCTGTCAATTCTTTGACCAAACCGAACTCATCATCCTTTAATCGCATTGCATATGGCACACCATGCAACGACTCTAGCAAATCATGATTATGTGTATCATCCTTCACCCTCAGAGTCCAAATTTTTTTTGTATATTGATATTTCGCCGCCAATTTGAATGGACAATTTGTTTTAAAGGTACTGGTTTTCCGTTTTCCGGTACCTTCAGGTTTATACTTCCCACCCTTTGAACACCTATAATTGATTTCGTACAAATAACCCTTGTTTGCTTTGGTTCTGTCTTTAACAATGGCAAAACCAAGCCCCCGAGCTATATTTTGCACCCATTCCGTTACTTGCTCCTCAGAACCGAATTCCTGAAAGTATATTGTCCAAAGTATACAACTTTATTTTTAGAAATGATACATTTTTTTTGATTTTATTATTTTTTTTACATATGATACTTTTTAAAAGTATCATATGGTACTTTTTTTTACATATGATACTTTTTAAAATGTGTCATTTGTAAAAAAAATGTATAATTTTTAAAAGTAATAATACCGTTACATATGGTACTTTTTTTTGTAAAAAGTATATATTTTATTTTATTACAAATGATACTTTTTTTATTTGTAAAAAGTATCATTTTTTTTTTTTATTTATTACAAATGATATTTTTTTTATTTGTAAAAAGTATATATTTTTTTTATTACAAATAATATTTATTTGTAAAAAGTATACTTTTTTTTATTACAAATAAAAAAAGTATATATATATTCATTTGAAGAGTATTATTACAAATACTACTTTTTTTTTGTTTTTTTTTTTTTTTTTTAAAAAGTATATATACTTTTTTTTATTTGAAGAGTATTTATTTGTAAAAAGTATATATATTACAAAAAAAAAAAAAAAAAAAAAAAAAAAAAAAAAAAAGGTAATAATACTCTTCAAAACCACGGGTTCACCCACGGTTTTACTAAACCGTTCCACGGTTTTATCTCTCTCACTCACTCATTCACTCAATCCACTCTCTCACTCACTCACTCAAACAATCCACTCTCTCTCTCTCTATCACTAACAACACACGTCTAGATCTAAAAACTGAGATCTAGTTAACGTGATGTTGATGGTGATTTGTGGTGGTTTGATGGTGATGTTTATGGGATAAAACCGTGGGTGGAACGCGGTTTTGAAGAGTATTATTACTTTTTTAGCGGTTAGATCTGTTTAGATCTAAAACCGTGGTGGTTTCATGGTGATGTTTATGGTGATTGTTGGTTTAGATCTGTTTAGATCTAAAACTGTGGTGGTTTGGTGGTGATGTTTATGGTGATTGTTGGTTTAGGGAGGGTTCGGTTAATAGAAATATGGCCCGTGAGAATAACCTACCCCTTGGTTTGAAGGTGGTTGGTTTATGGTGATTGTTGGTTTATCGTTGGTAAGAACTCTGTATTTTTTTGATCTATTTTTTTTAGATCTAAAGTAAGAACTTGTTATATTTTTATGGTCATTGTTGGTTTATGGTGATTGTTGGTTTATGGTGATGTTTATGGTGATACTTGGTGATGGCTATGTTGGTTTATATTTTTACTGCTTAGTTGCTAAAACTTGGCTTGTTGGTGATGGCTATGATTGGCTTAGTTGCTAAAAACTTGGCTTAGTTGCTCAAAACTTTGCTTGTTACTGCTTAGTTGCTAAAAACTTGGCTTGTTGGTATGGTTATTCTCACGGCCCTATTTCTATTAATCCAACCCTCTCTACTTGGCTTGTTTGTTAAACATTAAACGAGATAGGGCGATGATGATTTAAAAAAAAAAATGATTTTGGCATGGCAAAGTGATATTTTTATCACTTTGCAGCCATATATGATAGAATAGAAAAGATATTTTATCACTTTGTGACTTTCATATCCGAGCCTAACATATTTTTGGCATGGCATTCACTGTGCAGCCATATATGATATATCTTGGTAATGTGAAACTATTATAATCTGAGCCTACTCTTATCTCGATACCTTTTTAATATGTAAAATGGAGATTACCTCTTGTGTGTAAAATTGTGATTGAGACATTTATGCAGTTTTGTGTATAATCTGAGCCTACTATTGATGCTTGCTTTGTTTCACTTGGCTTTGTTTTGCTTTGTTTCACTTGGCTGCTTCGTTGTGAAGCTGTGACCTTTTGAGAATGTGACCTTTGAGCTGCTTTGTTTCACTTGGCTGCTTCGTTGTGAATCTGTGACCTTGTGAGAATGTGACCTTGTGAGAATCTTACTTTTGAGCTGCTTTGTTTCACTTGTCTGATTTGTTTCACTTGGCTGCTTTGTTTCACTTACATTTTATAATGGGGACCTTTGAGTATAACACCTCCCTTATACTGTTGAGCTTGTGACCTTGTAAGAATCTTACTTTTGAGCTTTGTGTCCAATCTTGTGATACTGCTTTGTTGTGAAATCTTCTTACTGTGGCACTTTTGAGCTTGTGACCTTGTTACCTTGTGTCGGATCTTATAATCTTGAGAATCTTACTGTGGCACTTTTGACCTTGTGACCTTGTTACCTTGTGTCGGATCTTACTGTGAGCTTGTGACCTTGGTACTTTGAGAATCTTACTGTTGATGATTATGTGACCTTGTTACCTTTTGAGCTTGAGACTATAAGGCGATGATGATATCTGAGCCTTTGTGTGGAATAACCTGCTTGTGTTAGCACTTGTGCAATTGTTTGCACTTGGACCTGCTGTGTATCTTTGGTTGTGCACTTGGTTGTGTATCTGCAGTTGGACCCATGGTTTTGTATCTGAACTTGGTTGTGCACTTGGTTGTGTATCTGCAGTTGGACCCATGGTTTTGTATCTGCACTTGGTTGTGCACTTGCAGTTGGACCCATGGTTTTGTATCTGCACTTGGTTGTGCACTTGGTTGTGTATCTGCAGTTGGACCCATGGTTTTTGTATCTGCACTTGGACAAATGGTTTACTTATAGGCGATGACGAATGGTTTTTAAAACCGAATGGCATGGCAAAGTGATATTTTTATCACTTTGCAACCTTCATATCCGAGCCTAACATATTTTTAAAAACCGAATAAGGCGATGACGATTACGTGTTAGTCCGAGCCTGTGTCGAATAACCTGCTTGTGTTTTTGCACTTGACCTGCTGTGTTAGCACTTGGACAATTGGACAAAAATATTTGGACAAAAAAAATAACTTTAGACAAAAAAAAAAAAAAATGGACAAAAATTAACTTTAGACAAAAAAAAAAAAAAAAAAATGGACAAAAATTAACTTTAGACAAAAAAAAAAAAAAAAAAAAAAACAGCTAAAAGACAAAAATGTCAGATTTTGCAGCCTAGGTTGACCGGGCTAGGCATAGAGCCCGCCCGGTTAACACATCCCATATAATATAACGATAAAATACACAATTTATGATCCTGGAAGTACACTTTTTAAACCTTTACATGTTCTTGTTATTTTCAACATCCATGTTTGAATTGATTGCATCTATAAATTTATTGTCTTCTTGTAATCGTATCATTGATCATATGTCTATTTATATATCATTGTACTTTTATATTCATACGTCTTTTAGGGGAGAGGGAGTGCATGCGGGGAAGGAGCGGGGAAGGTGAACCCCCGCACGGGAACACCGCCGCCTCGCGGGGAACCCCGCACGGGGAGGTGAAAATCGGGGAATGTTCACGCATGCGGGGAAGGAAAATGTGAGGAAAAAGTGAGGAAAAAGAGACGTTGGGGAAGGAAAAAGTGAGTGAAGGGTGAGTGAAGGTGCCGCCCCCGAAAATGAAGTGAGTGAAGGAAAAAGTGGGAGATGATGTGGCGGAATGGGATTGGTTGTGAGTGAGTGAAGGGAATGGGATTGAGTGGAGCACTCCCCCCACCCTTAGGGTGGGGGGAGTGCTCCACTCACCCCTTTCCCTTCACTCACTCACAACCAATCCTATTCCGCCACATCATCTCCTACTTTTTCCTTCACTCACTCTTCACTCACTTCATTTTTGGGGGCGGCACCTTCACTCACCCTTCACTCACTTTTTTTTTTTTTTTTTTTTTTTTTAAATTCTATTAAAATTTATTTTAAAACTAAAATTTCATTAAAATAAATAAACATTACATAATAATATTAAAAACCATAAAATAACATTACATAATACTAAAAAACTAAACTTCATCGGATTCATCGTCCACCTCGAGGTATGGTAATTGTTGAACGTGAATATGCTCCATAAGATCAAATCGGAGACGAAAATGTGTGTTCTCATTTCGTATCTCGGCAGTTAAGCTCGGTCCAACACCATGCGTGTGATTAAACATTTTTCAGCCCAGTCCATTGACCTTTACGGATCCATTAAATGAAATTACCCAATTCACTATCAATTCTAATACACGGTTTTGATATAAAATATTTGATAGTTTCATCCGCCCCCACACATCTCCACAATAACACAAACAACCTAATCCATCTCATCTTTACTCATCAACTGAACTTCACAATCAACAGCTCACCATCATAGATTTCTTCTCCCCGCATGCGTGGTATTTCCACTCAAAACCCCTCCCCGTGCGGGGTTCCCCGCGAGGCGGCGGTGTTCCCGTGCGGGGGTTCACCTTCCCCGCTCCTTCCCCGCACCCACTCCCTCTCCTCTTACATCATCACCATCTTTTTAAAGGAATGTTTACCTCACCCGAAAACAAATAGATTGGGATGAAAGTTGACCTTTGTGAGTTTATGGAATTTATGGTTCAGAGATAGCTTTAAGTTAACTTTAAATAAAACAAAAAACAATCATGGTTGGCAATGACAAAGACAAGTGTACGTGCCTAGGATCTTCCCCTCTAAACTTTTCTAGTTAACACATTTTTCTTTTATAAGAGCAGTGGGTGTGCGCTCGTTGCCCGGCCTCGTCGTCTGACGTGGATTCCCACTTTGCCTCGTTGCAGTTCACCACCACACTAGGTGGGGCTCGTTGCAGCTCGCCGTTTCCACCCTCGTCATACTGGCAACGAGCTAAACACACCTGCCATTTGCAGCTTTTTATTTTTTTTATTGTTTTTGTTGTGAAGGTTGGGGTTGGTTTAGAGTGAATAAAAAAATAAAGGTGTAAGTGGTGGGCCCCAAATGAGTAAGTTGAGGTTAGTTGTGAGTGGGGAGGGGGTTAGTTGTGAAGAGGTATTAAGGTGAGGTGGCACCGATGAGACCCAAATGAGCACTTCACCCTCGTTGCCATACCCACTGCTCTAAGTAGTTTCTGTCATTTTCCTAGTCACCCCAAACGGGTAGTTAGTAGGGTTTGAAACTTTAAATTCTTGAGAAAATTTTTGTAATTTATCACTGGGTAATTTGGTGATAGTTTAAAGATTTGTATGCATGGGATTATATATTATATTTTGATGGTTGGTTATTAAATTCAATCCATTTCATAGCATTGGTCTTATTGTTCCGTGTCACTAATTAACGTAGTACACAACCACAAAATACATTATTCAAAGACGCCTATCAGGACAATGTTACATCATCAATATACATTGGAAGAAACAATATAAGTTTACAGAATGAATGCCATAAATAATTTATCGATATTCAACTGAAAACTAGAACTTCTTAATTAAGCAAATATCACAAAAAGTTAATTAATTAAGTTATGTAAAAGCTTGTTAGTTTTGAACGGTAGAATTATATTAAAAAAATAGCTACTAGTAAGTCACTGGAAGCCAAAAAGTACAAAAACAAATCTAGAAATAAACAAAACTACATATTACAGATTACTCTTGAGGCTTTAACTGCAAGGACTACAAAAAGAATGAAAAAAACTCTTGTCAATTACAGATAATTAAGACAAGAGAAAAATCCCACCCACGGAGTCCATGCCACCGGTTTTTACCCTGTGTTTTAATGCAGTCCAATACAAGCCCTAAGGAAAAGTTACAGCAAGAGAAGATATATTAACATATGATCCATAGAATTTCGATTTGTTCGATACTCCCAGCAACGAGAAGCAATTGACAGTGGCAACCAACAAGTACTAGCAAGCAACTTGCACACGATAGGCTCCCCCACATTGATTAAGTAAACGAAAGTGGATTTTTAAGCCAATCATCCAACACATACTCGTTTTCTTATGCCTCATCTGATACCATAGATATGGAAAATGAATAATAGAGTCCACAATGCCAACATTCCTCTTCTCTCCAGACCAAAATATAGATTCATTTCGGAAAGTCCAAAGCTCCCACCAAGCCGTATAAATGATAGTGAATATAAAATCCTTAGCCTTATGCAAATTACCCTGGCTATTAACAAAGTCTAGGAACTCAATAGGAGGAAGCTGAAAATGGATATTCAGGTCTAGCCACTTAACAAATGATTCCCAAACCCTATTCATGATAATGCATTCATACATCGTTTGATAGATAGATTCCATACCATTACTACACATTAGGCATATAAGAGAGACACTGTTGATACCATGAAACCATATGTTAAAGCGGGTTGGCAAATGATCCTTAATCAATCTCTACACATGAATATTAACTTTTCGAGGAACTATCTTATTCCACCTAGTCGCCAGGTAATGACTAGGTAAGGACAAACAATCAAGGTGTTTACTTAACCCGTTAACCAAAAATAAATCCATTGTATCACAAGACCATCTCCAAGAATCGTCTAATTGGACAATAGCAACCTGCTTGAAAATATTACAAATCCTATTATATTGATCATCTTCAATACCTCCACATAAGGGACATCTCCAATTCCAAGAGAAACTCGAGCCATTCCAACGATCCCCAACTACAACATTTTTGAACTCTTCCAGTAAGAAAAGATGAGAAAATTGTTCCGCCAACGGGGTGTCATTAATCCAGACATCATGCCAAAATCATGCTTAGATATTATAAAGCTTTTTTATTTTATTTTATTATTTTTTGATTTTATTTTTAATTAAGCTTTTTATCTTGCATGACATGATAGTGTTCATGGTTTAATAATTTATGTTAGGGTATGATTTATGTGATCTATCGTTCTATCATACCAAATAACTTTGCTTGAAGATCGAAGACGCATAATATAACAAATAGAGTAACTAGAAGTAATTTTTCGTTGTACTTCTTTTTTACGGAAACTCATTAAAAAGATTAGCAAGAAGTTGGAGCAAAATTTTACGTACAATAATTTTTTTGGATCAATAATCCATTCAAGCCAGTTAGGTTTCAGATTTCTACTTCTATTTTTATTTTGTAGGAATACTACATATACACTGATGAGTGATTCAAATTATCTTCACTTTATTTTTATTTTCTTTCTTTATATGTCTCATAAGACTCTATATGTGTTAATGATATATAACTTGTGTGATATGTGACTATCTTGAACTAAATATATATTTCAATGAACTAATTTATAATCATGTGAAACTTTAGCATAATATATAAAATAGGATGTCAATATAAAATTATTGGCAAAATTTTAGCCAATAGGCTTAGCTCTGTGATTGGAAGTTGTATTAGTTCGGAGCAATCAGCTTTTATCAAATGGAGGAATATTCTTGATGGCCCTTTTATCCTTAATGAAGTTCTAGCATGGTATCGTAACCGTAAGAGAGGGCTCATGGTCTTCAAAGTTGATTTTGAGAAAGCTTTTGATTCTGTGAGGTGGGATTTCTTGGATTCGGTTATGGAGAAAGTTGGTTTTGGCAATAAGTGGCGTTCATGGATTCATGGTTGCTTTTCTAATGCCCGTTCTTCAGTTTTGGTTAATGGTTCTCCAACCTCCGAATTTGATTTATATAGGGGGCTTAGACAAGGCGACCCCCTTTCTCCTTTTCTCTTTATCCTTGCCATGGAAGGCCTTCATGCTCTTTCTTGTAAGGCTGAGGATTTGGGCCTTTTCAAAGGTGCCATAATTGGTAGAGACAACATGAATGTTTCTCATTTAATGTATGCTGACGATGTCATATTCTTAGGCGAATGGTCAGAATTCAATGCTAATAATCTAGTATGTATGCTTAGATGTTTTTTCTTGATTTATGGGTTAAAAATTAATGTGCATAAAAGCAGTGTCCTAGGCGTTGGTGTTTCTGATTTGGATGTTGTCAACATGGCGAAGCTTATCGGTTGTGGAGTTGCAAGTTTCCCCATGAAATATCTTGGCGTCCCGGTTGGTTGTAATATGGCTAGGTGTTCTTATTGGAATGCCGTTATTCAAAAATTCTCGAATAAGCTTTCTATATGGAAAGCTAGGTTGCTTTCGGCAGGAGGTAGGCTCACTTTATTAAAGGCCGTTCTTGGAAACATTCCTACTTATTATATGTCAATTTATAAGATGCCCATTTATGTTCAAACCAAGCTGGAGTCGATTCGTAATAACTTCTTTATCGGTGTTGATCAAGGTGAGAAAAAGATTACTTGGGTCAATTGGAAAAAGTGCTTGGCGAGTAAGGATTTGGGGGGTCTTGGGATCGGTAGCATCTTTGGTCTCAATGTAGGTCTATTATTTAAATGGATATGGAGATTCTTGAGTAATCTTTCTGATTTGTGGGCTCGTATTGTCTCGAATATTCATGGGTCTGATGGAGGTGTTTTTTATTGCAACAATCGTTGTTCCAGCTTAAGTCCATGGGGCTCTATATTGAAGTTTGTTTACTCTCTTAAGAAAAAAGGTATAGATCCTCTTTCTTTTTGCAATCGTTCTATAGGGAATGGAGAGTCTACCAAGTTTTGGACCGATCACTGGTATGGGGACAAGTTTTTAAAAGATTAGTTTCGTCGTATCTACATGCTGGATACCGATAGAGAGTGTTTCATTGCTAAACGAATTGCCATCCCTAATTGGGCTTCGGTTCTTAGACGATGTCCAAGGGGTGGAGTCGAGTCGACTCAATTTGAAGCCTTACAAGCTTTTCTCATGGACATCGAGCTCTCTGATCAACATGACACCTGGAAATGGTCGTTACAATCTTCAGTTGGGTTCTCCGTTGCTTCCGTGAGACAGTTGGTGGACGCTCGTACTCTTGTGGTTGATCAAAATGCTTCTCGATGGATCAAGTGTATTCCTATTAAGGTTAATGTTTTCTTGTGGAGGCTGTCTCTCAACAAACTTCCTTCAAGGGTTAACCTTGATAGAAAAGGTGTTGATGTTGGTTCGGTTCTATGCCCCATATGTCTTGATGATGTAGAATCAGTTAATCATTTATTTTTCTCTTGTGAGTTGGCTAAAGTCTTGTGGGATTTATTGGCTAAGTGGTGGAAGTTAGATATTCCGGTTTGCACTAATATTGTGGAGTGGTATGCTTGGTTGGATTCCCTTCACGCCCCTGCCAAGGTGATTACGTTTCTCGAAGGGGTTGGTGGTACTCTCTTATGGTCTATTTGGAGCTTCCGTAATCGTTTGGTTTTCTCTTCCTCTTCCCCTAAAAAGACTCTTCTTTGGGACTATATAGTTTCGCAGTCCTTTTTATGGATTTCTTCTAGAAATCCTAAGCTTAAGTTTAGTTGGCTAGATTGGTTAAAAAATCCTGTTATGTATATTTCTTCTTTGTAATTTTCTAGCTTCTGCTAGCTCGTTATAAATTGCCGCCGTTCTAAAAAAAAAATTAAATTATTTAGAAGCAATGTTATTGACCGTTTTCGGTTAATAAGGGAATGACAAAGGTAGCTCTTTATGTATCTTCTAATTACACGGTACCTTGCCATTTTCTTGTTCTTTTCAACATTTGTGTGGATTTAGTCGTACCTTTAAATACTTGTTAAGCCTTGTAAGTTTACCATTCATTCATTCATGTCTATATTATGTGTATCCCTATTAATTTGTACTTGTATCATCATATACGTCTTCTCGATCTATCACGATCATTTGTAAGGAATATTACCTCATCCGAAAACAGATTGACGCGTAAAGAACAATATGGTTAATAGTTTTAAGCAACTTTAGGTTGTATTTTGCGATAGAACTAAAAAAATTATAACACTTCTTGACAAACTCAAATAGCTAAATAGCTAAATAGATGGCTCAAAAATATATATATATTTTTTTTTAAAGGTGAATTTCAACTTAGAATCGACCACCTTCGCGGACAGCGAAGGCCTCATCGCCACCCCGCCAGACTATGTTGTCTGAACCGGGTCCACGCTGATCTCAGGTGGTAACGGGTTTCCCCCGGAAACCGTACTGCCTCCACACAAGTTACCTTGCTGGAGAAACAGCCGGATGAAAACCGGGCCATGCTCAGGATTCTAACCCCAGCGGCTTGGTCTAAAGGCTTCGAATCCATCATTGCAATATATCTCCGGAACAAATGGTCTGCAAGTGGACCACAAGTGAGGACTTCCCGGGTGGTCACCCACCCAGTACTACTCCCACTTGTGGCTCGCTTAACTAGTTAAGCCCCACCCACTAGACCACAAGTCAACCTTAGTTAAGACCATCTATATCAATCTCTATCTAAGTACTACCAATATAGTTATGATTTGTAACTTTGATCTAACACAAGAATAATGTTACATGCATCTATAACGAAAACATCTATTTATGATCCTGTAAGTACACTTTTTAAACCTATGCATGTTCTTGTTCATTTCAACATCCATGTTCGAATTGATGGTATCTATAAATTTATTGTCTTCTTGTAATCGTATCATTGATCATATATCTATTTATATACTTTTTTAATCTGTACTTTTATATTCATACGTCTTTTACATCACCATCTTTTTAAAGGAATTTTACCTCACCTTAACAAATAGGTTGGGATGAAAGTTGACCTTTGTGAATTTATGGAATTTATGTTTCAGAGATAGCTTTAAGTTAAGTTTAAAAGAAAAAGTCATGGTTGGCAATGACAAAGACAAGTGTGGCTAGAATCTTCCCCTCTAAACTTTTCTAGTTAACACATTTTTCTTTTATAAATATAATTATGGAATATATGGATGAGGTTAATTATTCAGCGAGGTAACTTTGTGACCGTTTCCGATCATTTTCCTAGTCACCCCATTCTCAAACGGGTACTTAGCAAGGTTTGAAACTTTAAACTCTTTGAGAAAAATTATGTAATTTGGTCATTGTTTAAATATCTGTATGGGATTATATTATATTTTAATGGTTGCATGGTTATTAAATTCAATCCACTTCATACCATAGATCTTATTGTCCCGTGGCACTAATTAACGTAGGACGCAAACACAAAATACATATATGATTCAAAGACGCCTATCAGGACAATGTTACATCATCAATACATATTAAAGGAGA
Source organism: Artemisia argyi (assembly GCA_030686995.1). Taxonomy (NCBI): domain Eukaryota; kingdom Viridiplantae; phylum Streptophyta; class Magnoliopsida; order Asterales; family Asteraceae; genus Artemisia; species Artemisia argyi. The sequence continues at coordinate 40,697,600 of CM060684.1, forward strand.
TTAGCAGGGTACCCGCGCGTTGCGACGGCGGGTACCTTGTAAATTATATTTTCGACTGATAATGTTTTTTATTATTTGTTAACGATGACAATAAGTTTAGAGATGGTGAGAACCTTTTTGCAGTCACGGTAAACTATTGAAATTATGAGGTTATCAATGATATTTTATCTAATGCCACTTTCATTTTTTTATTATTTTTTTTTTCTGAAAGTTCAAACGTAAGATATATAAACTTGTTACTTTTTTGTGATTCATAAATTTGTACTGTTTGCAAAAAAAAAAATGTATTATTTAAAATCATTCATGAAATGTCGTTAGAATTTTAAAGAGTACTTAGCATCTTGCTTGTTTTGTATATTGTTCTATTAATAATATTATTTTTTTATTTTTATTAAAAGGGTGTTTTAAAGATTACATAGGTATTGATGCATAAATTGGTTGTACCCTAGCTTAATTAGTTGTATTTGATTAAATTCTATATATAAAAATCTTTAAAAAATTAAAAATAAAATGATGTTTTGTGCTTTATATGTAGTTAGAAAAAAAAAAAAAAAAAAAAAAAAAAAAAAAAAAAAAAAAAAAAAAAACTAATTGGTAAATATGATATTTTAATTTAAAAATATATGTGATATATTGTGTGTGGTTGAATTCTGATGAAAACTTTCTTTAATTTTGTTCTAATAATATCAAATCAGTTTCCAATAAAATAGCCGAGAAGTATAGAAAGAAGTAGTGTTTCGTGTTTTCTAATATCGGAAAGTATCCAATCAAATATTGAAAATAAGGAGGTTACTTGAACTTGCTATATTATTGTTTTAAAGGTCGTTATGCCAAAACAAAAATTACACACGCTTATACCTTATATTCAAAATCTCCTCCTTAAAAATGAATTTCAAGTGAGTAACCAATTCACCATCACCATCCAATATTTTGGATTGCATGGTTTCGATGTGGTTTCTTCATGTGAGGCATTAAACACACGTTTTTCCCTACTCAATTTATTTTGATTTTTGTATGGGCAAGTGGTTATGTTTCTTTCTCCCTCCTTATATCTTTTATATTGTTAATGTACTGTATTTATAAGTTGTTCGGCCACCGTTGTTTTTTATTGGTAAATGATTTTTTGACTTATGCGTTTTCAACTTCAAGGAGATTTGATATTGGTAAGTATCATCATTCATTAACTTGTTTAAAAAGTTTGCTCTTTTTTCTAAATTATTGTTTGTGTTTTTCATACTAAAATGATATTATGAATTTTTATGGAATACATGTTGATCGATCACTTCAAGTCCATTACCTTTCTGTTATGATTTGATGGAATACATGTGATGATTATTATGTTAGTTAATAGCTTTCATCATTTGTACCATGTGTCTTATTCGTTGTATTTTTCACGTATTGGGGTGTTTATTAATTACATTAATTGTAAATATTGAATATATATTTTGTAGGTATTGAATATATGTGTTTGAGTATAAAGTAATTGTACATAATGCTTTGATAGGTGTATTTACTTTAAATCTATATTAGGAAATCTTAAAAAATTAATAGGAGAGAAATGTCTAAATGCATTATAAGTAGTATAGATATAGATAATATAAGTTTACAGAATGAATGTCATAAATAATTTGATCGATTTCTGACATATTCAACTGAGAACTTGAACTTCTAAATTAGACTAAAGTAGTTATTAAGTAATTCATAAAATTATAATGATTTAATTAATTTAATATCAAAAAAAACTTAGTTTATTAAGTTATGTAAAAGGTTGTTTATTTTTCACTTAATTAAAAATACTTGCTTAAAAAAATAATAAAGTTGAGGATCTCCGATCCCAGTTAAATCACATACTATTATTTATGACTTACCTAAAAAGTGAAACAAACAAGCCAAAATATCTTAAATGTAGTGTCATAAGAACCAAAAATAATGAACTAGTCAGGTATCATATCGGTTCAACTGAAAACCGAGATGTGAAAATATTCTTCATTTTTTCAAGAAATTTTTCATAAGAAAATGAAAAAACTGAAAACGCGTTTAGTCGCACTTTTTTTCAATAATTTTCAAAAAAAAAAAAAAAAAATCTCATTTTCTAAATTTTAACTAAGAAATTAAAAAGCCCATTCTACCATTCTCACTTTTTTTCTTTCTAATTTTTTTTTCTCAACTCCAAAAAAAAACACATACACCATTCTACCCCTAATCTCTCGTGTCATCCTCCACCGCCGACCGTCGCCGCCACCGCCCGCCTTTGTCGCAATTTGAGGTAATCTTCCTATTATTTTCAAAAATGAAAAATATAACTCCAACTAAACGTGTTTTCAAAATTCTAAACTCTTCTTTAGAGAAGAAAAACCATCCCATTCTTAAAGAATTTAGAGATGGAAAAATTGAGGAATTTTTCGCCAACTAAACGGCACGTTAGTAACAACCATTTATAAAAGGAGCTCAAATGTCTTATATAATATTGATATGAGACAGTTTGTTACATTGTAACTACAAATCTGCTAGATTCATATGGCGTCAAATAATAAAATTTGTACCAAACCAAGAAAATTGTTTGTCAATATGTTCTGCTTTTTGAGACACTTTCTTCTGGCTTAAAGCCACTAGCCAAAATAATAATAATAATAATAATAACAATAACAATAATAATAAGGCTACTGGCATCGTACTCTGCTTCGGCATCCTCGGCGTGATTCGGCAAGGCCATTGCCAGCCATTCGGCATGGTGGATTCGGCAAGGTTTGCGGTGAAGTTTACCGATTCGGCATATGCTATAGCATTCAATTTTTCGAACGTTACATATTAAATAAATGGTTGAGTCATGGTTAGGCATCATTGCCACTAAAAATACAAGGTTAGGCATGATGAGGCATGAAATATGTTGGATTCATTTTATTGGCTAATGACAAATTAGTTTGAGGCATGGTTAGGCATGGTTGTTGTTGACGTATGTGTCCGGAGGGTATGAACCGGACACTGCTAAATAGTCCGGACGGTAAACACTACCCTCCGGTAAGTGGGCCAGGGGGCATGTCCACGTGCGCTGCTTTCCCAGGAAATCAGCAAACATGTCTCCAACTACCACTGACACAAGCCTCGGCCTAGGATAACGGCTACTGTTCATGGGATATTCTACTGTGCATAGGTACAATTACTATTCAAATAGTATTACTTTCACTGTTCATCTGCACCCTCTTTGGGGTAGTATAAATACCCCAAAGCCATTTATTGCAACACACACTTTTTTCTCATAAATACCCACATATATCATTATACCTTTCGGTCTTGAAGATATACTTATTCTCACGTCCGAGCTTGGTCCTGGGATAACACCCGGGACGAGGCTAACGAGCGGTTGTGTTTGTGCAGTGTTCAAGGCCGAAGGATTCATTCATCAAGCATTTCGAATGAGTAAAGATTTACTTCAACAAATTGGTGCCATCCGTGGGACCCCTTATTCACTCTACCAGTCAATAGCATGACGGACCTCCCTCCTATCACTCCCCTCACGGGAAGCGGAGGCGATGACGCCAGCAAGGAAAATCCGGAAGGATCTAACCGGAACAACCGCGACTCACCCAACATACAGGATTTGATACAGGGGCATCTAACAGCTTTGAAGGAGCTGGTCAGAGAACACAATGCCCTCGGAGGGAATGTCCTCAAGCCCGTACGATTGGATTTTGGAGATGACGACGACAAAGTACCGGAAGACAATCAGGGGAAAAATCGACCCAAGGATGATTTGGAAAAGCTTTTCAAATTCGTGCACAAATCACCATTCACCCGAAGGATAATAGAGTTCTCCGAACCATCACATAGGATGCCGAACAACATCAAGTTGTACAACGGCTCGACAGATCCGGATGATCACATAAACCTCTTCGCCGGAGCAGCTAATCAATTCGAATGGCCAATGCCAGTATGGTGCCGAATGTTTCAGCAAACGCTAGATGGTCCAGCACAAGGGTGGTTCAGTCGCCTTGAGCCGGGAAGCATTGACAAGTGGGAGGAGTTGGAGGAACAATTTATCACTCGATTCTCTCTTCGGCAGAAGGGAATCCGAGACCCAACTGAAATTGCAAAAATAGTAAGAAAGGCCAATGAGACTCTCCAGGACTTTAAGGAAAGATGGACGGATGAAGCCAGCTATATCCCGGGAGTCCCAGAAGTAATGCGCATATCATCTTTCATGAATAGCCATAAATGTCCGGAATTAGCCAAGCGGTTCTCCGATAAGGTACCAGTCACGGTAAAAGAAATGATGACGAGGGTAGACAATTTTGTGAGGTCGGAAGAAGCATACAAAAATACAGAGCTTCCGAAGGGTGAAACACAAGAGTATTCTCGCAAGAATTTCCTCTCGAGGGTGGACAGAACGAGAGGACTCCATGTGGATAGGCGGAAGAATGACCGTCGGGGAGATTATCGATACAAAGAGCCGTACTCTCCGTATGTGCTGCCCAAACAAGGAGGGCTCCAACCGGGAGATTTCCGTAGAAAGGAGATAGAGAGGCATGACCATTACCGCCCGGGTTTGGCCGCTTTGATCAAGCAACCGAAGGAAATACTGGCCACAGAACATCAGCTCCGACTTCCCCCTCCACCACCGCTGGTAGGAAAACCGAGCAGGGAAAACGCAGACAGATATTGTGACTACCACGGGGAGAAGGGGCATTTCACTAACGATTGTCACCACCTCAAAAAGCAACTGGAAACGGCATTGGAATCTGGGAAGCTAGATCACCTCCTCCGAACAGTTCGGCAGCAGAGTAGGGATCAGCCAAGAGATAACGTGCGAGGAAAGGCAAAAGTGATTCATATGATAGGTACGGTGGGTTCCCAAAAAAGAAAAGGCAGGGAACCGGAGGAGCCGTGGATGCTGGTCCCAATAACCTTTCCCCCCATAGCAACGAAGGATCTATCTGATGAACCGCTCATCATCGAGGCAGAAGTGGAAGGCTACCTGGTTAAGAAAGTTTTCGTGGATGGAGGGGCATCATTAGAAGTAATGTATGAGCATTGCTTTAACAATCTGTGCCCTTCAATATAGTCAAGACTGAGAGAATGTGACTCCCCCCTGATGGGATTCTCGGGTGAAGTGGTCCGGCCTTTGGGAAAGATAGAACTTGATGTATGTTTCGGTGATCATGGGTTATACCGGAAGACGAGAATGAAGTTTGCAATAATCCGATCATCTTCACCATACAACATCATCTTGGGAAGGACAGGACTAAGGGAGTTGAGGGCCATTCCTTCCACCATACACGCCATGATAAAATTTCCCACACCAAAGGGTATAGCTACACTGGTTACCCGGTCAGTAGCAATGATGGAATGTAGAATCCGAGAAGAAGAGCAGTTGTCACTCGAGAAGGGCGGGAAAATGCCGACAAGAGAGGAGTGCCAGGAAGTAAATGCTGAAGTGGGTATTACAGAAGAAGTATCCGTAAACCCAGCCTACCCTGATCAGTTGGTAACAATAGGGGGGAATTTCTCAGATGAATACCGAAGAAGGTTGATAGACTTACTAAGACGGAACAAGGATGTGTTTGCTTGGCAACCGAAAGATATGACCGGGGTACCAAGATCCGTAACGCAACATACCCTAAATGTGAAAATGGAAGACTCTCCAGTTGCCCAGAAAAGACGCACGTTTTCACAAGAGAAAAATATGATAATAACTAAGGAAGTACAAGAATGGGTCAAAGCCGGAATAGTACGTCCGGTACGGTATCCAACATGGATCTTCAATCCGGTACTAGTCAAAAAATGTGATGGGAGTTGGAGGATGTGCATAGATTTCAAAAACCTAAATTCATCTTGCCCTAAAGATTATTACCCCTTGCTTGAAATAGACTGGAAAATTGAATCCGTAGTGGGCTTCCGATACAAATGCTTCCTAGACGCCTATAAGGGGTACCATCAGGTGCAAATGGCAAGGGAGCATGAGGAGAAGACGGCATTCTACACAGAGCAGGGGACTTTTTGCTATACTAAGATGCCCTTCGGACTAAAAAATGCAGGAGCCACATACCAGCGTTTGGTAGATTCGGCTTTCAGCTCTCAAATAGGAAGAAATCTTGAAGCATACGTAGACGACATGGTTATCAAAAGTAACTCCGAAGAATCCATGCTAGCAGACATTGCCGAAACTTTCGACAATCTTCGTAAAGTCAATATGAAGCTGAATCCAAAAAAGTGCTCCTTCGGAGTAGAAGAGGGAAAATTCTTGGGCTATATGGTGACCTCCGAAGGAATCAGGGCTAATCCAAAGAAAACTAAAGCAATTGCCGACATGAAATCTCCCGAAACTCTAAGAGAAATGCAGAGTCTCAGTGGGAAATTAGCGGCACTTAATCGATTCTTATCTCGATCGGCAGAAAGGTCGCTCCCATTCTTTGAAACCCTTAAACACATCACGAAAGAAAACAAAGAAGAGTACCGTTGGACACCAGAGGCAGAAAAGGCCTTTCAGGCAATGAAAAAGTTGGTTTTAGAACTCCCGGCTTTAACAACACCCAAGCCCAAGGAAAAATTGTATTTGTATCTAGCAGCTGCCTCTGCGGCGGTAAGTGCGGTCCTGATCGCCGATAGAGGAGGGAAGCAGCTGCCGGTGCATTATGTTAGCCGAACATTACACGAAGCCGAAAGGTACTATGCTCCCCTGGAGGAACTCGCTATCTGCCTGCTGCATGCTTCGAGAAGGCTGCGGAGGTATTTTGAGGCACATCCGATGACAGTAATCACCGATCAGCCTATCAGACAAATATTGAACAAGGCGGAAGCTTCTGGGAAGATGGCAAAGTACGCCGTAGAATTAGGAGCGTACGACATTACTTACATCCCCAGAAACGCAGTCAAAGGACAGGTATTAGCAGACTTTCTTACAGAGATACCGGTAGAAGAAAGGGGAAAAAACATGGTCGGGGAGTTCAGTGAGCATGACGAATGGATACTATACACGGACGGGGCGTCCAGTAAAAAGGGGGCAGGAGCTGGTCTTGTACTCATCGGACCCTCTCAAGAGGAGTACACTTACGCCCTCCGTTTGAAATTCGAAAGCACAAATAACGGGGCAGAATACGAGGCATTATTGGCTGGCCTACGGATTGCCGAACAGATGAAGATAGAAGCGCTGGACGTAAGGGTTGATTCAAAACTCGTGGCCAGCCAGGTAAATGGAGACTTTGTTGCGACCAAGGACAGCATGATACGATACCTGGCAAAGGTAAAGGAACATGCATCCCGGTTCAAAAGTTTCAAAATCCGGAATATACCCAGGTCACAAAACCAAAAGGCGGACGTTCTAAGTAAATTGGCTTCGGTAGCTTTTAACCACCTCACTAAAGAAGTTCTGGTGGAAATTCTAGAAAAACCATCCGTCGAGGAAGAGCAAGTGCATGCAATAGTGGAAGAAGAAGGGGATAACTGGATGACACCTATCATTAAGTGTCTAGAAGGAGTATGGCCGGAGAATACCAGTGATGCCAAAAGCCTACGGATGAAAATCCTACATTATACAGTGCAAGACGGAGTCCTCTTTAAGAAATCATATTTGAATCCAATGTTGAGATGTGTGGGCCCCCTACAAGCAAACTACCTAGTAAGGGAAGTACATGAGGGGATTTGCGGCATGCACTCCGGACCAAGATCCGTTGTGGCTAAATTAATAAGGCAAGGGTATTATTGGCCAACTATGCACAAAGACGCCAGAGAGGAAATCCGCAAGTGTGATTCTTGTCAAATACATGCTCCGGTACCGAAACTCCCAAAAACACCCCTAACCTCAATCATGGCACCTTGGCCTTTCTTCCAATGGGGCATGGATGTGTTAGGCCCATTTCCGGAGGCACCAGGAAAGGTAAAGTTCCTCATTGTGGCGATAGATTATTTTACTAAGTGGATAGAAACGAAACCGCTAGCCAAAACCACTGGAAAGGACGTAAAAAAGTTTGTATGGGAAAACATCGTGTGCCGTTTTGGATTACCGGGGGTAATTGTGACGGATAATGGGACCAATTTTGTGAATGATCCGTTTAAAAGCTGGTGTCAACAGTTACACATCAGACAAAGGAATACGGCGGTTGCACATCCGCAAGCAAATGGATTAGTAGAAAGGGCCAACGAGTCTCTCTTGAAGGGAATGAAGGCAAGGCTGGGAAGGGCTAGGTCCGGATGGGTTGACGAGCTACCAAGCATTCTTTGGGCTCACCGAACATCCATCAAAACAAGTAATGGAGAAACCCCTTTTAGTCTCACCTATGGTAGTGAGGCCATGATCCCGGCGGAAATAGGGATGCCCACGTATCGGGCGATGATGTTTGATGAAAGCCGTGATGATGAAGATCTCTGGAGGGCGGTAGACCGAAACGAGGAAGAACAGCGCCTCTCGCTAGATCTGTTGCAAGAAAGAAGGGAAGCTGCGGCCATAAGGGAGGCCAAGTATAAAACACAAGTGGAGCGATACTATAACCGAAGGGTCAAGCCCGTTAGCTTTAAAGTGGGGGATTTTGTGTACCGCCAGAACGAAGCTAGCCGAGTGGAAAATCTGGGAAAGTTGGGTCCAAACTGGGAAGGCCCTTACCTGGTGGTGGAAGCATATGACAACGGTTCTTATAAGTTGCAGACGATGGATGACAAGGACGTACCTCGCCCATGGCATACTGTGAATCTCAGGAATTGCTTCTTATAAAAATTGTTATTATTTGAATTCCGCACTTAATGTAATGACGATGGTAATTTCCTTTTAAATAAATTAAGTTGGAATGCCCTTCCCGGGAGAAGTGGAAGGAGCATGTTTTGCAATACAATTGTTATTTCCTTCCTGATGGCTGACCCCCATCAGGAAGGTAGTGATGCCCGAATGACAATTTTAGGCCGGATGCTCAAACGATAATTTCGTTTTGAATGCCCTGCAACATTATGGATGCCCGGATGATAATTTCATTCCGGATGCCCGGATGGTAATGCCATTTCGGATGCTCAAAACGATAATTTCGTTTTGAATGCCCTGCAACATTATGGATGCCCGGATGATAATTTCATTCCGGATGCCCGGATGGTAATGCCATTTAGGATGCTCAAAACGATAATTTCGTTTTGAATGCCCTGCAACATTATGGATGCCCGGATGGTAATTCCATTCCGGATGCTCAAACAATAATTTCGTTTTAAATGACCTACAGCCCATAGGCTTGTATTGAAACAAAGACCATAAAAAAAGGGGGAAAGAAAGGCACATTACAAGAAGCACAAGTGTAAGCCATAAAAATATATATACATATCGCAAAAAATCACATGTTCTTGACAAACAAATTACAAATATTCGAAGGACATCAAAAGGTATTTACAAATGATAGTAATCAAACGGGAGGATCAACATTCTCCTCGACCTCGGGGGCAACTGTCTCAACTAACGTCGTTGGAATAGGGCCGCCAGTAGGGAGCTCTGAACCACCATGCAAACCCTGGGGAGTGGAGGAGGTGGGAAAGATATTCATAAGATCCCCCAACGGAAGGCGGTAAGAGTCAGAAACCCTCCGGATAAATGGATACTCAAATGAAAAAACCTTGTTGAATTCATCTTTCCAAATGGACGGAGCTTCAAGATTAACCTTCTTTGAAGTACGAAGGATTTTCTCTACCTCCTCCGGTTTCCGAGCAAGGCGAACCCCATCCAACCAACCAGCCGAATATGAAAGGCTCAAAGGTTTCGCCAAAGATTTCTTATATTCCTCGCTGTCCATCAACCGACGAAAAATGGTAGGGACCAAGGATTTGACTGTGTTCTGACGAACGACCTCCGCCTGTCCCAGATTAACGGTCAGATCCGAGTTATCTACCTTCAGCTTGGCAACCAAATCTTTCGAGAGGGCCAGCTCAGCCTCTAGCTGTTTTATCCTTTCTGATCTCTGGGCCTCGGTATCCAGCCAAACCTCTTTCTCCCTGTCCAGCTCTTCCACTTTCTCCAGAAGTGTTTTCTCTCTGTTCGCACAAGCTTCGAACCGGCGGCAGACATCTTCATGTTCAGCGGAAAGTTGGCGAAACCTTTCGGCGTAAGCATCACGGTCCTTCTCCACCTCCTCTAACCTGGCAACCTGATCGGAACATTGGCTGTGAATGTGGTCCAATTCACGAAAATCAGCATTCAAGTGCCTAAACCTTCTTAGCACCTCCCCTTGGGAAATGATGCTTGTGCCTAGCTGCTCATATGCCAACCGGGCCAAATCAATATTGTTTAGCTCCTCTAAGGCGGACTATTCGGCCGGAGTAGGTAGGTTGGCAATCATTTCGCGACAAGCCCTATAAGAGTTGATTCGGACATCATCGCGGAGGGTCCAAGCCGGAACAAAAAAGTTAGCTTGCTCGACGGACCGATCTACAAACAAAAATATGAATGATTAATTTCTGGACGTACAATACCCAAGTGCAAACAAAAAAAAAATAAATAAATAAAAAAGGGAACAATTATCAAGGGCAGGTACAAATATTTCCCAAGTATCTATAATCTAAAAGGGGTCATACCGGAATGATCGGAAGGAACCACATGAACAACCGGACGTTTAGAAGGGCCTGAACGGTGCGCAGACATAGCTGCAACAAACAAAGCATAATATGTTAGAACAGGCGAGCAACATAAAACACTTGATCAAATACAGAGAATATACTAACCATCCGAGGCACGAGGTTGTTGTTCTCTTTCCAGAGAGTCCAGATGAATAGGAGGAGTGTTGCCGCGAACCGGTGGGGAACGTTCATTTTCGTTAACTCCACCACCCAAATTCTCCTCGACTCCATGAGTGGCATTTTCCTCCTCGGACAAGTGTGGAGCAATGTTCTCCTCAGCGTTTGCTGCTACCTCGAGGTTGGGCTGATTATGAATAGCTGCACCGGAAGGAAATGCTTGATTGATTGGGGTGGCATCTTCCGTCTCATTCAGGGAGACCACGCCTTCGACAGCATTAGGATCTCTTCTGACTCTCTTCGGCAGTCGAAGGACCTTCCCCGGCCTTGGCTTTCCTCTTGAGAGCCTCCTGCTCCTTTTTATGGCGAGCATCAATGACCTGTTGGTAGGGTCTCTCGGCCAGCCGCATCAAATTGTCCTTGGGTGGTAATTCTTTGCCGGCCTCCAGAAATGGAGCTGTTCGTTGGGGTCGCTCTTGACCGGCAGGTATCTCCTCACCCTCGGTCACCTCAGTACCCTCCCAATCCGGCAACTCAAGGAACTCAGCTATACTCAAAACTACAATCAATACCGGAACAAATAAAGAGAAGAAAAAAAGAAAAAAACTTGTAAGGAAAATCAAAATAACGATAAAACGGGTATTACCATGCCCCTCGGCATCCTTTAGAACGACCTGAACATTCTTGGTCTCCCACACGGTGGAAAGCCCGTACACCCATAACAGACAAGGGGGCACCTCCCTAAGTTTGATGAGTTTCTCACTAAGTCTTTCCGCCGCCTCCTCTGGATAGCTGATGGGAAAAGTATCGGAAATCTTGGAATCATTATGTCTCCAAGCCATGTGATGATGTGAAAAATGATCCGCTTTTAGGGGGTCATTTAAGCCCGAATCCGACTTTATTTGATCAAATATTGCCCTAAATCGTACCTTTTGTGATTTTAGGTACTTGGAAAGTGAATTCTGGAAAAGAAGCCATTTTGGACGTTTTTGGAGCATAAAAGTGAAGAAAACGGCAAAGTCTCAATTTTCCATGCTGGGAACAGTACATGAAGGCGTCAAGAGTTCTTCCTGACGGCGTCAAACCCCAAGAATTAAAATCCGTAGCTCATGACGGCATCACACAGGGCGTCAGAAGTAGATCAAGGCCGTCCGAGGAAGTATTTGGCGGCGAGATGACGGCGTCACACCTTTGTTCTTGACGCCGTCATCCCTATTTTCCTATATATAGTTTTCTAGTTTTTCACATTAAAGAGAGAAGTTTTGGAGAAACCCTAAAGACGATTTTGGTGCAACTTTTACAGGGTTTTCAAGGGTTCCAAACCCTTGATACCTTGCATTGTAATTGAGATAAGTGTTCTTCTAATTCAATCAATATGTCTATGTGTTGGTTGTCTATATCTTGTTCTTGTCTCAATTCCATTATGCTAGGCTAGATTTCTTTTGTGTTTGCTTAGATCTAATGAAACCTAGATATTGATTATGTGTTGATTACTTGTTTATTCTTGTTGTGGATGAAAGATTTATATGTTAGGCTTAAGAAAACTGGCAGATCTCCAAATGGTAACATGCTTGAACGTCTTAAAAAACATGAACCGAGGCGTACTAGGTATTTATTGGTTGTATTTAATGCATGAGCCACTGTTTACAATCCCTATAGTTGTGCTGGGCATGGTGTAGGAGGAGATAAGAGCTCATAGAATTGGGGAGTTATGTATGCCACCCCATGAATGGTATTAAGGAATACAATCCGTCATCCATGCAATTATAACAAGTAATTAACGTGTAAAAGATATCTAGGGAGTAGTGAAATCTAAGTAAACACATTTTCTCAATTACTGCTCACAACCTTAGTATAATTAGTTTATTTTCATTTTTAGTATTTTATTTTGATTGCATCTTAGTATTGGGTTAGTTGAGTAGCAACTAATTCCGCCCACTCTTCCAAAACCCGAGATTTTACTTGCTTTCTAAAAAATATAAAAACACAAAAATAATCATCCCTCACCTTTAGAACTAGTATTTAGGCTTTCTAATCCTAGCGACACTATTCCTAAGCTGAACGATCAATCCCCCGGTACTTGTCACTATACTATACTACAACGATCAGGTACACTGCCTGGTGGGGGTTGTAAGCTTCTCGAGATCCCTCGAGAGGTAAAGCCTGTTGCGATTCCCACGCATCAAGTTTTTGGCGCCGCAGCCGGGGAATAGTTATTGTCTAGGTTAGAATTTCTTTTTATTAGGTCTACTTGCTAGATTCCTTTCTAGTAAGATTTTTATTTTTATTTTTAGGTCTTCTTTAGTCTATCTTATTTCTTCGTGCCTTTGTTCGTAACTCTTCACCGTCCGCCATCATGGCAACCAACGAATTCTCCAACCTTAGGATCACTAGGAGTCGTAGTACCACTAAAGACCTTGTCTTGCCTTATGCAGAACCCGAAAGAGAAATGTGTAGGTTAAGACGAACTCACTCAACTCCTGAACCATCCAGCATTGCTATCGACTTTGATGCACCTCTTTCTGAGGAAAATTCAGAAAATCACATCACAACCCCTAGCTCCCACAACGAGATGAGTACCCCTATAATACCTCCTCCTAAGCGTCTCAAGGACTACTCTTCCCCAACTCCTCGTGGCTTTTCAAATGCCATTGTTTACCCAAACGAACACACCAACGAGGTCTTGCATGCAAACGATGTTTGGCTTGTCAAAAGTGTGTGTAAGTTCCACGGACTTGATGAGGAAAATCCAATCCAACACATCAAGGACTTCCTAAAAATAGTGGACACCATCCATACGGATGGGGCTACTAGAAACACATCCCGATTGCGATTCTTTCCTTTCACCTTATACGAAAAAGCCCAAGAATGGTATGACAAACTCCCTTCCGAATCTATTTTCACATGGGAGCAACTCATATCCAAGTTCTATGAGAAGTTCTTTCCACCTGGAAAAACCTCAGCATTTAGAGATAGGATCCTTCGTTTCCGAAAGGGGAAGGATGAACCCTTCCATAAATCGTGGACTAGATTCAAAGATTTAATAAGACAAGTTCCACATCATGGCATTGAACTTTGGCTCTTGGTCCAAATCTTTTACCAATCTAGGAAAGGAAGATTGGCCAATCTTAGTGCCGAGGAAGGATGGGATAGGATTGAAGAATATGCTCAAGACCAGGATGAAACTTGGGATGAACCTGAGTCGACTGTCAGCATTTCTGAGATCACCTCGGATCGGTTGAGCAAAATTCACAAAAGAGTGGATTACCTAGCTGGATCGCAATTACCTAAACTATTGTCGAATCCTTACTTGATCTGCGATTACTGTGGAGGCCCGCATGAGGTAGAGGAATGCGGAGGAGCAGCCACAACTGAACATGCGTGCTTGTCAGGAGGGGACATTTATGCTGATCCCTCCCTTTTGCCTTTCTACCAAAATGACGATTACACCCTTTGGGGAAATCTGGTAAAGAGAAGAGAAGGGGAGGAAGGCCCTGAATTCAAAATTAGGAGCAATTTCGAAGGTGACCTTGGTCACTTCACTCAAGAAAAAGACTTGCAAATGAAAGGGCTTAATGAGCTTTTTGACGAGCAGCAGGAGGGTATTGGAGAATTTTTCAACAAGCTTAACTCAGCCCTAGATCACCTCCAAACGCCATTAGAAAGAAAAAAAGACCCCATGCTCGCGATAACCACACGAGCTGGAACGACAACCAAGGACCCTCCTTACCCAAACTCGTCCCCCGTCACCCTCGATCCAGACAAACCTGAGGAGGAGGAGCAGGATGTCGGCATTGGCACCCCAGACCAACCGCCCGTAACGATCCCTTCCCCATCGGCCTTGCCTAACCAACCTGTGAGAATCCCATTCCCGTCCCGATTAAGAAACCAGAAAACTGATAATGATAACCAGAGGTTCTTGTCATACCTAAAAGACTCAGTTGTCACCATACCTCTCCTTGATGCTTGCTATCGCATGCCAAAGTATAGCACATACTTCAAAAAGCTGCTCGCTAACAGGAAGAAACTCGAAGGTCTTGTGACCCTGGGGGAAGAATGCTCAGTGGTAACCCATCAAGGGCTACCAAAGAAGGTAGACGATCCGGGCAGCTTCACCTTGCCTTGCTCCATAGGACCTCTATCAATCAAGAATGCTCTTGCCGATTTGGGAGCGAGTATCAATCTCATGCCTCACTCTATGTTCCGTAAACTAGGATATTCTGGATTGAAGTCTACCCGTATGAACATCCAACTAGCCGATAGATCGGTCAAGTACCCCGTAGGGATATGCGAGAACGTGCTAGTCAAAGTTGGGAAATTCAAATTCCCGGTCGACTTTGTAATCCTGGATATGGAGGAGGATGACTTGGTACCTATCATCTTAGGTAGACCATTTCTTGCTACCGCTCGTGCAGTCATCGATGTCTACGATGGCAAACTAACCTTACGAGTGGGAGACGATAGCAAAACCTTCGACATTAAGGATTCTATGGACCTCTCCCTCGAAGCAGCCAACCGGCTCTACTTTATCGGGGAAGTAGATGAACTCACAGATGTCATTGATAGTTGCGTCGATGAACAAATCGATGAAGGCTGGCTACGAGACGAGAGTTTTCTGCCTTTACTGGAGGTGGAAAAGACGGAGGATGTTAATGCAGTCTCCTTCTACCCCAGACAGGAGGCAACGGAGCATCTCGAGCTCCGAAAGCCCGAAAACAAGCTCAAACCTTCTATTATCGAACCTCCTAACGTTGATCTTAAAGAGCTTCCTAACCATTTGGAGTATGCCTTCCTTCAGGGGGAGGACCAACTCCCGGTAATCATAAACTCTTCCTTGGAACAAGAACAAAAAGTTAAACTCTTAGAGGTCCTAAAAAAATACAAGGGGGTACTCGCATGGAGTGTGGCCGACATTAAGGGGATTGACTCAACTTTTTGCACACATAAGATTCTTATGGAGGAAGATTATAAACCTACTGTGCAACCCCAGAGGCGAGTGAACCCTAACATTAAGGAAGTAGTAAAGAAAGAAGTTATCAAACTTTTGGATGCAGGACCGATTTACCCGATCTCGGATAGCCCATGGGTCAGTCCTGTGCAGGTGGTACCTAAAAAGGGTGGAATGACTGTAGTAAAGAATGACAAAGGTGAGATGGTGCCCCAGAGAACTGTCACTGGATGGCGGGTATGCATCGACTATCGAAAGCTCAATGATGCCACGAGGAAAGATCACTTTCCCATACCATTCATTGATCAGATGTTAGAGAGATTATCTGGACACGAGTACTATTGCTTCTTGGATGGATTCTCTGGATATTTTCAAATCCCCATAGCACCCGAGGACCAAGAAAAGACCACGTTTACTTGCCCCTATGGAACATTTGCCTACAAAAGGATGCCTTTTGGGCTATGTAATGCCCCCGCCACTTTCCAACGTTGCATGACCGCAATCTTTCACGAACTCATGGAAGACAGCATGGAAGTGTTCATGGATGACTTTTCAGTCTTCGGAAACTCCTTCGACCGCTGTCTTGCTAATTTAGAAAAGATGCTTAAACGTTGTGAGGAAACCAACTTGGTGTTAAACTGGGAAAAGTGTCATTTCATGGTAAAGGAAGGGATTGTGTTAGGGCATAAGATCTCAGGGAACGGAGTAGAGGTAGACCAAGCTAAAGTTGAAGCTATATCTAAGTTACCATACCCCACGACTGTTAAGGCAATACGCAGTTTTTTGGGGCACGCCGGATTCTATCGGAGATTCATCAAAGACTTCTCCAAAATTGCCCGGCCAATGACTCAATTGCTTGTGAAGGATACTTCGTTCGATTTTTCCCAAGAATGCAAAGATGCTTTCGATCTCTTAAAAAGGGAACTCACTCAAGCTCCAATCATGATCACACCCAACTGGGAGTTACCATTTGAAATCATGTATGACGCTAGCGACTTCGCTGTCGGGGCTGTATTAGGTCAACGCCATGACAAGCTTTTCCAACCTATTTACTACGCTAGCAAAACCATGAATCCCGCTCAAGAAAACTATTCCACCACCGAAAAAGAATTATTAGCCGTAGTGTTTGCATTCGACAAATTCCGACAATATCTTGTCCTTTCAAAGACAGTCGTCTTCACTGATCACTCAGCTCTTCAATATCTGTTTGCGAAGCAGGATGCCAAGCCACGACTAATTCGGTAGATATTGTTGTTACAAGAATTCGATGTTGAGATTCACGATAAGAGGGGGGCAGAGAATCTAGCCGCAGATCATCTATCTCGTCTTGAAAACCCCTTGGATAAGCACGATAGAAGTGAGATTAGGGATTCGTTTCCTGACGAACAACTGACGTCAATGATTGATTTGGAGCCATGGTACGCCGACTTTGCCAATTACTTCGCAAGTAGATGTAGACTTGTTCCTGAACATCTGACTAAGTACGAGAGGAAGAGGTTCTTTTCCCAGCTAAAATACTACTTCTGGGATGAACCCTTCTTATTCCGAAGGTGTCCTGACTACATTATAAGGCGTTGTGTTTCGGAAAATGAGGCAGTAAAGATTATGAGGGAATGTCACTCTGGTCCCTTTGGCGGGCATCATGGGATAAACGTTACCGCCCGAAAGATTCTCGATGCGGGATTCTATTGGCCCACAATTTTCCGTGATGTAAAAGAAATGGTGCAGGCGTGCGATGCATGTCAACGAGCCGGAAATATATCACATAGGGATGAAGCACCTCAGAACTTTATACAAGTTTGTGAGGTATTCAATGTTTGGGGGATTGACTTCATGGGACCCTTTCCATCCTCAGGGGGAAACGAGTACATCTTAGTCGCCATTGACTATGTTTCAAAATGGGTTGAAGCACAAGCCCTTAGGACCAATGATGCAAGAGTAGTCATTCATTTTCTGAAAAAGCTTTTCGCAAGATTCGGGATTCCGAAAGCTCTCATCAGTGATAGGGGGACACATTTTTGCAATGCACAAATGGAAAAGGTCATGAAGAGGTATGGAGTACCCCATCGATTCTCCCCCGCCTATCATCCACAGACCAATGGCCAAGTCGAAAACACCAATAGAGCTATTAAAAGAATACTTGAAAAAATGGTTTGTCAAAACAGAAAGGACTGGTCATTCAAACTCGATGAAGCCTTATGGGCATTCCGAACTGCTTACAAAACACCTATTGGAACGACCCCATTCCGCATGGTGTATGGTAAGGCATGTCACTTACTGGTAGAATTAGAACACAAGGCTTATTGGGCGCTTAAGGCATGCAACTTAGATTACACAACTGCTGGGAATAATAGGTTTTTGCAATTGCACGAGCTTGATGAACTTAGACTAGAAGCCTACGAATCCTCCATCACATATAAAGAAAGAGCTAAAAGATGGCATGATCAAAGAATTAAGAAACCCAAAGAATTTTCAGAAGGAGACAAGGTCCTATTATACAATTCTCGGTTGAGATTATTTCCGGGAAAACTTAAGTCTAGATGGTATGGGCCGTTCACGGTAAAGAATTCTTCTAAATTTGGAGCGGTAGTGTTAATTGATGATGAAGGTAGGGAATTCACGGTTAACATACAACGCGTAAAACACTACCAAGAAAATAACAATGAAATGATTAGTGAGGAGGATGTGACGTTTGATGATGAAGTCACGTAGTAACCCATGACCTTGAGTCTAGCTACAAGACTCGTAAATAAAGAAAAGCGCTTCTTGGGAGGCAACCCATGTTTTGTGTGATTTTATTTGTTTGATTGTTATTTGCTTCCGTATGCATGCTTTATTTTTATTGTTGGTTGATCATGTCTCTAAATTAAAATGTGGAAATACTTTACTATGTTGTTTGGCCTAGTCTTAACTCCAACCTAAAAGTATTTTTGCAAAAGATAAGTGTAAGGGGAAACCCCAAATATGTTTTTAAGAAACAAACCGATCATGATTCTCCACAATATTAAATGAACATGTATATTCATATTCGTTAGAGTCAAATGCTTGTATTGAGTCATAATGAAGTTTTGCAGGATTTTCCAGGAAGTAGGACCAAGTTTTTCCAGAAATTTTCCGGAAACTTAACATAAGAATTTCTGCAGGTCCATTCTGACGGCGTCATGAGTTTACTCTTGACGGCGTCAGGAGTTAAAATCTGGAAATTTTACCGGTTTTGTTTTTCTAACGGAGTCTTATGGTTTTTGTGAATTATTAAGTTTAATAATCTCCAGGAGATCTGCAAACTTCATTCCACAAGCATTATATCTTACTTTGTTTTCTAGGATTTAGTAACTTATATAGGATGCCGCCGATTTTACGCGAGGTTGTCTTGTCTATTTTGTCAGGATTTACAGGTTATGTTCGACAAGGAGATGATTTATATTCTGGAAGGGAAGCTTTGATTGTTCGTTTTCTTGGAGGAAGATCTAACCTGGCCAACCTATTATCCATACCGAGCGAATCAGGGGAGTATTTGATTTCATTCTCTTTACTTTTTCACTTTTACATTCTTTACTTGAACATTGGGGACAATGTTCATCTTAAGTGTAAGGGGAGGGTAAAAAGATGATACCTTACATATGCACTTTCGCTTGAGTTTGTTTTGTTTTATAGTAGATGTGTAATAAAACTATGAGAAATACTTGTTATTGTAATTTTAGCGCCAAATTTAAATTTTTTTACAACATTTAGGAGTGAAACTTTAGCCATAGCAAGCGTCTCATGGATAGGAGATTGTATGACTAGCACATAACCGTATATTCAGAAAAATTTTCCACCCAAATATGTGAGGTTCGCCTTTAGATTTGATAGGAAAAGCATTTACTATTAGTGCTTATGAGTGTACCGGTAGCATTTAGATTCTAGAACTTGCGTTAGTGATGCATCCCGAGACCGCTAGTGAGACTACATTCGTGTGGTAGGATTTACTACATGATAAGAGGCATTAGGATCACCCTTGTGTTAAACCCGTATCATAATTACTTGACCATTTAAGTCATATTACTTGGCTAGTTAAGTCAACTAATTTTTCCCACACCCTTAGCGTTGTACTCATTTTTAGTACACGAAACCCCTAGTACACCCCTCCGAGCCTATCTTTTCGTTTCTAACTTTAAGCATCTTACTTAAAGGAAGAATTTGTTACACCCCACTTAAATGTACAACCAAATCGCCTTAGCCTTCCGTGTATGCGCTCATCTTTAGTGCATTATTGTTATTTGTTAAACCCTAAGTTAACTTTCTAATTGATTACATGGTTGCTAAGTCGAGTCATATCCTTGTACATGTTGTTTTGGGACGATTGGGACTCATGGGTAAGTACTTATTTTATGGAGTAATGGGGAAGAACATCATTTATTACCCCCATATGTACGTTAATCTTAAAAGTGCTCCAAAGTGTTTTGATTTTCTTAATTCGAGTCATTAGAATAGTTAAATGTAAAGTATGTAAAGATTCAAGTGTAAGGGGAATTTTCATTCCCTATGATGTATTATTTTGGATGGTAGGGTAAGAGTGTATGCAGAAAAAAAAAAAAAAAAAAAAAAAAAAAAGAAGAAAAAGAGAAAAAAAAAACATACGGACTACCATCCCGTTTCATTCTATGTTCATTTTATGTTTTTAGTTATTTTTCATTTATTAGCTTAAGTCGAGTCTAGTCTTGGCTTAGCAACACCATCTTGTACATGTAATTAACCAAGATTGTTAACTCGCCACCAGTAAAACTTCCTTTATCCAACAAAACCGTGTAATTCATATCCCTATACCTAATGTTACAACCCTTTAAAAGACCTCTTTGATAGTTTATCCTAGGTGCTTACGCCATGTGGTGGAGGTTTGATCCTTTCCCAAGCCTATGGTAATCTATTTTGCTATGACAGGTAGTGAGAGATATCTTCCATTTCCATAATGTTATATTACTTTATTACACCCGAGAGATGTGAGTATCTAAACACTATTTGTGAGGTGCTTGTGTATGACCTCCGTGCTTGTCTATTGGTCTTTAGTGGAACGATTATTTGTTGTAATTACTTTTATATTAGTGTTAAATGACCCCTAACTTGTCTTTTGAGTAGAATAAAAGCGCATTTGCTTGAGGACAAGCAAATCTCAAGTGTAAGGGTATATGATGAGGCGAAAAATGATCCGTCTTTAGGGGGTCATTTAAGCCCGAATCCGACTTTATTTGATCAAATATTGCCCTAAATCGTTCCTTTTGTGATTTTAGGTACTTGGAAAGTGAATTCTGGAAAAGAAGCCATTTTGGACGTTTTTGGAGCATAAAAGTGAAGAAAACGGCAAAGTCTCAATTTTCCATGCTGGGAACAGTACATGAAGGCGTCAAGAGTTCTTCCTGACGGCGTCAAACCCCAAGAATTAAAATCCGTAGCTCATGACGACGTCACACAGGGCGTCAGAAGTAGATCAAGGCCGTCCGATGAAGTATTTGGCGGCGAGATGACGGCGTCACACCTTTGTTCTTGACGCCGTCATCCCTATTTTCCTATATATAGTTTTCTAGTTTTTCACATTAACGAGAGAAGTTTTGGAGAAACCCTAAAGACGATTTTGGTGCAACTTTTACAGGGTTTTCAAGGGTTCCAAACCCTTGATACCTTGCATTGTAATTGAGATAAGTGTTCTTCTAATTCAATCAATATGTCTATGTGTTGGTTGTCTATATCTTGTTCTTGTCTCAATTCCATTATGCTAGGCTAGATTTCTTTTGTGTTTGCTTAGATCTAATGAAACCTAGATATTGATTATGTGTTGATTACTTATTTATTCTTGTTGTAGATGAATGATTTATATGTTAGGCTTAAGAAAACTGGCAGATCTCCAAATGGTAACATGCTTGAACGTCTTAAGAAACATGAACCGAGGCGTACTAGGTCTTTATTGGTTGTATTTAATGCATGAGCCACTGTTTACAATCCCTATAGTTGTGCTGGGCATGGTGTAGGAGGAGATAAGAGCTCATAGAATTGGGGAGTTATGTATGCCACCCCATGAATGGTATTAAGGAATACAATCCATCATCCATGCAATTATAACAAGTAATTAACGTGTAAAAGATATCTAGGGAGTAGTGAAATCTAAGTAAACACATTTTCTCAATTACTGCTCACAACCTTAGTATAATTAGTTTATTTTCATTTTTAGTATTTTATTTTGATTGCATCTTAGTATTGGGTTAGTTGAGTAGCAACTAATTCCGCCCACTCTTCCAAAACCCGAGATTTTACTTGCTTTCTAAAAAATATAAAAACACAAAAATAATCATCCCTCACCTTTAGAACTAGTATTTAGGCTTTCTAATCCTAGCGACACTATTCCTAAGCTGAACGATCAATCCCCCGGTACTTGTCACTATACTATACTACAACGATCAGGTACACTGCCTGGTGGGGGTTGTAAGCTTCTCGAGATCCCTCGAGAGGTAAAGCCTGTTGCGATTCCCACGCATCACCATGGCATCCGGAATCGCCCTCCGGTCAATCAGAAAAAACTTTTCTTTCCAATATTTTAGCCCAGATAGGACTTCGATGAAACATTTCTTGGCTTTTTTCCCCGTCCGGCTCTCAAAAGAAAACCAATGTCCCTGCTTGCATAACCTATAGAACACCCGGAACAACGAGACGGTTGGCTGGCAGTCTAAATTATTGCAACGGACCTCGAACAAAGTAACCCGGTTCAACCCTATCGGAACCAATTGTGAAATGTGCACCTTGAAATGTTTTAGCACCGCAAGCAGAAACTTGGAAAAAGGAACCCTAATCCCACCTATGTCCAGCTGGCGAGTATAAATGCCAATCTTGCCGGCGGGTAATTTGTTCATGGTCATGTTGGGGTCCGGAAGCATAGGACGTAACTCCGCCGGAATATTATAAGTAACAATTAGGTCATCCAGCTCTTGTTGTGAAAGCTTGGACTTGTATATATGCATATCAAATTTCGGCACCACGGCCGCTCTAACTTGCGGTTCGACCGCTCTAACTTGCGGTTCGGCCGCCCTAACTTGCGGTTCGACCACATCCGCCACCCGAACGTGTTCAGACATGTTCTAAAGGATGGCCGGGAGAAATGATAATAAAACTAAAGAAAGAAAGATAAGAACTCACCTCGAAAATCAATTCAGTAAAGAAAAAACGCTCGGAGTAGCAGGGGGAAGAATTATCAACTGTGTGTAAAAGTGAGAAGTAAAAGGGGGTTATATATATAGGGAACGCATGGGGTGAAGTGAAACGTCGCATCTGTCTGAGGTGATGACGTGTCGCAATCCTAACCGTCCACGACCAAAGGGCGGGAATACGTGTCGCAAGAAAACACTATGATAGGCCCCAGCCAAGGCCCATGGATCACTAACTCAGTGGGCCTAAGATGGCCCAATAAATGCAACTCGTTACTTCAAGAATCACGCCCTTGTGTATGAGTATTGAATCACCGGTTAACGACTCGATAATTCAATACTGGGGGGGGGGGACATGTTGACGTATGTGTCCGGAGGGTATGAACCGGACACTGCTAAATAGTCCGGACGGTAAACACTACCCTCCGGTAAGTGGGCCAGGGGGCATGTCCACGTGCGCTGCTTTCCCAGGAAATCAGCAAACATGTCTCCAACTACCACTGACACAAGCCTGGGCCTAGGATAACAGCTACTGTTCATGAGATATTCTACTGTGCATAGGTATAATTACTATTCAAATAGTGTTACTTTCACTGTTCATCTGCACCCTCTTTGGGGTAGTATAAATACCTCAAAGCCATTTATTGCAACACACACTTTTTTCTCATAAATACCCACATATATCATTATACCTTTCGGTATTGAAGATATACTTATTCTCACGCCCGAGCTTGGTCCTGGGATAACACCCGGGACGAGGCTAACGAGCAGTTGTGTTTGTGCAGTGTTCAAGGCCGAAGGATTCATTCATCAAGCATTCCAAAAGAGTAAAGATTTACTTCAACAGTTGCCAACCCCCTAATAATAATAAGATTGCACGCAATGCCATGAAAGATGAAAACTTATAGAAACAAACATTTTATCTTTTTATTATTTATTTTATTATTTTTTATTTTGAAATGGCAATGTTATTAAAAGCCACAAGGGTGAAAAGAAGAAAGGTACAACATAAGGCTCATAGTTAGAGCGACAAAAAATAAAACAACGAAAAACAAAACACAAAAGAAGAGGCCTATAAAAGCTATGGAAGGTCTCATTTTCGAAGGAGAATGTATCCACCGGTTCCATGTAACCCGATACTTAAAAGCCATGCATGTTTGAAATCCACAATAAAAAAATTCTTTGAACAACGGGAAATATACCTTCATTACAATAAACAATTCTCACATTCACTAATGACGCGTGATTAATTCTGTTTCTCCAATTCCATATATGCCAAAGGGTCGTTAAACAAACTCCATGAAAAGCTCTAGAAACAACAGATTATTTGGCACAAGTTTTGGGAAGGTATTTTCTTTACAACAGTATACCCTGCCAAAACTACAAAAATAATTTACATGAAGCTTAAGTTGTTTTCAATTGATCAAATAATTGGTTACACTAAATCAACAAAAATTAATGCACTCACTATTTACCCTTAGCTAGCTAGCTCCAGTGTACAAAACTAGCATATAAAGTTTAAATACATATAAACAAATCTTTAGGATTGTTTTGTTAGTATTCCAACAAAGTATCCAATTCTGAAAATGTCGATGAGCCGATGTCATCATCTGGATCGTAATCCTTCATTCTCAAACCGTGTTTCGGTAATATGGATGTAGATGATGATGTCCCGGTCGTCGTCATATTATTGCTTAGTAATGCAGTATCGTGAGACACACTTAGTGTAGAAATGTATCGCTCTACCTTGCATTGACCAACGACATTATCCTTCTCTAGCTTATGACCCTTTTTCGACCAGTAAAGGGTTGATCCAGATGCATAGGGTACTATTTCCTTACTAGCATATTGGTGTTCATTCATGTATGGACCAGCTTGATAAGCATTAGTATCAAAATTATAACTATAAGACGAACCAAGGATATTTTTGTGATCTTCACTTCGATGTATTTCAAGTTGGTCATGGGAGAAGTAGGATGGATTAGAAGTGAAGCTCGTGTCATTATTCAGGGCCGAGTGTTCCATCAATGGAGGTAATTGTGATGGACTATCCAGAAGCTCATCGACAAAAGAGTTCAAGCCATGATCTGCGACCGGGCTTCTTTGTGCTACCGTGTTCTTGTGAAAAACACGACATACTACCCACTCATCCTATGAGATAATTAATGGAATAAACACAAAATCAAATTAGAACTTTTTTGATAATATCAGCTAGAGAAAATGCATACACTTACAAAAAGTTGAAATTGAAATGGATGTATATATTACGACAATGATATAATGATTTGAAACTTGCACTAAAGCTATTGGAACAACGTATTGGATTACTATTTTATTGCTTTTTACACAAGTTATGCTTCTATAATTTCCTCAATGTCAATTCTGGTTTAAATGCATATTAATTGTCTAAGGTCTATCCTTGTGTTCTTGTCATGTGTTTTTATAACTAAAGCATATAAATCTTACTTTCTTTGCAACACTTTTTACATTTTAGTTTTTGGTGAACAGATAACCCAAAGAAATATGTAAAACGTCCATACATGGAAATTACAAGAAAACAACACATATTGTCTAGCTCGAATATAAAAAGTACATCCTAAAAATAGGTTAATAATATCTCTAATCCAAAATTTGAATAAATATAAGAACTTGACACTTTTTGGTGTAAGAAAACATCTTTAAATTATAGCTAAAAAAACCATCTTATAAACTTCTTTGATTCTCGTCCTATGTTTGGAAAACCATGTGACTTATGATACAGAAAATTATGTCGAGTTTTACCATAATTTGTTTTTAGTCTATTATATATTATGACTAAGCTATACCGCTATACTGCTATTTTGTCCCATTACATAAAATAACAGCATGTTTTCCCAAAATTTTTACGTGAACGTATGATATCATTGTATCATTGTATATATGTGTAACTAGATCGATGATCGACGTACCTCAGAGGGTTGGGACATGTTGTAATACGAGAATTTGCCTTCGAGTCTAAACTCGTGCATCACCCAGTTTGTCTTCTCCCCTTTCGGAGCTCTCCCTATGTAGAAAACAAGCGTTTTCTTCATTCCTACCAACTTTCCCACGGGTCGAAAAATCTCTTTATCTTTTCCTGTTGCTTTCCAGTAACCGGATTCTGTTGCTCGATTTGTTCTCATGCCTGTTGGATACTTCCGATCTCTTTGACAAAAGAAGAACCATTCCTTCTCACCCATCTTAGCTTTCTCTACACCGCGTTTTCATAAAATCAAAAAGCTAGCCAACTAGATAATAAGCAGTTTTGAATAATCAGATTTAAAAGTAACTCAATTTATTGAAACGGGATGGCTTATTAGAGTATAAACTATTCTTTTTTGGGACAAAGAGATGCAACTTTTAACATGCATATATATTGACACTGCTTAAATTACTTTATATATAGATTCTTATCAATAAGCAGTTTTTACCTGATTATTTTACATAAAAAGCTTATGTTACTTTTAAATTATTAGCTAAGGAATCTTTAAAACTTATTGTTATATATTTTATGTAAGAACAATAAACATATAATAGGCAGTTTCTAACAAGACAAAGTATAAAACATACTAGGTAAATCCCATGGTTCACACTTGTTGAGATCAGCTTCTCCAATAGCAGTCGCGGTGAAGGATCGATTAAGAACTTTAGGAGTAAGATAATGAGTAACGATCTCTTCATCGGTTGGATGGAATCGAAATCCAGGAGGGAGGCTGATTATTGCATCGTCTCCTTCATTTATTTGTGGTGCTAATTCCATGTGCTCTTGTATGCACTATGCTCCAACAATTAATTATATAAAGTTGCTTTTTGTGTATCTTTGGTTAATGATCTATATATGAAAACAACTTATGAGAACCTAAAAGATGAAAACTGAATTGAATGTGTGTTAAATAGAAGAGACGCGTAGATGGCAAGTAACTTGTGTAATAAGACTCATGCTGTACTATCAAATGTCAAATATTCCTTTCTTTGATTAAAATTAAAAAATTTACTAAAATAACCTAATATGTTTATTATAATGCTATAATGTATGCCACGTATTCAAAAGGTTTCTTTAAGATCTTGTATATCTAGATTGATTGTGATCCATAATTATTTTCCACACTTATCTTAAGGTAAGTAATTGATTGTAGTAAAAAACCAGTCTTAAGAAATATACCTGAAATAGTAACTATATATTTAAATTTCATGATGCATTGTGTTATACCGTTCAACGTCTCACCAAATCCAACATACAAGTTCAGTTGTGCTTTCATCTTTAAATCGATTGACAATAGAATGAGTAGCTGGTCCGTTAATCTTCTATGTTAACTCTAACTTAGATATTATAGTTTTACCGATATGAGATTAGTTTGCAGTTTGCACAACCAGATTATAAGATTGGGTTCACATATTGAAATGAATTAATTGTATTATCTGTTGTTATAAAGAGGCTTGTCTTTAAAATAGGAAAAAAATGAAAATACAAATTTATTTTCTTGTTCATTTTTGTTTACAAGTAATTGGATAAGCCTAGAATGTAATAGCTAAACGATAAAGTCTTTAACGTGTTACTGATCATGTGAATTTATAGAAGCATTATCAATAAAGTCAAGATGTATTTAAAGATGTTTAATTTGAACACGACCCAACACAATTATTGTCATCTGGAAAAGAGATACTAGTAACATTCTATTTACAGTTTCTTACAAGTTTCAATTATAGCGGGAAAAAATGTGGGATTCTACTACCATTTCAAAAAGATTTATTAATAGTGTACATGAATATTCTTCTAGAGTTCTAGCTAGTCATATACTGATGGGATTTTAGAAGATCAAAATATTATCCTTTTTCTTTTTGAAAAGTATGCATGAAATAACTTGTTGAAACATATTTTTCTTTTTGAAAAGTATGAAATAACTTGTAAAAACATATTGATTTGACTCGAATATAGAATACTCAATGATTGAGATTGTGATCATATGTTTCATAGTTGGAGATCGCGGTGGTGGGTCTAAGGGAGGCAGAGGATTGGGACCCATTATAATCTTTTCACATTAAAATTTTTCGTTTGTAATAGTTTAAATTATCGTCGACCTTTTCGTCAAAGGGACAACTCTTCTCCTAGTTTCATCTTGTAAAAACATATGAGCACAAACATATATTCGCCAGGACAGATCCATTTGGATGCGGGATTTGGCACGAAACACACCGGATTTTAGATTACGAAATACAAAAAAGTTTTCTCGATTGTTTTTTTAGAGCGTTGGGTATGGTAACGTAACACCTACGCCAAACCAACATGGCACGGCGTCAAGCCGACGCCACCATACCCGCCTTCCCTGCATGCGCCATCGTGTGAGTGAGTCCAATAGCTTGAGCCAAAGATGAGAAAAGTTGAAAAAACACTAGCCATTGGCCGCTCCAACGAATAAAACTTTTTTTTTTTTTTTTTTTTTTTTTTTTTTTAATTCCACATTTATATATATCTTACCCTATTTAACCACTTTTCATGCAACTTTCTTTTATCTTCTCTGCCATAATACTTAAAAAACTTCAAATATTGTAAACTATGAACACGGATAGTCGATACGAATCTGATGATGAAGGTGAGTATTTGCTTTTGTTGAAAGCTTATCAGTATCATCAATCGTTGCAACAAAAAGAAGCTTAAAGTTCACACTCGTGTAATCTGACAAACAGTGAACGTGATGCTGAACAGAACATTTGTTGGCTGACTATTTTGATGATAATCTAAATATATGGAGTACTATTTTAGACGTCGATATCGTATGAGCAGAAAACTATTTTTAGAAATAGTTGAAGGTATTTCTACTTATACTTCCGACCCACTTCCCGGGCATTTTAAATTCTTTAGAGCCTAGCATGATTGTATGGGTCAAATGAGTAGAAGTCCTATCATGAACTGCACTTCCACTATACACCAATTGGCATACGACATAATACATAATGCATTTGATGAATATTTGAAAATTGGTGAACATTATGCATGTGATTATCTATATTATTTTACTATGTGCAGTATTGGTTTGTGCACGTTTGAGTTTTTAAAGAAACCAGACTTTTTAATAACACACCAAATTTATATGCTACGCATAAGAGGGTTTTTGGGTTTTCGGGAATGCTTAAAAGCATTTATTGTATGCATTGAGAATGGACAAATTATCCGAAAACATGGCACGAGAATTTTGCAAGAGCTGATAAAAAAAATAACCAACTGTAATGCTTAAAGTTATTGCATCGTACGATTTGTGGATTTGGAATGCCTTTTTTGGTGTAGCAGGTTCGAATAACGATCTTAACATTTTAAGTTGTTCTTCGTTATTCAGCAAACATATTGATGACATCGCCACTATGGCTCTGTATTTTAAGTAAATGGATTTATATATGAAAAAGGGTATTACCTAGCCGACAGGTGTTACCCACAGTGGGTAACTTTTGACAACTCATTTACGATGGCACGAGACGAGAAACATGAAATCTTTAACTTGCAACAAGAAAGTGCAAGAAATGATGTCGAACGAGCTTTAGGTATCCTCTGACGCATGCTAGACTATCAACAAGCTACGAAGAATCATGTACACTTGCATCATATTGCATAACATGATTTTTAAAAATCAAAAGTTTGCGATAAGTGAATTCAACGAATTATATATTAGTTCGCAACAAAATATACATCGTACTTAGATCGAGAGATGCAATATACAACGAATGAAAGCCAAAGAATCACGTGATAAACAAACACACAAAACTCAACAAAAAAATATTATGGAGCATCTATGGTAATAAAACAAAATTTGATTATCGATAATTTTATGCATTGTTGTTATTTGGTAGTTTTTGTTTTTTTGTTTTCGTATGTTTTTTTTATGTAATTATTTTTGTTTTAATGAATGAAAAATTAGTTTGTTTGAAAAAAAAACTAAAAATTAAATAAAATTATAAGTATCAAAATTGAGGTTTTGGCTTGAGTGATGTGAGGAGGGGTGGGTTTAGGTGTGTGAGAGCATGAAATGAATAAATGTTAAAATGACATGACGTTACACATTTTCAAAGCTTGGCTTGAACCACCGTACTTAATGCTCTTACATAAATTCAACATTTGATCATATTTGGTGCTACTTTCTTACTTTATTGTGTAACTTAATATCTTTTAAGATATAACTTTAGTGCTTATGCTTAAAGTTGTATACATGCGTACGCGCGTTTATATATTTTTATATCCATTGTATGAATTTTATCGCTTCTGTTGACCTAATAATTACAAGATTTATATCATTGTTAATTTTTTTATGCGCAAGTAAACAGATTTGTTTATGATTAGTGTAGTTTCCGCTATAAGTTAAACGGCTAAGTTTTGTTAATAATAATCAAACAAGTTGGAAAAAACGTAGGTATAGGCTTTAAAAGAACATATAGTTCGGATTTTTGTTTGCAAAATCATAAATGCAATAACAAGTTAACAACTAAGAATAACTTTATGAAATTATAAGATAAATAGCTTAATGATAATAACAAGATCACGCCCAATATTAACTTGTTTTTTATATAACATGACATGTAGTTTATACTACATGTTTCTTTTTTTTGAGTAAAAGTGAACTTTCACCCTGGTAAAATATATTCACCGAAAAGCGTTTAAAGTACAATAGAATGTGGCTGAAATGTCACATTAACCTCAAGCAACCGCTTGAACAACCTTTAAATCATGTATGATAGGCCATAAATGAACAACTAGCTACCAACAACTAGAACAACCAAAAAATAACATAAGATGATATGCCAATCTTATGAAATAACAAAATAAAATGTTACTTCCTAGCAGACCTTGGAGCTTGAAATCATTAAATTATCCCGGTAAGTCGTATACCTGAGCCGCATAATCGTTGGAAAAATAATCCTCAAGCTCCTTACCTCCACCTGATGTTGAAGCTTTGAATGCTCGTATGCAAAGGTTAAAAGGTCTTGTTGGTGAGAACGCCGGTGTATCTCAGCCAAGGAAAGCTACTAGGGTTTTGTGAAACCCTAGTTTGGGACCTGATAGTGACAAAGCTGGTAATGATGCTAATGCAATGAATATCCTAAGTAGTCTTGGTGAGTTGAACATGGATTCAACGATGAACCCTAATTTGGGACCTGATGGTGACAAGGCTAGTAGTGTTACTACTTCGATGGGATTT
Source organism: Artemisia argyi (assembly GCA_030686995.1). NCBI lineage: Eukaryota > Viridiplantae > Streptophyta > Magnoliopsida > Asterales > Asteraceae > Artemisia > Artemisia argyi. The sequence continues at coordinate 40,728,610 of CM060684.1, forward strand.
GGAGAATCTGCTCTTTCATCGAATAACTCTATTAGTCATGGTGAAGTGAACATTGATTCAACAATGAACACTAGTAACCTGCCTAGTTTGGATTCTGATTGCAATTACTCGGTTAATGATGCTAATGCTTCTGGTCTTGATAAATTCGCATCTATTGGTCATGCTAAAACAACAACTCCTAGTGTTATTGATGGTGTTACGGTCACATATGGTGGTGGTGGTAAGGTCACATCTGTTGGTCATGGCGGTGATGCTTTTGTTGAACAAACATCCCCTATTGGTGTGTCAAAAATATACCATATGGTTGATCCTTCAGATCCGATTTCTGAATTACCGTATGCTAGCTCATCTCCTGTTAAAGAGGTCGGTTGTACGAATACCTTTAAGCACAATTCTGGTCCGTGGAATGTTAACGACTCTACTTCTGGTTTTAATGAGTATGTTGGTGAGCAACTGTGTAACGATGGTGTGAAAACTCAGTTTAAGGCAACGGGAGTGGAATTGTCTACTACTTTTGCTTCTTTGCTCAATGCCAATCGTACCTTACGCAAGGTGAACTTTAGGCAGTTGATTAACGAAGATCGGGTAGCTAATCATGATACTAAACTCCCTATGGAGGCGATGGGATCTATTCTAGGCAAGTATGAAAACACTCTTGCTGGGTATTTCATAGGCAAAGCTATTGCTTTTCCGATTGTGCAGAACTATGTTACTAATACGTGGAAGAAATTTGGCGTGCAAAAGATTGTGAAGAATGAAGCAGATGTCTTCTTATTTAAGTTCTCTTCTAAGGAAGGATTGGAGCAGGTGCTTTAACAAGGCCCGTGGTTAATCCGTCACTCACCACTTATTCTTTGGAAATGGTCTCTTAATGCTCCCTTAACCAAGAATGAGGTAACTAGAATTCCTGTTTGGGTTAAATTACATAATGTGCCTATAGTTGCTTATTCGGATGTTGGTTTAAGCTTGATTGCTACACAAGTTGGGAAACAGGTGATGTTGGACGCATTTACATCTTCTATGTGTGTTGACTCGTGGGGTCGGATTAGTTATGCTCGTGCGTTGGTTGAAGTGAGTTCAAATGTAGAATTGAAAAGGGAAGTAAGTATGGCTATTCCATTAGATGATGAAAGTGGTTATTCGACGGAAATCATCCGTGTTGAATATGAATGGACACCTCCTCAGTGTAATGTATGTAAGATCTTTGGGCATACACTTAGTGATTATCCAAAACAAGTGAAAAAGGTGGTTCATAAGGATTCTAATGTGGTTACTAATGCATCGATTCAGGTGGATAAGAATGATGAGGGGTTCAAAGAGGCAAGGAATCGTAAGAATAAAGGTAATAATGTGGTTTCTTCGTCTCAACCTAAGCCAATTGGAGGTGTTAAGCTTTTTAAGCCGAAACCTAACTTTTTGAGACCTAAAGTGACGACAGCTACAAATCATGGTGATACCAATAAAGATTCAGAGCCTAAGGATCAAAAGCAGGCTTCTACTTCTAATGTTAAATCTGGTATTAACTCAAAGTCTGTCTTGGAGTCATTGGTGGATGAGGACGTTCTTGGTTTTGATAATAATGGTAAGGGGTCACAAGATCAGCCTATGAATAACATGGAACCCGCAGGTGCAGGGTGAGGCTTCTAAGCCTTCTACTGTCCCATCTTCTAGAACAAAATAGAGAATTATAACACAAAAACATAGTATCAAACATATTCATGTGGTATCTATCATTTTTGTAACCATTATACAAATATGAAATTTTGGTTTTATTAACTAATGTGAAAGAGTATAATTATTTTGCAATAGATATAAAGTTCGAGCTCGTCTGTGATTAGGTCCATTAAGGTTAAAATCTAACTGTAGTTCATAATAGTCTCTAAGTAAAATATTATAACTATAAGTCTTTTATCTTTCGTTATAGTATCAGATCGGGTTCGATCATGCCTCTATGCCGCCTCATCAAACCCTAACCGCCACACTTTATCCCTCATTTAAAAAGATATATAAACAAGTATTCGGCTTCAACCGTAGCCGCTCACTGTTTTGACAATAACTTCTAGACCATAAAGAGTTAACTAACTCCATCAGCTCCATTAGCTTCATGATCATATTCCAACAAAATTCATACCGGAGTCGCCTCGTTAGCCTTAACGACGCGTCCACACTCTAAACAAGCAGTCGGGTTCGAAAAAGTGAATGGCTCACTCTTTTGCTTATAAATCTCAAACCTCTTAGAGTTAGCTTATGCCATCAGCGAGTGTGGACTCGTAACTAAATTCCGAAAAAAGGCTACGAAATCGCCGCCTCCATCGTTTAGATGCACCTTCAAGCTTCATTGCACTTCTTGACAGTCATCCACGTACTATTTTTGTGTTTATCTTTCAGTTCGAGCATTTTCGATTTTGTAGTTTAAACTGTGAAAAAAGTATTAGGCAATAGATTATAAGTCTTGAACCCGTCTATGAGTTAGGTCTATTAAGGTTACAATCTAATTAACTATACTTTTGTAGCTTTCTAGTACGGTACACGAATGAAGAGTCTACATCAAAATAGAATATAAGCATATTTGGACATCCCATGCACTAATATATTACATTCGGCTACAAGTTTCTTATCAACTAATTCAAATTTCTACTTATATAATTTTCAGAAGTCATTTAATTTTGACTTATGCGCAACTCAACCATGTTATTGTTGAATGATAAAACCGTAGGTTATAACGCATTATTAAAAAAACACTATTTATAAAGTACAATTAGATTAAAAAGCTATTTATAAAGTACAATTAGATTGTAAGTCATATTTAAACAAGTCATGGAGGATAAAAGTCAGAAACGACACTATATTTATATTCAACAACTTGTTTAATAAGAAATCACTGATGACCAAACGAAATAACTGAAGATCTTTGAAGACCAGCTCGAATGACATTCGATGATGCAAGCGATTACTCAATCATCAACGCCAAATTATCACGAATAGAAAATTACACAGAAGACCGAGTCCATAATATATCCTCATAATGATTGATCATTTCTTAACAACACGTACTGATAGCTTTATTCGTACAACATTTTTTTTATTTTATTTTTTATTTTTTTTATTTTTTTTTCTGTTAACCATAATTTCCAACCTTTTTACCGAATAATCCACGAAATTTGAACTCACGTCACACTAACTCAAACCGTGTAAAACACTCTCTTTATCGTTACAACGACTTTTGGTTTGAAAAGGCTCAAACCGTGTAAAACACTCTCTTTATCTTTACAACTTTTGGTTTGAAAAGGCAATATTGGTTCATTCTTGCATCCAATCGTATGTGTGGTGAGTTTATATAAGTCTAATGAAAGGAGAGAAAGCATTGACCATCACCATTATTCAATTTATTGGTGATTCAAACGAACGAAACAAACAAACAAAATCCGAACAAACGAAGCGGAAGCTTTATTCAAATACCAAACCAAATTACAAAACCAAATTTCAAAGACAAATTCAAAGGATACCAAACTATTATTCAAAAGGTACAAAGAATTCTAATGTTATCAATCCCTATTTATAGCCAAAACTAACCGTTATAGTTTAGTTTTCAAATTTCAATCAAACCTGAAGGACAAGTCATACAAATTTACCAATTGACCCCTAAAGTTTAAGTCACTTTTTTAACAATCTCCACCGTGACTTAAACTCCTCCACCTGCTTCAAATCATATTCAAAGTTCCAAATTCCAAATTTTAAATTCCGAAATCCAAAATCCAAAATCCAAATTTCAAATGCTAGAGATGCTAGCGAACTTCAAAACGAACGATCCGAAACAAATGCCGATGTCTTCAAAACGAACAACCAAATGTCAACCGACAAAATTCAAAACGGTCAACCAAACGAACAAATCGGCCCAAACGATCTTCACCAACGACACTCAAATTCGAGCAACCAACTTCAAAAGCCCGACGAAGGAAGATCCAAATATTCAAGCGAACAAATTTTTAAACAATCGAACAAAATTCAAATGACTTGAAACAAGTCTTCAAACACCAAATCGATCTTCAAATTCCAAATATCAAATTCAAATTCCAATGGTCCACTTATATAATAAGAATTACGACCCAAATATCAAATTCAAATTCTAATAACCCACTTATCGATAAGGATTACGGTCCAACTTCAAACTTATTATTAAAGTATCAAACAAATTTAAGCTAATAAATAACTTGACGAACGGGCTTATATTCAAGCGCCCCAAAATGATACTTAACAATAATTCTCATGACCCACTTATATAATAAGTATTACGGTCCAAATTCCAAATTCAAATACCAAAACCCAAATTGCCAATTCAAATACCCAAATAACCTAATAGTAGGTTATCCTTCGAATCGATTAGTTAAAAACCCAACAAATCAATAGTTCAAGCACTAACTGACCAAAAAACAAAGAAGCCCAATAAAAAAACGAATAAATAGATTGTTGGTCAAACCATACCAAATACCAACCAATTAAACGAACCGGATTTAACGATTCTATAGTCAAATGACAGTTTCAAACTTTCAATCTCTCTTTGCCAATTCATATTCAAAATCCACAAAAACAAATACTGATCGATTCTTCAATACGAAAACCAAACGAACCTTTTTTTTTTCTTCATGGCTAAAGAAACCTAGCTCTTGATACCACTTATTGGTAATTCAAACGAACGAAACAAACAAACAAAATCCGAACAAACGAAGCGGAAGCTTTATTCAAATACCAAACCAAATTACAAAACCAAATTTCAAAGACAAATTCAAAGGGTACCAAACTATTATTCAAAAGGTATAAAGAATTCTAATGTTATCAATCCCTATTTATAGCCAAAATTAACCGTCATAGTTTAGTTTTCAAATTCCAATCAAACTTGAAGGACAAGTCATACAAATTTACCAATTGACCCCTAAAGTTTAAGTCACTTTTCTAACACAATTAAAACAACTTTTTGCATCATACAAATAATGCAAAATTTAGTAACCATAGGATTATATCTAATTAGGGTAATCCGTTCCTGATGAATTAGTTGATTCTTAGAAAAATAAATTTGAATATAAATGACTCTAAATTTCTAATAGCCCCCAAGATTTGACTTGCATTTGGCCATGAGGTAAAGGCAATGCAATTTCTAAAGTTTTAGAAGCCCGTATGGCCCAATCATGTAACATGGAGGACTCCAATCCAAATTCTTTAGCAGCCCAAAACCGAACCGAATACAATTTTAGTTTTTGATTTTTGGTTTAGTTCAATTTAAACCTGGTTCATATTACATACCTCATAAAAAATATTTAATTGAATTAGCTGAACCGAATAAACCCAACAACCCGATAACCTAACCGATGAAAACCCCTAAATCAATGAAAAAGATAGCTAAAGTTTATGGTTTTTTTTTTTTTTTTTTTTTTTTTTTTTTTTTTTTTTTTTTCAAATTCCGTATACATTGTTTACACACAATTGCACATTTCAAACTGTTTTTCAATTTTCTTTTACAAAGCATCCTAATTGTTGACAAATCTTGCAGTTGTTACTTTAACTCGTTAAGTCCCTCATGTGATAAAAACGTGAGGGTAAAATTAGTCTTTTCACTTTTCACCTATCATAGTTAAATATGAACCGGTTATTTCTCCCTTAATATATTATTTTGACCTTATAACACAACATTCATAAAGAAATCCTTAGAATTCAACAATTAAACCCAAAACTTATGTACTTGTAACGAGGTGGTTGTGGTGTGTTGGTTGTGGTGTTGTGGTTGTGGAGATGATGTGTGTGTATGTTGTGGTGGGTAAATATTGAAGAAGTTAGATACGGTGTTTTTTATTTTTGTTCAGAAAGAAAAATGAAAATTCAATATATATTTAGAGGTCCAAGATGAAGTGAGATGCGAAAAGACCATTTTACCATCACTTTTTGTATCACACGAGGGGTCTTAAACGAGACAAAGTAATGGCTGTTAGCTAAAAGGACGAAAAATGCAAGACATGTCAACAATTGGATGCTTTGTAATATGCATCAATATTTACATATTTTTTAAAATACAAGTTTTTAATGTATGATGTACAATGCTATTAAAACAAGGTTTTAAAAAATATGTAAATAATGATATTTTTTGAGGATGTATGTAAATGCCCCTTTTGTAAAAGAAACTTACAAAATGATTTTAAAGTGTAATTGTGTGTAAATCACAAGTTTGAAAAGAACTCTAAAGTTTATGATGATATACAAAATAAAACCCAAAAAGTAGTGATGATGATAAGGAGTTTTTTTTATCCCTGAGCATAAAGGCAAGAAAGAAAAAAGAAAAGGTAAAAGGGAAGTTAAGTCGGTTGAATTAAAGCTGTAAAGTATGGTTTTTAGTTTATTTTATCTTTTTAAGTATGTTTAAGGTCATATGCTGTAAAGTGACCTAAAACCCTACGAATCGCATCATATTTGTCCCCCATGCTTTACTTTTAACAGTCATCTTTATACTACTTGTTCTTGTTTCAAAAGTTACATATAGATTACTATCATGACAGTAATTGCATAAACCTAGATGAAGGATTCAAATAATCTCAATACAATATTACAACTGTTTGTGTTTCAAACATAAATACATTATGGATATAGATTACTTGGGCTACATATGTTTCTCAATTTCTCTTAAGCACATCTTGTTATACTAGACGATTAGATTATGGCCCAAACCACAACCGTCTGATATGTTATTGGAGATATTAACTTACATGTATAAAAGTTCGGGTTAAAGTATTGTTACTTTGCATGTTTAATAGTTTTTTTTTTTTTTTTAATCATGGGTTTTCGACTCGATATTGCGAGCCGGCTATAGTAAAAAAAAAAAAAAAAAAAAAAAAAAAAAAAATGGATAGAGAAGGATCCTTGATCAAGCTACTTAGGTTAAGTCGAGCATTTTTCAGCATTAGTGTACGTACGTGAGTACGTGACCTATCTAACCGGTATTCTAGTGGCCATATCCTGTCTTTAACGAGCCAGTACTCTTTGGTATAGGACCCTAAAATTCTCTTAGTATAGATTCTCACATCTGGACATCAACTAGCTAGGTTCTTTCCCTTTTCTTCACCTTTCGGCTAGCTAAATTATCTGATTTACAAAAACATAAATGTTGAGAAGCACATAAAATGGTGCATGGTAGCCAATACCTTAGCATTTGCCGCGCCTCCTATGGAATTTGATTCCATGCATAATATGAAGTGGAGCATGTGAATATGGGAAAGGTGGTTGGTTGGATGTTGGATGTTTTGTTTGTAAAAAGTTTCCATATAGTTTAACCTCACTTTTTCTTGTAATTTGAAAAATTAGCATAATGGTATCTTTTAAGGCTGCCCTTAGATAAATGTACAAGTGTATTTTTTAGTGCAATGAAAGCATAAACCAGAGATATCATGAACCTTTGTATACTATATATGTCTTCCTTTGGTTTAAGAACATAAAGATTGTCAGAAGAAGTGTTTCAAAAACATAAAACTTGCCGGCCAGCTAATACGCCATCCGTAAACAACATAAATATAAGTTTTTAAAACCTCACTATGTGCGATTTAACTCCACGTTTTTTCTAACTATTGAATACACATGCCGTCATGTTTGCACCAAAGAGCAGATCGATCTACATGTTAAATCAGGAGAATACAGCCTTGGCTAATTATATTTGTTCAAAAGAGACTACATGCATGTGACATTGTGATGTGTTTAAGAAAGTATACTTATGAGTTATGATCAATAGATTTTGTAGTTGTTGCTAATTGCATCTGTAATGGTATCTTTTATGAGTTCCTTTGCAGCATCCACCTTCCATATTCATATTTGGAATTCAAACTCATGATCAAATGTACTTTTATATAACTCAAACATTGCAACTTAATTGGATAGAACATTACAAAGGAGAAGTGGAGAACATCAAAGATTCAAAGATTTCTTAAACATTATCTTTTGTCATTGTAAATTAAAATATATACTCTCTGACACATAACCACATATCTCATTTATAAATAGTTGCATTCCTCCTTTCAACATCTTCATACTCACTTCTTTACATCAAAGTCTTGAACTCACAAAGAGTCTCACTTAAGCCTTCTTTTTTTCTTCATTCATAACTCAATCGACTTAATCACTTTTGCAGGAACAAAATGAGGTTTCTTGATATATGCATACTTCTAGCCATCACTCATGGCTCTATAACAGCAATAGCTAATGCCAAAGGTGATTCATGGTCTAATGCTCATGCCACCTTCTATGGAGGTCAAGATGCGTCCGGTACAATGGGTAAGATAATCCATCAGTTAAACAAATAAAACCGACCTGATTTTCCATTGTACTTACCCAACCGGGGTCTAACTTTTTCTTATCAAAGTGAAAATTTGGCTTGTTTCCTAATGAATAAGTCAATTCAAATTATGCTTATTTAGTCAAATGAGTAGTATCAAAACTATTAAGCTAAAAAGAAAAGGGTCCCCCTTTCGATTTAAAAGAAGTCATTAATGCATACATTATTTGCCGTTTAGTCCAAAGTTTATATATTTATGTAATTATAGTTTTGTAGTCATTGTTAACACACTTTCTTCAAAATTGATATGGAATGTATACACAGGAGGAGCATGTGGATACGGAAATCTATATAGTCAAGGATATGGTACAAACACAGCTGCACTAAGCACTGCTCTTTTCAACAATGGTCTTGCGTGTGGGGCTTGTTTTGAGATCAAGTGTTTTAATGATGCCCAATGGTGTCTCCCAGGGTCCATTATTGTAACAGCAACAAACTTTTGTCCCCCAAACAGCGCTCTCCCAAATAATGACGGCGGGTGGTGTAATCCTCCCATGCAACACTTTGATCTTGCTCAACCGGTCTTCAAGCACATTGCTCAAGAAAAAGCTGGGATAATACCAGTTCACTATAGAAGGTAAGCTGAGTTTTAACTACTTGCGACAATTTTTGACCCGTTTGCTAATGAAATGACCCATTCATGTTATTTCTTTCAAACATGTCAAATGGATAAGGGGTGTTTGGGATTTGCTTGTTTTACATTGAAATTAAAGAGGTATGGAAGTGCTTATATCCTGCAGGAAAGAAAACAGATAGTCAATTTTTAAAAGTGTTTGGGTTGCTTATCTGTACAAATATAAGGCAAGAAGCAAATAAAAAAGTTAATAAGTAAATCTGAACGACCCTGAAAATGGAAAAATACAAATGTATAATTAAACATTTTAAACGTGTTTGCAAGTAGCCAAAGTATATTATGGTTGCATAAAACAGCCAAAATGTATTCTTAGTGCATAAAACATCCTACATCATATAAAAAAATAGTTTTAAAAAATGGGGCGAGTTTTTCCCCCCAACACCCAAGTTCCCGACCTGGTCTTGCTGCCAAAATTACCATTAACACCCATACCCACCCATTTTGCCACCATTAGTTTCAACGCACATGTAGCAATCTACAAGACCACAAGTACTAACTCTGTTTATTGATTGATTTTGGCAGGGTTGCTTGTAGAAAGAGTGGTGGAATCAGGTTCACAATCAACGGCCACTCATATTTTAACCTAGTACTCGTGACCAATGTAGGCGGTGCTGGTGATGTAATCTCGGTTTCTGTCAAGGGTTCAAAATGCAGGACATGGCAAGCAATGTCGCGTAATTGGGGTCAGAACTGGCAGAGTAACACTTACCTTAACGGTCAATCTCTTTCTTTCAAGGTTACAACAAGTGACGGCAGAACCATCATTTCTAACAATGTTGCGCCTCCTAACTGGTCATTTGGGCAAGCCTATACAGGAAAGCAGTATTAACTTATCCTACTCTAGCATCCTAACTCGAGTTTTCCTACATAATTTTAGTGTTGTAAGATGTAACTCTAGTGTGATATAGTGATCATTTCCAATTCATTGGCCGCTTTTTGAACGGCCCAGATTGGATGGCTAAACTAAACTTCAAGAATTTGAAGATTGTTGGGGGTCTTTTTAAACAGCCCCTCTCAAATACAACACCAACACGGGTTGGTAGTTGTCTTTCATAGTTAATTAGTAGTTGTCTGTATTGTAAGTTTGTAACCAGACTCGAGGTTTGAACGGGTGTGGTGAGAGATTGGTTTATTTATGGTTTGAGTATATCATTTGAGGTTTTCAAAGCTGTATCTTTAAGTGTGACCAGATAATCAAAAGATTCGTTTAGCGATTGATCATATGGCGTCTGTGTTTAACAGAATATCAGTTTATGTCAAAAACAACAGAAATATGAGTTAAATGTTTGTTACAAAAAAACATGATCCATATGAACTGTGATCAACACTATGATAACTAACACAAATAAACTAAATTCCAATATAGATGCACGGCAAAAGCATGGATCTTGATCAGCAGAACACATTCAATATGATACCATTTTTTTTAACACATCACCAATCGAATAGCAGTTAGCCTCAGATGGTGAACGACAAGGAGACACTTTACATGACATTAATTTCTGCATTTAATAAAACAAACAGATCTTCCATAGCTATCAAACCAAATTTTATTAGATCAGTGGACCACATTCAGCATACACAATGATAACACAATTACAAACCAAAAACTAGGAACATTAACCAAACAACGATATTAAATTAGTAATGTGACAATGATACCCAAAACTATTAAACCAAACAACATTTTATATGTACAGATAATCACTTTCACTTTCATCCCACCATATTTTCAAACCAATACCGAGATCGATTACTTCCAACCAAACGCGCCCTTGATCTTGTTCACCAAACGAAACCATCCTCATTGCAGCTACCCGCAAGGATTAAACAACGAGAGATCGTAACAGAGCCTCCTGCAACCTGCAAAGTGTCTTAAGAAAATAAAATAACGTTACAGTACTTTGCAGAAAAACTTTATTTATTAAACACATAAATATACTCAGTCGTCCCAAAAGTAGCAAATATAAGTTTCAAATAATTTTTTTTTTAAAGACGCCAATTACTTAGAGAAATATATTTTAACAAACACACATAAAACAAATTAAAAACAACTACATTTAAAATAATTTAAAAACAACTGAATATAACAAAAATTTACAAAAAAAACAACGTAGAGTAACAAAAACTAGACTCAAAATAACTAATTTTAAAAAAGTATCACATTATAAATAAATAAAAATAAGAAAAAATTGAGATTAATATAATGTTAGGGTAAGCCCGCAATAAACCATCATCGCCGAATATAAGGCTCAAGTAGCAGGCAGTCTTCATCGCGGATATCCAAAAACAAATAACGGCACCGTTAAATACATCATAACGGAGCCTCCTGCAACCATTAAACATCCTTAGATGTTTTCTGGAAGGGTGGCTGTATCCGTTACAATGATTTGACGGCGCCGCCGTTGTCTGTTAATGGTACCGCTCAGATAAGATCAAGTAGTGTTTTGAAAGGGTTTGGTTAGGGTTTTGGGGGTTTTTATAGTGGGTAGGGTTTGGGGATTTTGGTTATTGGTTCTTTTAGTTTGTGAAATTGACAAAAATTACCCTCTAAGTTTGAATGTAAAACCCGGAATAAACGAGGGTGTGTAACGTTTGATGGACGAGTTTTTGACTCAGATATATGCATCTTTAACAACACAGGCGGAGGAATGAGGGGGGCAGGCTTCGGTACGCATAGACGGAACTTGACAAGATTAACAGGAGGGGCCAAATTGTAACATATTTGTTTTAGAGGGGTTCAATTAATAATGCCTACCACTATAACGCGTAAAGGTTAAAAATGTACTTGTAGCTAAAAATTTTAGAGGGGCCACGACCCCTCCTGGTCCCTATTAAGTTCCTTCATCGTTGGTTTGTGCCCTCTAGCCAAAAAAAAAAAAAAAAAAAAAAAGTGTGATTTTTCTAAAATATTAGACTATTTTTGTAATTTTCTCCCTTAAATAACCAATTGGTTGTGGTTTGAATGCAAAACTCGAAATTAAAACCATAAAATCGAACTTGAACTAGTATCTAGTTTACATGATGTCTTTTGGTAATATAAAAGTATGTTTTACAAATCAAGTCTAACTAAAGTGAGATGATACTCCTTTTGTTTGGAATCAATGTCGATCGAGTGTGTGATTTACCAACAATGATTGCCATACGATTGATTCTATTAAACGAACTAATAATTCATCTTGAATTAACTAGCAAGATGGAAGTGTACGAGTCTCTTTATGTCATTCTACACTGATGAAGTATGATGACTCGCCATGTAAAGACATATTTGGTATAATTATCTAGTGACTTGCACTAGCGCAAGACTGAGCATAATAGCAGTGTTGTTAAGTGTAGATGAATCACATCATCCACTTTTCGACATCTTTACCCATCGTAGTTACCACCTTCCTATTATTTATAATATTTTACTTAACACAAACATACCCTACTTAAATGCACAAATAGCCCACAATACACACAAGCACAAAAAGCTTGCTAACCATATGAGGTTATGTCAATATTCGCACACGATGGTGGTGCCAAATTGGGTGACCACGCGTGGTAATTACCCGTATTACATCTGTTCTAAGAGTAGGATGCTAAGATAGTGTACATAAACTTCAATGCAATATCAAAATGGAATTGCAACCGTCTTGGTTTCTTTACTAAATTGCACGATATAAACCCGAATGATAAATCTTTTGTGGTTTTAATTTAATTATGCAAAACCAAAGTATAACGACTCTTGAATGAACCAAACTAAAGTGACCAACTTTGATTTGGTTGCATGTCTAATAACATTTCTTTTTTCAGAAAAACACCTAATGACCAATACCAGCTGATCCATTCAAATATTATATTTATAACTTGGCATTTCAGTATTTACCACTGATCACTGATGCCCAAAACAGTTTTTTTTTTTTTTTTTTTTTTTTTTAAAAAAAAAAAAAAAAAAAAAAAAAAAAAAAAAAAAAAAAGTACAGGTAAGTAGAAGTGAGACTAGATATGATGCCATACAATGCATAAACTACAAAATTATATGTAACAGTTTGTATTCGTTGCTTTTTAATTTACGTCCCAGAATTCGAAACATGTACATGTAATCCAGGTCAACTTGATGCTCTAATCCATGACCTTCAAAAGAACATTTGCTGCCATACATGGAGTCGTATCCATGATCGTTGATGATAGAAGTGTCATCTTGTTTGACTATATTGTGGAGGAAGTTCGAGATTTGCTGACATCATCCTTCTGAGGGGGTGGCGCTGATAATGATGGAGATGCGACTGCTGCGTGATAAGATGAAGATGCGAGCTGAGCAAGCGCTGGAATTGCACCACCTGAAATATTCATATGTACATGTTATACAAAACTCCTTTAATATCGGGACCAAAAAAGCCAACTGAAAAAGCTATATGAATCTACTAACCTGCTAGGCCTGCACAAGCTGATGAGAATACAATTACAGGAGGGGCCTGCATCAGAATTTATAGCAACGGGAACAAATTAATTAAAGATAAGCATCCACAAATATGCTCACGGAACAACGGCGTAGTATCAGAAAATACAAGAGAAAGAGAACCAAAAGTGTAAGGCAGTTTGGGTAATGGGTCATTAAGGGTGATTTTTGGTATGCGGGTCGGGACTGATTGACCTGAAACACTTTTTGTCTACACTTTTTATAATGAGTCAGATATACATTTTATTCTAAATTACGAGTAAATAAATTATAATAACCTAACTCTTTACATATAATAATAGGAAATTTAATGCATGACGGATACACCTAGGGAAACTTTTGACCCTTTTGACCCGTTCATAAGCAAGAAGGTCATATCAGAAGATCATTATCAGCATAGAAACCAATGGCACTATGATTTTCTATACATGTGTTCATTAAACTTTTGAGTCAATACATTTATGTTCATGAATGAGCGAAAGTGGGGTTACACATATGATTCAAGACTCAAAACCAAGGGTGAGTCTACAGGAGTAACTGAATCATCAAAGAGCAAGTATGAACGTAATTTTACCCATTTACTAATAAATTGGTTATAATTTACACTTTTGCCTTTAGCAAAACTGTGCAATAAATAACTATTTTAATGAAAAGAAAAACTTGGAACCAAAACGTGTTTCGCGTCAACTTAACACATTACTACCAGTTATCCGCCAGTCCAGCTCACCAATTTAAGGAATCTACTTGGTCCTTACATGATAAATTTCACAATCTCATACTCTTTAGATTTAGACAAAAATAAATAAATGGAGGATACTCAAGTGAGTGAGTGTCCACCCACCAAACTGTCTTAGTAAGAAACTTACACCAATCAGAAAATGCAACCACATAGGTCCTTTCACTCGCCTTTGAACAGCCGGCATCACTACAAGAAGGAAAACAAATATGGAAATAAGGAAGGGTGAAAAGATATTTAGTCGGTTCAAAATTTTAAAACCAATGGGAGAGAAATTTGCAACACAGCTTAAATAATCAACAGCAAGAACATTAATAGTGCAGCACATACCAAGATTGAATCCGTAAAATGCACTTGAAATACCACCAACAGCAGACCCAATCTGAGTTGTGAGCAAAAAGGATGGAATAAGCACATATTATATTGTACAAAATGACAAAGTTTGATGTATTAAATAAATTTGACCAAAAAAAAAAAAAAAAAAAAAAAAAAAAATCACAATGAAGTTCATTTGTGTACATGAAGACATGAGATGTATATCTTGATATAAAAAAGAAAAACGAATTATTTTTTTAAAGGGGAGTGGAAGAGAAAAAACAGTTACCATAGAAAAACTATCTCTAATAAGAGGTCCAACGGTCCAAGCACTAGTTTCCTGCCATCAATTAGAAACATATAACATAAGTACAGGCACACGGTATAACAAAAGAAGATCACAAAGTAAATAACATCAGTATCTATGAGTTTTAACAATTTGCCATCTTGCCTACATTCAAGGTTCAGTGTTACAATTTTTATTTATATATTGTGAACTTGATCGGTAATTGATTTTTTTTTTACTGTGGTTCCTTTTACATCAGAAATTCCAAACTACAGCCAGGAATAAACGACGTGTATCAAATCCTTTTTGGTGTGAATACTAAATCAACCTCCAAAACATACAAAAACGTAATGTCACAACTTTGGAAAATAATTTATATTTAAAAGAGTGCAGCAAAGGGAGTTGTAAAATAAGCTTAGTATAATAAAAGAAGTTACCATCTCCTTGGTGAGAGGACCTGCACAGTGCCGACATCTTAAAGAGCTAGGATTCGAATCTTCCATCTCAGCTACGCAATATATGGAAGTCTTCCTTTTTTAGTATCCTAAACCCCATGAGATGAAGAATCAGAAAACGAAATCTACTTCAAAATTGTGCTCTACTTAAGATGCGGATAATAAAACTAAGCATGATTTCACAAATTATGTTAAATCATTCTTAATCCTATTTGGTTACATTCTCTCTGATTAATGCACAAAGTAGCACAAACCAAATTTGCAAACCAGCTCTGTATTTCATACACATATTAGTCATCATAGGAAACTACACATCCACTCATATGCTTTCAGCTTCCCTAGAGCAGTGCTAGGCAGCACCAACTACTTTGAGATAATCGTTCCATCAGAGTAAGTGATACAAAAAAGCATATGAATGAAGCAACACCGCAATACCAAAACTAACAGAACAATAAACTTGTCTTATATTATAAGTGCATATTACGTATTAAATAGATACACGAGCCAAAAAATTTGCAACTTCATTTTCCTGATTCTCTTCCTGCTAACACAGAACTATAAAAGACAATAGTTAACATCAATTTAGACCATCCATCTTCTACATAGCATCAATAATTGTGCTATTTTTATAGAATAAAGTTGTTTGACACTTATACTGTTAGACTGAAATAAGTTGTCGCTGTTGTATTCTCAAGCATATTTACTATGCACGTACACATGTTTGTGCAAAAAAAAAAAAAAAAAAACTATGCACGTACACATGTCCTGGCTTACTGGCTACATTTTGCCATGTAGTCCTACTTTGAAGCCAAAAACTATTGGCTTGACCCGTTTGAGCTTATTGAAACGAAGTTACTTGTAAGGCTTATAGGAGCAAATGCGTGGGAAATAGATCAATATTTAATCCATCAGTAGGATCAGAACATGACATATAGTAGCAGCTAAATAACCAGAAGGTCAAAAACATCTACAAGGTATAGTGGCTAATAAGCAGAATAACCGAAAATGGCAACAAGGCCAAAGGAACATTCGTTTTCCTGCTTTTACAACAACACTCAACATTCCTTTAACAATACATTACTGATTTCTCAGTCAGTAGTGCGCAGCGTAATATTAGACCTGAAGGCATGCAAGCCCCATGGTATAACCTTGTATGGTTTAGCCAATGCATTCCTAGTCACGCTTTAGTTGAAGGCTTTTTATTGGAGGTAAACTGATTACTCTGGACAAGCTTAATTCTTGGACCTCATGCTCAGTTGGCTTGTGCGTTGTGTAACACATGCCATATTCTCACCCACACTTATGTTTTTAATGCATGTATTCTTTACAAGTGTGAAAGAAAATGAAAATTAAAAGGAAATTTGGATAATGGTCCAGACGCTTAGAAAGACATCATAGCCATGTACCAATCAACGACAAAAGAAAAACCCTTTGAAGCATTATAAAACGCCTAGTCCTCGCAGGCTTGCAGCTACCTTCGACTACTTATGGCAAGAGCGCAATAAGCTGTTATCCGAAAATAAATCTAGATCTCAATGTGCTTTTGTGGGTTTTATTTTTTAAACAGAGTGATATAAAATTCTTATCCATGGAAGCTGCTAAGTAATGATCGTTGTATCAAGTAACAACATTGCTTAATGTTTGTTGTTCAGTGAATGCGGTGTTACTAGTAGGGGTGTGAATCGGGTCGGGTCGGTCGGGTTCGGGTCAATTTGGGTCGGGTTCATTCGGGTCAAGGCTCAAAAAACATACCCGGGCCCAACCTTGTTTAGAACTCGGGTTCGGGTTCGGGTCTGGATCAATTAAGAATTATACAGTTTTGGTGTTTAAAGTTGAAAGTTAAAATTATAAAACAACTAAAAGAAAAACAAAGTTGCAGCAACACATTTGTTGCAGACTTGCAGTTGCTACAAAATAAAAAGTTGCAGCATGTAGTATTTCACATTCACTCATTTATAAGAAACAGATGCTATGCATTTAACCATTTATGACCCCTTTGAGTAGCTAATGCGACAAAATGAATCAGTTAAGATGTCTGGTCTCATACCTCCCCAAATAAGGTGTTTAAAAAACATATCTTGGGAATGTTTTTGTTTTAATATTTAAGTGGATCATTTCAGCTTTTCATAGCAATATAGCTATATCAGTTGACACATATTAGTGAAATAGTTGCAGTTGCAGCATCATAGTATTTCAGCATGTAGATATGTAGTATTTCACTAAAAGTTGCAGCAACATATTAGGCAAATATAGAAGTACAGAACAAGTGAAACATTAGGCAAGTTATAAATTTACCGTACCTACTACTAGTGAAACATTAGGCAAATATAGAAGCATAATCTATATTTACAGTACTTACTACTACAAACTTATAATCTAGAAAATAAGCTTCCAACCCACAAAATAAGCTTTCAATCCACAATAATTAACAAAAACTCTAACCCCTATAATTCTAAAACTAAGGGATCGATTAATTTCATAAATTTTATGCATATCTATTTCAATTTCCGCAATACTTAGGGTGGTTTTGTCTACGTATCGGACCTAGTTTGAATGTTTATCAACCTAGTTTGAATGTTTGATCACCACTCGAGGCCTGTCACAGGGTGGTTTTGTCTACGTATCGGACCTATGGGAGTCTCGTAAACATTTTGTACTTGTTTATGTTTCAAAAATATATAAAATTTGGAGCATACCATCCTCTTTTACCCCCCAAAAAAAGCCTTGTAACTTAAAAGTAGAAATGCAACAGAAGTAACCACACTTGCGCATTCATTGTATGCATATCTATTTCAATTTTTCGCAATACTTAGTGTGCGTTCATTTCACCAACTAAACGCAACCTTAGCGTTTCCACAAAATGTAATTTCGGTTTTCAATTCACAACTCTATCCAATATATAATATTACCATAAAGGCATAAACCAAATCAACCCTAATTTCAACCAAAAAAAAAATCAAACTAGTTGCAGTAAATTAGTACTAAATGAAACTATCATACAACAATAAAAAGTTAAAAACTAATTGTGAGCATACATACAGTTGTATCAATACATAATAATTTTATAAAATGATAAACATACCGTTAAATTAACGCCGCTGCCGTGAATGAAGATCGTCGGTAAGTGGGACCGACTAGTTGTTGGGTACTAAACAAAAGAAACATTTTGCTATTATGCCCATGTTTTTATAAATAAGTTATAAACTTTACCTTAAACTATTGTAGTATATTGTTATGACCACTAACTTCTTTTTTTTTTTTTTTTTTTTTTTTTTTTTTTAATTTTTAATTTTAACAAGATAACTGCATTTCACTATTATTTTTACTAGATAACTTATTGGATTTTGAAAAAGCTAATAAGCTCGTTTAGGGTTGTTTGTTTTATGTCTTAGACTTAGGCTTGTATTTTATAATGAACTTATAGCTTATAAATGAGAAGGGTGTAAGGTGTTGTTGAGAGTATCGGTTAGCATATTATAGTTATTGATGAAAACAGACTAAAAATGACATGAACATTTAAAAGTTATACAAAGTAATTGTAAAATATAAAAGTCTTCTGTTATGATAAAAGTTCTAACATAAGCTCGCATCCGCTTAGATAAACCTAAATTTTGAGCTTATCGATCCCCCACCTCCCAACACACATATAAGCTCATAAGTCCACCAAGCTTATCGTATTTAAACTTATGAGCTTAAATAACTTCTATGCTCAAGCTGATAAGCTTATAAATTTTAAGAAATTAATTATTAGCTTTTGAAAGTTTAATAAGTTTATAAACCGAACAAATAAGCTTAAACAAAAACCTACAATTTATTTTTATGGAAATAGTTTCCCTTAAGTTTCCGTACTCATGGTTAGAAGAAGCTTTTTTTTTTCCTTAAATGTTTAGAAGAGGTTTTAGAGCACCTATTATTCAAGTTTTGATGCCTTTTTTGTCCACTTGATTTAAGCAAATAATCCTATTAGAGTGATGCAAGTCGGCAATATGAAACCGATGAGAACCCTCGTAGAAAGAAGCACATTGCCCGAATTAGCATCCTTAAACGCGTCCTTTTGTTAAGATCGTGAAGTTTCAAGGTTGACTTGGCAATGATGATCGTTAATTCATTTCTTTCAAGTCAGCACTTTGGTTTAACTTGTAACCTTCATGAATTTATGCTGTATAATTTTTATTTCCCGTTATCAATACTGTGTACGCACCAAAGACACTTGATATATAAATACGACAGAATTTATTTATAAAAAGTATTAAAAAAAAATGTAATTAGATGTTATTATAGAGGTTTCAATACAACTAAAACAAAGATATTACTATAGAACTGGTATACAAATCTCAAAAAGTTACACAACACCAACAAAAACACTGTTCTAACAGCCTCCATTTTGCTTTGCCTATACTGGTTTCTATTATTCATAAATAAACTCGAGCCAAAATGAATTATAAGTTCACTCTTCACCTTCTTTTACACATAACTCTCCCAAAATATACATACACAAACACACAAACTTAAGCCTAGTCCCCCTCCAAACAATGATATACTCTTCCGCAAGTCTCTGCGGATATTGGACATTTCTGGCACATCCCTTGTGCAAAGGGGTCTTGTGGGCAGAGTTCATTGAGGCGATAACATAGCACCTGAGTACCCATTTTTGGCATGGTTTTGGTTATCAAAATCATATATTGTAGGTAGGGATAACTGGTGTTTAAAGATGGGATGAATAATGAAATTAGTAATCTGATCTTCCGGCTGTAAATTGAGAAAGAAGTCCAGCTGCTTGGGCGGGTAAAATATCACCAAATCTGCCCACTTGCCCATCGGTTAGCATAGATCCGAGTTTCAATGTGCTCTCCCCGAACCTACTGCCAACCTGACATTTTAAAACAAACTCAATTAAGAAAGGGAAGAAAAATCTCAAAGATCCATTTATAACATTAGGATGAGACCTTGTCCTAAATTTAATTCTTTTTTTTATTATGTTTAAAAGATTCTATGCATATACCTGCATGAAGGATTTCAGGAAAGGTGTTGCCACCCCTAAACTTGTATTGTCATCCATATCGATATTGCGTGAGAGCTCCTCTTGAGTTAAATTTCTCCAAGAATTCCTTGACGAAACATCATCTATAGACGTCGATCGAGGGGACTTGATTGTCGCCTTTGATAATACAGGAGCACTGCATAGAAAAAATGCATACTCAATAAGTCAATTCAAAGTGCTGTTACATAAAAGAAAATATTAAAGGAAAAAAAGAAAAGAAAGTGAAATCAACCTGATGGGAAGGTATTTGAAACGAGGAACAGTAGAGCATCTCATAATATTTGATTCTGAATTTGTAGGCAGTTTTTGCATAGTATCTGTGTACAAGCGACGAAGCTGCACAAAGAAACCAAATAGGACAGCATGCCGCAAGTAAGACTGCTTCTCATTCTCCATAAGGTATGGCTTATACCTACACAAGAAATATTGTTACAAACTTGCAGATGATGACCAAGGCATGTATTCGAAAAATGCAATGTAAAAAGGCGGTAATATGATAAAATCAAGTTCTGGGAATTAAAATTGCTGTCACAGTTGTTATTGCAATACGTACGTGAGCCAGTCTATTGGGTCTAACTTCTGTGAGAGACGATTCTCCAACCCATGAAGGCGACCTTGTATAACTGACTTTTCTTGTTGCACTTCCTGCTTACGTCTATATGCTGTTTTTGCCTTCGGTATTTTTGATACATCCTCATTTCCAGCTAAATCACCTCCAGACAGAATGTCAGCAGCAAATCTTAAATCCAATAAGACTTGCAGAACTCCTTTTTCAGACACACGGGTTGCACTAATCTCATCATCCAAGAAATCCACATAAATTTCAATCACCTACATCAGCATACAAAAATACGATTAACTCATGGTTGCTCAATATTTTGATGAGAGATACAATACAGAAACCTCAGCCATTGTAAAAAAGTGTAATACCTTCTCCAATAATCTTGCAGCAAAATTTTGCAGAATTGGTTTGTCGAGTACATGACCCCCAACTCTGTGAATTTCTTCACAAGCTTGAAACAAATACGAGGTGATATACAAGGAAGGCATGGAAGGGAGTGAAATCTTAATCTCGGATGGGTGCTCAGCAGAGTCCTCTTGTTTAACTATAGTATCCTCCCAACCCTGAAAGTAGATTAAAACAATGCCACCATCCCAGATTAGATTAGAACTTACATTTATACCAATATATTCTTACTAATAATTTGTGTAGGAATTTAAAATAAGAAGAAATATACGGACATTTAAAAAAGTAGGTTTCAGAATAGTGCTCATTTACAGCATATCATTATTTGCTAAAGTATATATCCTTAACATCAGTCCAGGTCACAAAGATACTTATTTGGGATGGAATGAAGAAAGCATGGTTATCATGTAAAACTTTATAATGTATGAACTAGATTGTTCCTTTTCCTACTGCAAGGTTGCAAAAATCACCAGTCGCTTGTTGGGAGGCCAACCCCCTTGTAGCTAGTAATCGACCTAGGGGGATTAATTGGATTATAAGGTTCTATACACACATTTTGAATTATTTGCATGACATGAATATAATACTTCAAATACTTTATAGTTCAAACAGTTCAAAGTTCCCTTAGTTCAAAATTCAAACATAAACAATAAAACACAACAATTCAAGTACTTAAAAGTCTAAACATAAACATATTACTTGAACCAAACTAAAGTACTTAACTGATTTCAAGCCTACTGTGTCCCCAAGCCTCAAAAAGCCACTCCAATTTTGATTATGTGGTCAATCATGTGTGAGAAGTGAAAAAACCAATCCCCAAATTAATTAAAAGACTTGATTTTAAATTTGAAAAACATTGACCTAAGTTGACTGATTGGAAAGATTTGACCAATTAGAGGCCGGTTTTGACCATGCCGGTTTTTCTTCCCAATTTTCCATAAATCAACAAGGTAGAAAAGCCGGTTACCTTGTAATCGCCGATTACTAGGCTGCCTAGGCTGATTTTTGCAACATTAGGTAACTTGTGTTTAACTATTCATCTATACACTATGAAGCATATACTCTGTAGTTGTGGACCCCGTTCAATTTTAAGATCAAGGCACTAACCAATCACAGTCCTCTGATTTCAAAAAGTTTCAAATGTATCTCCCCTCCTTTTTACTCATGTTTTACACAAACCTAGATGCACACACTCCCTCTCAGAAACCTAATAAATTGTCCAACACCAGAAACATATAAAAATTTGAGAAACTGACAAAAAGTATTCAACACCACTGCTTTGTGCGGGGACTACGCTAGTCTTAAACATGGATCTACCATGTAATGACAATTCAGTTTAAATTTCTGTCTGGCTATGCATGGAGTGCATCGCTAAGACACTAACCAGTAACCAGAAGAGTCTTCCTACTCACTTAATTTTACCATGACACAAAGATGGTGAATTTGTATTTTGATGCCTTACAAACAGATTGGTTACTAAAAGTTATGTTCATTAAGAATGTCAAGATGAAAACATTTACCTAGCATAGACCTTTACCTAACATAGAAGTGTAGAACATAGATATTCCAATTACATATTTGCGTAATTCACTACTCGTAGAATAAGGAGAGACTGATCATGTATAAACTTAGTCCACAGCCTTTCCATATGTTCCATTTCACAATCTCAATGTTCTTGTCTACAATTATGTGTGACAACTTACTATGTTTCTCAAATCATAAAATGTTTTCACCATATATAGAATTACACGTAGGGTATCTATGTTCAAGATAGAAATGTAATGTTTCAAATGGATAACATATAGATAGATTATTCAACTGCAGCAATGTGGTGTATAAGTTAAAGTAGTTTCAGACAAATAAATTATTTATCTACGAGGGAAAAAAAAATGGTGATAAAATCTTTCTTTTTTTCAAAGAGCAACTCATTCGAGGGATATATGTTGGTCCTTCACGCATTATGCTACCAATGCAGATGTATAACAAAGATATATTTCCTATGCGCGAACTTTATAATGGGTGCCAAAAACTTAAGAGATTTGCTGAACTACTAATGCCTAACAACATTAAGGAAGTATATATATTAAATACAAATTGATAAATAAGAGCAATTATAGAGTACTTACTCTCAAAGGAGTGGTGGCCGATAAGCTTTCGTCATTTCTGAGACAGTGCGAGAGTATAGTTGAAAGTTCATCCGACACCCAAGTTATCCACAAGTTATGAGCTCGAATACAAAGATCTTTTGTTGTTTTTCTAAGTTCACCAAGCTGTGGGCTCGAACTATCCTCAACTCCAAATAACGCGGAAGCAGCAAGTGACGATTGTCTTCTAGGTGACGTAATCATTTTCTTTCCGTAATTTTCAGACGCTAATGAATCAAATGTGCCACTAGAATACTTCAAAAGCGGTGATACCTTACCAGAAACCGCTGCCATAGATTCATTCAACCATAATCGAGGAGAACCAAGTATAACAGGAATATTTCTAGAATATTTCTGGAACGCAAACAAGAGCCTTCCAATAAATAGTGACCTCTCGACAATTATAGCAGGAGATGTTGCAGAACCACCTTCCACATTGCCACGTCCCAATGCAGCATATAAAGATTCCAACTCATTCTTAAGCTCGGTTAGTATGGCCGACATGCTTTCGAAACACTTGTTTTGTAAGTATGGTGCTAGTTCTTTTAGTCTTAAGGACGCTTTTGGTGACTCTAAGAAGCTTAATAGGTCCTCAAGTACGTTCTTACAGTGGTTATCTACTGCCATTCTAATCCGACCTACTTCGTCACCAAAATAAGCATTTAAACACCTCTGGTAATCACTAGTCTCATTAGATACTTTCGGGCTAGTGACGACACTAGCCTTTTTAGTCGTTGGTTCCATAAACCAAACTCCGCCACCTAAAGGAGACCTATTCAAAAAAGCTTGGAAATCAACCTGGTCACCTTCAATCGTAAGAATCGACTCCTTCACATTGACAATATTATTCATTTCATCAAATCCAGACCGAATAATCGCTTTCATCCTATTCGCAAACGCCTCTTCAAAAATCTCGTCCCAAAGATCATCATCGTTACCTAAAACAAGCTCACGAGTCCTACTCCACGGCATTTCAATCTCGGAACCAAAAACGCTCTTCAACCACTCCAAACTCCCTCCCAAAACCTCCTTCCCTTCCATAGTCTCCCGAATCAACTTCTCCGCCGAAGCAAGGTCTCGCCCACTCCCAATCGCGTCAACCAAATACCGCCCGTTCACCTTATTCACAATCTCCCTCCCACAACTCCTCAAAAACTCCAAACACGCCTTGGCAATAAACTCCTTATCCAACACCACCATCAAACCCTCCATCTTCTCCCGAAACTCCATCCACATCTTCACCTCCTCATCCGGATTCGGTATCCCACCAAACAACTGACTAACCGGCAACGACCCCAACACCATCTTATAAAACACCGGCATATCACTCAAAACCGACAAAAACAACTCCCCAACCTGCGCCACACTCACTTGAATCACCTTCAACACCTCACAAAAACACCTCACCACATCCTCGTCCCCACACTCCTTCAACATCCTTCCAACCAAAACACTCCGACTCTCCAACAACAACCTCAAACACTCACCCGGACCCATCTCATCCACCACCGCAACCGCACACAACGCGTCCACACACTCCCCAACCCCGCCCAACTCCAACAACCTCTCCCTCCCCCGCTGCGATATCCCCGTCTTAAAACTCTCGACTATCATCCACTGGTGGTGCAACAACGCAAATTTCGACAAAACATTTCTATAACTATCATCATTAGCATTATTTAAGCAATTATAAACTATATTCGCACGCGTAAAGCGCGCGGCGGCGTCAAAAAACATAAAATCATCCAAACAGCCCCAGATATTCTCGGGAGTGTCAACTATGTACTTTACACGTGTCGCAATGGCGTAAACCCTAGCCCTAACAGAATTGGCATTAGTTGTTACAACAGAATTGGTTACAGAATCAGTTTGATTTAATTGATGAATGGTGTTGTGAATGAGGGAGATGTTGTGGGAGATGTGGTGGCAGGATGACGTCATGGTGACGATGGAGTCGGCGGAGTCGATGAGATCGCGGTAGCGGGTGCCGATGAGGAGACGGAGGTCTTGGGATTTTTGGAGGATTTGGGAGTGTGTTTGGGATTGGAGTTTGCGGATCTCGGAGATGGGTTTGGTGCGGAAGAGGTGTTCGGTGTCTGCTGGGGCTGTTTGGGATTGGGAGGAGGGTGTGGTTGGAGACATTGTGGTGTTTGGTGGTGTTTGGATCT
Organism: Artemisia argyi; assembly: GCA_030686995.1. Lineage (NCBI taxonomy): Eukaryota > Viridiplantae > Streptophyta > Magnoliopsida > Asterales > Asteraceae > Artemisia > Artemisia argyi. The sequence continues at coordinate 40,754,162 of CM060684.1, forward strand.
GGAAATGTGATTTAAGGGATTGTAAATGGTTTTGATTTTGTAAATGTTGTTGTTGTGTTTGTGAAGAAGATCGAGATCTGAGAGTGAGAGAGGGAGAGGGAGAATTTTGGTTGTAGTATGAATTGGGCTTATTAAATCAAGCCCGACCTCAGAGTGACATGTCTAAACTTCAAAAACTTCATGCTTCATCATTTTTTTTACAAAAACAAATTTAGTTGTCAAATATGTGATTGATGTATTTTGATATATTTTCTCCTTTTTTTTATTTTATCACATCAATCACATCTTATCATCTCATTTTTGTGAATTTGTTTTTGTAAAATATAGGTAGATGTAGCAATCATTTGAATAATATACACCCTGAACATAACTATTTTATTTTTTTATTTTATTTTTCAACACTGTTAAGTAATTAATTATAAATTATTTTAAGTTTTTAATAATAATTTGAAATAAGGGTAATATAGGTTTTGGGGGCACTTAAAAGGAAAAATTGAACAATTAATTTGGGACACAAGAAGTATTGGGTTAAATGTTGTTAGACTAATGCTAATGGGGGTTGCACCACAACCACAATCGACGATTCCAACGCGTCTCCCCCACTAGCTCGAAGAAAAGCAACGCGTCGCCAAGCAATCTTTTGATTGTTTTGGTTGCTTGGCCAACCGAAAGAATTGCAACACCAACGCCCTTTTTTTCTTACCTTTGGGGGCTTGTTTTCAACAGTTGCACCCTTTTTCAATCGTTGAACACTTTCTAAAATGAAGGAATAATAAAGGAACCATCACCTGTAATTTAAGTTTTTTTTTTGTTCTCTGTCTTTGAAAAAGAAGAAGAAGGAGGCGCATAATTGGAAGGGTTTTTACCTTTGTTAACTTGTTTCTGTGTATTTTATAAATAGGCCCATAAAAGCTCATTTTACACTTTGCAATCTTTTTTTTTTTAACAGTTAGCAATGTGAGTCTACAAAATTATCATGCTCCTTTACAGTGAATCTACAAAATATAGTTAATTAAAAAAAAAAAAAAATATATATATATATATATATATATATATATATATATATATATATATATATATATATATATATATATATATATATATATATATATGGGGTTGCTTTGTGGTCACCACTAGATAGTTATGGTTGGGGTGGAGTTGTGAAGAGAGAAAGCTGAGGTGGCGCTGATGTGGCGGGGTTGCTTGAGTGAACTTATGGTCACCTTTAGCATTAGTCTAAGTAGAAGATTATGTTATTCACATATTATACTTGGGTTTAGTACAATGAACAACAAAACCAAATCGAAAAGCAAGCACGTATAGGTCCGGTTTGGTTCGTTTTATGCACAACCGGTCAATATGATTTGTTGGACCATACAAAAAACCCAACCGAACCGGAGGTAACTCATTTTGGTCCGGTCTTCGGCCCAGTGTTTTGACCAACTCAGTTTTAGCTCTAGTCCAATTTTTACTGGTTATGTCTGCTTTTCAAACCACGATTAGCCCTAGTAACATCCATATAGAATACATGAGGATTAAGCTTTCCCCGTAGTTGCAACTACAAGGATTAAGCTTTCTCCACTAAAGAAGCTCAAGCCCCAACCACTAAGTCTCTTTTAAACGACAAAGGCTTTAAGTGATTTGAGTTTATGCGGTGATGGACTCATGGTCCATGAATTAGTCGACCAAAATGTCTGTCGCGATGATAAGAAAAAAGCAAATAAAAGAGTGTGAAAATGACTAAAAAGCCCTCACGTGGAAGGCACATGATGGCACTTAACGGTCAAAAATAGCGGGTGTTAGCCATAATTGCCAGCTTGTAACAAAAAATCCACTGTAGGGACATTTGCTAAAAAATCTTGTCAGGAGTGGCCAGCGTGCAAGAAAATGGAACTTCAGGGACGAAATTTGTAGTCTACCCAAAAGTTTATATAAGACGAAAAGTTTCAAAATAAACCACAAAAGATGAGCTTATGAAACATAATCCAAAAACTACATAAGCCATAAGTCCGTTATATAAGCCGAAACAGACACCCTCTGAGTTTTTAATCAAAACAACCGGCCCAAATGTTGATTACCGATTGCAAGAAGTTGAGATTAAAGTCATGACCTATTTTATAAAAGCTCCCATTTTTCCGACCCACAAGGATGTTTACGCTCGGGATAGACGCTCACACGTTTAGTTTCATAAAGAGAGTGTTTGCTCATATTGCAAAATATGTTAACTTATCATTTCTGAAATGAATTAAATTTGTGGGGATTGAGTTTTGATATTTGCTATAGAATCTCAGTACTCAACCACTAAGCTACCCTCTTTGGGTTAGTTTTTGATTCATGATATGACAAAGACAATATTTTTGGTTTGGTTTGGTCTAGTGCTTGTTTGGTTTTGTAACACACCGGTTCTATTATGATTAGATCAAAAAGCTTTATTTTTAGAAAATGATATAACTTGTGCAAGGAATTGAATAAACATGAATTATTGGCTCAAAAGTTTGAGTGTGATCGAGTATCCATTTGAGACTGAATGGTTCTAGACACGTGTTATATCATATTCCCCGGTTTTCGGTCTGAAATCTTTGAGTTTGCAGTTCGAGAATCATGGGTTATTGCACACAACATATTACAGGACTAGAATTATATGGAAAGTTTGTGATTTGTACTTGTCGATAAAACATTTTTAAGCTCACAAACATGATAAACAAGAACAAAGTGTGTAAACGAAGTGGTATGACACAAAGAAACAAATTCGAAAAGCAGCATTTCATTTTACATAACACAGTCATTACAACATACCATCTAACCAACTACAACAACATTCAAATGAAACTCACTCCATAGGTAAAAGGGTTTTACTCCATTTAATTTTAAAGGAAAACAACAACAAAGAGTGAAATTACAACATTTTATTACATCACATTAAACTTACTATTTATAGAAAATATGCATAGAGGTAAATTTGTGTCATTTTGCTGAATTAGTAGTGCACATTCCTCTTCCTTTCATTACATGCCTCCTTAGCCCTGGGATATGAACATTTGATATGTAATCTCTCCAATCTATTTTCCCCACGTCGAATCCGAATGTCCTTTTTTCTTCTTCGGACATTAGTCCCATTAGTTTTTGAGTGTTGCTATTGTCAAATCTGCGGAAAAAAAAAGACCGAAAAATACTTACAAACTTGCATTTTTGGCTGCTTGCTCTACTGATTATACGAAGAATCGTAGTGTAAAGAAACAATATTATATGAACTTATGAAATGGATAAACGTATTCTAGATGTGAAGTATAATGTTACCTTCCGCCATAGAATGTGTATGGTTCATATATATTGGCCAGATACTTTGCTTGATCCACTGATTTCTTGCATAAGTTTTCAAGTTTAAGTGAAAGCTTTCCTTTATTTGAAGAATTCGAAGCATTCAAACCACTTCGGCTAATTGCATCTTTCCATATATGAGCGGAAAATTCTTCCATAGACCGATAAAGTTGCATGATTGGTACGTGAACCGGTTTCCCCTTTAAATCCATACATGGCGAAGTAATAAAGTGCTCATAAAGCAGCCTTGCCAAATCTTTAAACACCAACGGGTTGACTACCGATGAAGCTATTTGGTATATGTGATTGTCTTCTGTCTTTCCACCTATCAAGTGTTTTGCCATGGCTGCCAAGGTGGCATTCACCACCATATCAGCTGGAACCTGCAACGGTCATGTGGGGCCCATTAAGAACGAAAACATGACACGGTATTAAAGATTACAAGACATGAATACATGGACATTATTAAGAGAAAAACACTTACCACATCAAGAACTCCATTCGGGTCAACAAGAAATCCACTTAGTTGTCCCTTTCCGTAGTAGAGCACAATTGGATCCATCATCCTTCAAATGCGAACCAAAAAAGATACTCCAAGTTAAAAAATTATTTATAAGAGTGGTTTATGGTAGAAGAGGTGTTTCAGGTCTATCCAACCCGATCTGACCCGTTTTTGAACCGTAACAAAATTTTCCAGATTTGACCCGTTAACACCCCATCCGACCCACCCTTTGCCACCTCTAGTAAAATAAGACAAAGTGTACCTATTTCCTTCCATCCACCCTGGAAAAGGTTCTTTGTAAGTGCTTTCAATGACACTAGGCCGGATTATGACAACCGGTATGTCTCCTCCCATTTTATCAATCATCATTTCACCCATTGCCTTAGTAAAAACATATGTATCTTGCCACCCATGTAGTTTTGCCCTGATAAAAACCAAAACTCCGTGATTCACAATAATATGAAGTGAGTCAATGAAAAAAATTATCGTATGAAAATATATGATACCTCTCTAATCCAAGCTCTTTCAGTTTTTGGACCATTTCATTTTCTCCCAAAGATTTCTTCGATTCCAAAACCATTTTTATTTCATCTTCTACATTCAACTTTGGCATGTGGTTCCCATACATGAGTCTCTCCCGTGCTATACTGTCCCCTATGTTAAACGGCTTTTCCATGATTTTTCCTTGTCTTTGTCCGTTGACATATGCTACAAAGAAAAGATAAATGGTCAAACTATATACAAGCTTTAGGCTTTCTGTAATAAATATTTTATAAAAATATTGCTTTGAAATATTTTACCTGTAGAAACTTGAAGGAATAGGTTAAGTTTTTTGCACTTTTTTGCAAAGCTCATAAGACGGCTAGGCCCTCCCGTGTTTATGTCAAGAGCTATATCGTATCTGCAATTATATTATTCACTTCGTTAACTTTTAAGTTGACATGCGTATCAAGGTGCCCCACCAGCCAAAATTTTTGTATTCACATCCCGACACAGACAAGTGTTTCCGGTCAAGAAAAAAAGTTGAGGAGAATAACCTTTCATCAAAACTCGTATTTGCTGCAGAATTGACAATTATATCAACATCTTTTGCTATCACATCAGCCATGTCTTCATCTAACCCAAGATTGGATTCACAAACATTGCCAGTCACAGGAACCAACTTGCTTAACATGAAAGATTGGTACGATTTCCCATAAGCTTGTTGGAGAGACTTGAAGAGCTCAGTATTGATTATCTGTAATGCAATACTAAATTAAATTTAATTTCACGACATTTTGATAAATGATAATGAGATAGAGCATGATGGTTCCAACAGGAAAAAAAATAGTAAAAACTTAAATAAACTTTGTACTTCGTTTTTCAATCTTTCCATCGCAGCATCCTTGTTCTTTGCCTTGATTAAAAGATATATAGTCCCTACATCAGGAACCGTTCGAAGTATCTTCTCTATGAACACTACATAGTTGATATGATTATCAAAGATAAATTCAAATAGCTAGAAAAGATGAACAATTAAAACTGCTAAGCTACTGGCACCCGAGAACCAAGGGACTAGAGGTCGTAGATACACAACATTTTTTTTTTCAAATAATTAAAGTTTTTTGGTAAAATGATTTCTGAGTTTCTAAGCAATAATATGGACTTTGGACGACTTTCGGGTTGTTTCCTATGTAATCAGTTTGTTGGTCTTATCACTTCGACCCGTTAGAGATAAATCTACCCATTTATGAAAAAATGGGTTAACTTAGCAGAATTTACTGTTATGGATGAGCATTATGATCATGCAACCACCAACTGATATGGGATCACATATTTCTTTGAGTTTTATACAAACAAATGAATTTAGTACATTCTTGGTTACTATTTTATAGCATCATTACAGAAAATACTAGCATAAGTTATCGAATGGTGAAACTGAAAAAAAAGGAACCAAAATTGATGTACCTAGCAGTAAGAAAATGGTCTTGTATCCAAGGTATGGTTCCATCATTTTAATATTACCCATTAAACAATACTTATATTTGATACTCCCTTAATTAATTTATGTAAAAGATTTTTAGACACCATGCAAAAAAAAAAAAAGTGCATACCTTTGCCAAGGAAGCCAGTTGCACCAGTAACAAAGAACCCTTTCCCCTTAAGTACATTCACAATACCAATACCATCACCATTCACACCCATCAAAGAAGCATTCTGTGCACCGTTATACGATACCAACTCCTTTGAAGCCGCAGTATAGCTTTGCGTATCCAAAACAGCCATTCCAGTATCCGCATTCACCAAAGCCAATCTTTTAGTCTGTTTCGACGCCACCCCATTAGGCGTACTACTACTCCTAATCACATTCCCTTGATCACTTTGACAACACATTAAACACTTGATCTTTTTCTTAAACAACCATGGTTTACTCATATCATTATTATTATTAACCTCCAAAGTGACAAACCCTTTTTGCACAATGGAAGAAGAACCAAGAGACATAGTCCCCATCATTTTTCAACACAAATTTGAATTTGTTTCAAGAACCCAAAAATGCAAAACCAAAGATAATTTGGTGGTGGGAAGATGTTGGTTGTAAAGTTGGAAAGTTTCCTTAGCTAAACATCTCCTACAATAAAACTAGTAACAACAACAATAAATCTTATAAAAATACTTTCACTTATAAAATACTAAGAAACAAGTAAACAACACAAGCTCAAAATGTAAGATATGGGTTTGGTTGAATGATTAAAAAAAAATTGTGCTTAAAAAGAAGAAGATAAAAGTTAGGAGAATGAAGGTAAAGGCTCCCTTTTTGCCTATGATATCACACTTGTGATCACCAACGGCTAAGATGGCGGGAAGTAGGTAATTTGTTTATGTAAATTTTATTATTATTTAATGAAGTTTAGCCTTTTGAAGCTATAAAATATTCATGTGGACAAAGGGTGTGGGGTGGTTTAAAAATATTAAATTTTGACTTTGATATTTTTAAAACTAAAATGAAAAGGGTTAAATGTGACTTAGGTAAGAGGTTAGTCAACCCCAATGGATCCTCTAATATACTTCAATTCCATCGATATTTATAGATTGAAGTAACTTGTTGAATAGCTAGAGCCTAAAGGTGTTAAATGCATGTAATAAGTAACATAATCTAGATTAGTTCTTAGCTTATATAATGTACTGTATATATTTACGTTATGCTAACAACATTGTAACAATATTTTTTATTTTAGTTAAGGCATGGTTATTACAAGTTGCTCGTCTATTAGTTTTAGTTTAAAAATAGTTAAAAATAATTAAAAAATATATAATGTATATAGATACTAGGGCTGAGCATCGCAGATCCAAAACTGACCGACACCGAGAGGACCAAAGGACTGACCGAACCAAAGGATCAGTGGTCCGGTCTCGTCCGGTCCAAACCGGTCTTACGTAAAACCCGACTATTATACCTTTTTTGACCAGACCGAATACATTCATTCCGGTTCTCAGTCTAAGATTTTAGGCTAGTTCGATTTTGGTCCGATCCGGTTTTGATCGATCCGGTCCAGTTTTGAACCGTTGATCACCCCTAACAAAAACTATTCAAATATTTAACTTTCTTTCATTAGTGTCGCTCATTTATTAAAACTATTATGTAAGTCGCCTTTTATTTTTTGTTTATAACAATATCAACAAATTGGTGCAAGAAGATTATAAAATTGCAAAAATCAACAAATTTTTAACATACTAAAAAGATATGAATAAAGGTTTAAATACGAAGTATCAATTACGCACTTCGTTTAGATGTAGCTCTATCATATTGAAAACAACCTAAAAGGTTATAAAGAGTAAATTACTAACATATAGACTACATAATTCCCTATCATTATTATTCATGCATGTTGATACAAAACTTGGGCACATTTCAAGGCTTAGTGTAAGCTAACCCTTGATAGAGTGAGTATCTGGATTGTATTGATCTTGCAATGGAACTGCTAAGAAAAAAGAACACTGTTAGTCTCACCGCGGAAGAGGGACTTCCGCGGTCAACCTCGGGTGTGAGAGTAAGTGTAAGGTTTTAGAGAGATAAAGCATTGATTAGTAAGAAGAAAGAGCTGTGTGTGTTACCCCTGAGAGCGGTGAGCCCTCCTCTATTTATACCATGGCGCCTATTGTCGGTTTCATAGGATTTGTACCTTGATAGTGACGTTTTAATTAAGCGGCAAACCTTTCTGGACCACTCCCGCTCTTGTCCTGATCTCGTGAGTGGCGGTTCCTTCGGAATGGGGATGTCGTCTTTCTTATTTGGGGTCTGCTTTGGTCAGCTATATGGTAGCTGATAATATTCATTACTCTTAATGGGGTTGATCCGTTATTTGGTCTATTGCCCTGGGCCGCGGTACTTTTATGCTAAGTACGGATTGTCGGGCCTTTCCCGAGTTCGGGTTGTCATGGTGGTGTGCCCGGCCCGTCGTGGCGGGTCCGGGCGTGCTATACGTGATCAAGTCCCCCCAGTCTAGTATACTTGCTTTCTTTGGTATGCAAGTGTGCTAGACTTTCGTTCCGCTGTATCGTGTGCCGCGTGTTGCTGACTGTGCTTTCCACTTGTTTTGTGAGTCACTTTGCCAGCCTGTCATTGGTATTCGTAAAACGATTTTTACCCACTAGCCCTCTGACTGATGTGACTTATTGGTATCTGACCGTTCATTTTCTGCGATCATTGTGGTCGTTCATTTTTGGTGATCCTTATCCGTTCGATTAGCGGTTTGGACACGTGTCATGCATTGGTGTATTTGATTTGTGGGTAAGTATACGTGGGCTTGGTTATAAATACCAAGCTACCTTTATTTGAGTTTCTTTTTTCACACACAATACATATTTTTTACCACTCTCTACAAGAAAGTTTCCGACCTTAGCCTTCTTTCCGCCTTAGAATACCAGGTTAGGCTCCTTCTCCTTTCCGTGATAGAATAATTTCCTACCTCTTTTTTGTATTGTGTATCTTTCCTTGCCATGACTTCCGATCATATAGATTCCACCTATTCCAAACTTTCCCAGAACGTTGTGGATGCTTTCTGTAATAAATATAACATCCCTGCGCACCTGCTGCTGTCCCCTTGTTAGCATTAGGAATGCACCAGAGGGGAAAATTGGTGTGTACACCAGGTTTTTTGAGTTAAGAAATTTTAGGATCCCCCTATCGGCTTTCTTGTTGTCTGTTCTCGAGTATTTCCAAATACACTTGTCCCAGTTGTCTGTACTAGCAGCCTGTAGAATCAGTCATTTTGAAATCTTGTGCCGCGCCCATGGTGGGGTCCCCACTGTTCCCTTGTTTAGGAAGTTTTATTACTACGGTATGAATAATGGGTGGATGACCGTGGAGAAGAGGAAAGGTCCCAAGTCGCTGGTTGTCCCTATCTGTTATACGGCGGTTCTTGATTCGGTCAAGCATTGGAAAGACAATTTTTTCTTTGTCAAGAAGACTATTTTTCCTATCTCCGTGCCTTGGTGTGACAAGGTCTCCATAGACCGTGATCCCTCTCCTTCTGACGCGGACATTGATTTCGCATTGCTGGAGGTTCTTAATACCAAGAGGGCTCCTTTTAGAAAATTCCTTGATGTCTTCTTAAATGTTATAGGGTTGAGTCGTACTTGGGATGACGATACTAGTCGACCCACGTTTTTGTGGCCGGATGAGTCGGGTGGGTTATTGGGTGTTCCCCCTCCCCCCCCCCCCCCTTTTTTTTTGTGTATCCGCGTCTTACGTTATTTACTTGTTGTCTTTGTAGAGATGGATTTTTTCGCGTTCATTAACCAACCAGACCCGTTCAAGGTGAAGACTGGAGAGAGGACTTTAGAAAAGGATGAGCCAACATTGAGGGTGGAGACGGCTGGTAGGGTTATTGAACCTACTGAAAATGTTGTGTCCTTAGTGCAACGTACTGTTGTTCAGGAGTTGGAAGCTGCCAAAGAGAAAAAACAAGCCGAGAAGAAGAAGGTGACTCTGAATCTTCCTCCCAAGCCCAAGAGGAGAAAGATTGTTCCCATGTCCAGGAAAGTGGTCGGGGATGACTCAGGTATTTCTGTCTATTCTTGCCGTGTCCCTTGTCATTTTTCATTATTATTATTATTATTATTATTATTATTATTATTATTATTATTATTATTATTATTATTATTATTATTATTATTATTATTATTATTATTATTATTATTATTTTTTTTTTTTTTTTTTTTTAAACAACACTTTTATTAACAATAAATAGGATTTTTACAAGAAATTGGTGGGGAGCCGAGAAACCAACTGGGCCCCCACACCTCTAGCGATAGCGAATCCAATCCTATTATTATTATTATTATTATTATTATTATTATTATTATTATTATTATTATTTATACTTATTGTGATTTTTCAGGTGTTGCGGCTGAGGAGAATGTTTCTGCGCCGCAGGAGCTTCAAGATGAGTCAGCTGACGGGTTAGACCGTGTTGGTCCGCACACTGATGCCAACATCATGAAGAATGCTACTGTGATATCTTCTTACTCATCTATTCCTGCCCATCAGACTTCAGAAAGCAAAGCTGATGAGAGCTCGGCTCCCAAGGTCGCTGAGTCCAGTCACCGCGGGTCCCCCAGTGGGTTTTTGGAAGATTCTGGTCCAAATGCTGCTTCCGATGAGCCAAACAATGATGATACCGGGGTCAACAGTCCTGTGGATTCTGGGGAGTTCTATCAATCACTCTCCGTGGACACCACCATGGCCTCATCGAGTTATGTTCCTAAGTGGCTTGCCACTAATGGCTTTAAGATGGATGATCCCTGAATCTGCCGCAGCTTAGTGGATAATCTTGCTACCCCCGGGTTTGTGTCTATACTTCGCAACATAGATGCCCGGGACCTTTTGGATTGTTATAATTTGTTGGCTGCCCAGAAAGTTGGCTTAGACTCGGAGGTGAGACTGAGGCTTGAGTATGAACTCCAAGAGAACCATAAGCTGGGGAGGAAATTGGAGAGGAGGGAGAAGCAACTTTCTGTTCTCCAGGCTCGCGTTGAGGGTTTTGAAGGTAAGTCTTCTCAAGTTGGTGAATGTCAAGGGAAAGTTTCTGCATTAGAGTCTGCTAATGAGTCTAAGGAGAGAGAGATTGCGGAGTTGCGTGCGGAGAATGCTAGGTTAGCTGAGAGGGCTGCTGGTCATGAGAGGTTATCAGGTCTGGAGCTAAGGAACCAAGAGTTGGAGTCTCGCAACAAGGAGTTGGTGGAGAAGGTAGCTGGGTTAGAGATAGTTTGAGGGACTTTGGAGAGCCAGGTAAAGGGTGACGAGTGCTTGAATAAGATGTTCGAGGAAAGGGAAGAAACCATCCGCGACAGCTTTAAGGAACAAATATCAGAGTTGGACCGCCGGTTGGTGGCTCTTAATGATGAGTTTGATACGGATCTTTTTCCTCTGTATTTAATGGCGGTTGAGGGTAAGAGGAGGGTTATTGGTCATGGGTTCCGCCGGGTCGTGTCCAAGTTCAAGGAATGTGGGGAATTGAAGGCCCGGCTTGGGGGGTGTATATCTGCGGCCATCTCTGAAGGACTTCAACAGGGTCTGGAGGCTGGGATCGTCCATGGCTCTAAAGGGGTTACTCTTGAGCAAGTGGATGCTTATGATCCCGGGGCTAAACAGTGTTACATGGACGCTGTGACCAGGTTATCTGAGGTTCCCTTCCCCCTATTGGATTCCTTGGAAGCTTACAGGGATTCCCCTTTGGAGTTTCTGATGTCACAACTTGTTCTTGAGGAAGAGAGGCCGGCTGGTTACGCGGAGTTTGTTTTCAACCCGCTCGTGGCCGAGGAGCGTGTTTTGCCGGGGTCCGTGCTTAGTAAATTGACTTCCCGACCTCGTGCCATTGCTGCCTACAGAGATGCTAAGAACAGGAAGCATGGGCTGGAATTTGACCAAAGTGTCTCCTCTCCTCCGATTGTTGCCCCTGCTGCTCCGACTCCGTCTGCGCCCGTTACTGGGCCGCGCGGGGATGATGAGGAGCAGGAGAATGATATGTTTCACACCTCCATCTTGGGCAAGATTGATTCGAAGGACTTCTCTTAGGTTTTTCTACGGACATTATGGGCGGTATTTTGACTATACCTGCCTTTGTCCATCTCTTGTGAAGCTTTTATTCTTAATGGTAATTTCTTACCGGGGCAGCTGTAGGCTGCGGATGTAATCCGGGTGTATGCACCCGTTATTGATGTATTTTGTTAATAACACTCTAGAAGTTTATGTTATTTTTGTTTTTGGTTGCCGGGGTTAGGATGACCGGACTTGATTTAACTATCGTTGTGTGTCCGTACTTAGTGTTCCGGGGATAGCTAATTATGGTCAATGGGTCTGCAGAACCACTTATATACCTTAGGTTTTTTTATATGAGGATTTTTATCCTTTTCTCTTTTTTTGTGCGTTGGGCTTGCGATACCTCTTACGCAGTCGTGCATGCATATGATAAATGAATAAATAAAAAGAAAGAAAAATAATACATATTTTGGAAAATTTGAGAAGTTGATCAGACTCCGCCTTTCATTAATAGAAAAGAAATAGATTACACAATTTAAACTAGATATGCTGAGTTAAATTCCTGCTAACATTTTTGGTCGCGGCTGATGGTTGGGTTGTTCACGCCTAAGGTCATATGTAGCATTTTTTGAGGTTCCGAACATTCCATGTTCGAACGATGTCCTGACCATCCGTGCCTCGGAGCTTATAGGCCCCTTTCCCTAGTGCCTCTATCACTTCATATGGGCCTTCCCATTTTGGGCCCAACTTTCCTGTATCCTTGGCGCGGCTGGCTTTGTTGCTGCGGTACACATAATCCCCTGGCTTAAATGCTACGCCGCGGACTCTGGCATTGTAGTACCTTTCCATCTTGGCCTTGCTTCGTGCTTCTTCAATTTCCGCGACTTCCCTTCTTTCTTCTGCTAGGTCCAAGTTCAATCGTAGGGCTTCATCGTTACTTTCCGGGTTGAAAAGGGGGCACCTTAGTGATGGCATGCCTATTTCTACCAGGATTACAACTTCCGTCCCATAGGTAAGGGAGAATGGGGTATCTCCATTACTGGATTTGATCATGGTTCGATGTGCCCATAGTACGTGCGGTAGTTCCTCTAGCAGTCTCTGCTTCCTTCTTCAATTCTTGCTTTAATCCCTTCTTCTAAGCTTTTGTTTGCGCTCTCCACCAATCCGTTTGCCTGCGGGTGCTTTACTGACGCGAAGCGCTGTTTGATGTTGAGTTTTTCGCACCAGTCTTTGAAGGGATTATCCCTAAATTGCTTGTCGTTATCCGACACGATCTCCCCCGGAAGGCCGTATCTGCACACGATGTTATCCCAGACAAACTTTTTTACCTGATTTCCTGTAATTGTTGCCAGAGGCTTTGCTTCAATCCATTTACTGAAGTAATCAATTCCCACTATCAGGTATTTGATTTTTCCTGGTGCTTCCGGGAATGGATCGCAGATGTCTAGGCCCCACTTGTGGAAAGGCCATGGGGATGTGATAGGGGTAAGCTGATGTTGCGGCTGCTTGGGGACCGGGCGGTGGACTTGGCATTCTTGACACCTCTGTATTACTTCTCTGGCATCCTTATGCATGTTGGGCCAGTAGTATCCGGCTCTAATTGCCTTTGCCACAATGGCTCGCGGTCCCAAGTGCATGCTGCAAGATCCTTCATGGATTTCTCTTATCACATAGTTGGCTTGTGATGGGCCCACACATCGTGACCATGGTTCTAGGAAAGATTTCCGGTATAGCACTCCATCGATGATTGCATACTGCCTGGCCTTGATTCTCAATTTCCTTACTTTTTGGGCTGTCCGCGGGAACTATTCCTTCTCCTAAGTATTCAAGAAGGGGAGTCATCCAGGTCTCTTCTTCCTCCTCAACTATAGCCATCACCTCTTTTTCTTCAATTGATTTTTCTTTTAAGACTTCCACCAATACTTGTTTTGTTAGGTGGGCGAAGCTAGTGGAGGCTATTTTACTCAATGCGTCTGCTTGTTTGTTCTGACTCCGCGGAACTTGCCTTATGGAGAACGTTCTGAAATCTTGGGCCAAGGCCTTTGCTTTTGTTAGGTAATGGATCATGGCTTCTTCCTTAGCTACATATGAACCATTGATCTGGTTGGCGACAAGCCTGGAATCCACGTGTGCAGTCAGGTCCTTCACCCCCATCTGTTTTGCCATCCTTAAACCTGCTATCAATGCCTCGTACTCTGCCTCGTTGTTGGACGCCGGGAACTCAAAACGAAGGGCGTACGTGAATTCCGTGCCTTCTGGGTTAGTCAGGATTAGGTCTGCTCCGGAACCTTCCTGACACGAGGATCCGTCTGTGTACAAATCCCATGGCTCCTTGTACGCTGGCTCGGCGGGGGTGGTGGTCTGGGACTCTTCTTCTGGCACTTTCGCGAGGAAATCTGCTAGTACCTGACCCCTTATTGCGGTTCGCGGCCCAAAATTTATATCGTGCTCTCCTTGTTCAATAGCCCATTTAGCCATTCTGCCCGCATTTTCCGTTCGTGCCAGCATTTGCTTGATGGGTTGGTCCGTGATTACCACGATTGGGTATGCCTGGAAATATCTCCGGAGTCTCCATGCTGCGTGGACCAATGCTAACACTAGTTTCTCCATAGGGCTATAGTGTATCTCCGGGCTTTGCAACACGCGACTGATGAAGTATACGGGTTGCTAGACTGTTTCCCTCTCGGCTAACAAGACTGCGCTGATAGCTTCTCTGGCTGCGGACAGATACATTATCAATTCCTCCTTTTCTTGTGGGGCCGTTAGGGTGGGAAGGTTGGCGATGTGCTTCTTCATTTCCTTAAATGCTGCCTCTGCTTCCGGAGTCCATTGGAAATCACTCTTCTTGATACATTTTTTGAGTGTCTTGAAAAATGGGAGTGACTTTTCCACGGATTTAGATAGAAAACGATTTAGACTTGCCAACTTCCCGTTTAAACTCTGTACCTCTTTTAGGGACTTGGGAGATGGTAGTTGGGCCACTGCCTTTGACTTCTCCGGACAAGCTTTGATGCCTCGTTTACTCACCACATGTCCCAGGAATACCCCTTCTTCTGCCCCGAACGTGCATTTTTTAGGGTTTAGCTTCATGTTGATTTTTCTAAGGGTCTTGAAAGTTTCTTCTATATCCCTTAACACTTCCTTCTCCGAGTGACTTTTTATCACTAAATCGTCAACGTATACTTCCAAATTTCTTCCAATTTGCCTTTCGAAAGCCTTATCTACCAGCCGTTGGTACGTGGCACTGGCGTTTTTTAGACCAAAGGGCATCTTTGTGTAACAAAAGATTCCTTGGTTTGTGTGAAACGCGGTCTTCTCTTCATCTTCTGCTGCCATCTGGATTTGGTGATACCCCTTGTACGCGTCTAGAAAGCATTTGAAGGTGTAGCCGCAGAGGGATTCCACCTTCCACTCAATCTCCGGCAGAGGGTAACAATCTTTTGGGCAGGCTTTGTTAAGGTCTTTGAAGTCAACACACATCCTCCAACTCCCGTCGCTTTTCTTTACAAGTACCTGGTTTGACAACCAATCATGGTAATGAACTTCCCTCATTATCCCGGCATCTACCAACTTTGCCACGTCGTCATTGATTGCTTTGTTTCTTTCGGGGGCTTGCCCTCGTTTCTTCTGTCTTACCGGGGTATATCCTTCCCGGACATTGAGTTTATGCTCGGCTATGCTTCGTGGTACCCCGGTCATGTCTGCTGGCTGCCACGCGAAGATATCCAAGTTGTTTCTGAGCAGTTCACATATGTCCTTCTTTCCTTGGTCTGTCAAACTTCCTCCGATGGTTATTGTTTGATCCGGGAATTCTGGGTGTAGTGCAACTTTTATGCCTTCTTTGACCGTGATGTCTTTAATCTTCTGCTGTGACTACTAGTCCGTCACCATCCGGCATTCTACTGGTACAACTTTGTCGCTGTGTAGCGTCACTACTCCGCCTTTAGTGGGAAATTTTAACATTCCGTGGGCCATGGAAGGAATGATCTTTAGCAACCGTATTCCTGGTCTGCCTATTATTCCGTTGTACTGGGACGGAGATCTAACAACCATGAAATTCATCCATGTGCTTGCTGAATTCTCCTCATCACCAAGTGTTACTTCTAAAAGGATTTGCCCCAGAGGCCATGAGATTTCGCCGCTTAAGCCCAAGAGTGGGCTTGTGGCCGGGACCAGCTTTCTCCTGATTTCTTGACTTAACCAATTAAAGCAATGCTCGTAAAGAACTTCGGAAGCACTCCCATTATCCACGTCCAACCTGTGTATGTGGTGCCCGCCAACTTCTGCTTTGACCACCAGTGGGTGGTCATCCCAATCGTCTCCTGTTAATGGAGGGAAAGATATTTCTAAGTTGGCTTCGGTTTGGGGAGATGCTTTGTGCTTCACTTTTCGTTCCCATGACTGCACCATGAAGATTGCTGGAGCTTTGTCTTTGGCTGTAACCTCTTTTTTGGCGCCCTTAGTTGCTGCGGCTTTCTGACTGCCATTCTTTATTTCTTTTACTAGGTGCGCTAACTGGCCGGATCTAACTGCCTCTTCAATCTGCCGCTTTAGTTGGAAACATTCATCTGTGTGGTGCCCTCTTTCCCTATGGAAATCACAATACTTGTCTTTGTTTCTTGACTCCACCGGGCTTGCCATAGGAGGTGGAGCAGTGAATTTGATAGAGTTCATGGCTAAGATTTCTTTCGGGGTTTTTATGAGGGGTGTGAACCGGTCACTTCGTCTCCGTTCGGCTCTTGACCGTCCTCTGAACTCCGTTTTTCTTTCAAATACTTGGCTGCCTGCTACCTTGGCTCCACTTTCGTGGGGTTTCCACGGGACGCGGTCATTCTTCTTTCTAGAGATGATGGCTGCTGCTGTTTCTCCCCAGAGGAACGCCGTGGTTACTCTCCATATTTCTTCAACAGTTTTTGGGATATTGTCATTAAGCCTGCGGATGAGCTCTGGGTTATTGATGTCGTGCATGAAGCCGAAAATTCTCATGCATTCCGGGGCGCCCTTGACAAGCATGCTTTCCGCCTTAAACATGTCAACGAATGCTCCCGTTGACTCTCCTTCCTTTTGCTTGATGTGGTGAAATTCCACCGGATCTTTAGTGTATTTCTTTTGTTGCAGAAAGTACGCCAAGAAGCTTCTTCGTAGTTCTTCGAAACTATCGATGCTTTCAGCTGGGAGTTCGTCAAACCACATGCGGGTGTGGCCCATGAAGGTAGAGTTGAACATGTGACACCAAGTGGGCATAGCCCACCGCTCTACCTGGCCGCTGTGCAGAAGTTTTTTAGATGATCCTCCGGGTCCCCCGTTCCGTCATAAGTGTTTACATTAGACGGCATGCGGGTTCTCTTTGGGAAATCAAAGTTCCTAATTCGCCGTGTGAAGGGGTCCGCGTCCTCAATGTCGTATGGACAGTAAAGGTCTTCTGTGTCATCTCCGCTTTTTGCTGATCCAGATTTCCAATGGCCTCCAGCGCTATCTTCACTCTCCAGTGGCGTCGTTTCTCTTTTCCGCTCCGGTTAGAGTATGCATTTCTGCCTCCAGTTAATTTCGTTCTGGAGTGGGAAGTGCGACTTTGCGTTGGGCTGGGGGTTCTTCTTTCATGCCTTCTTGGGCTGTCTTCTCTTCCGTACGTTTCATCATGTTTATTTCGCCATGTCTTGGTTCTTCTGTCTCTTCGAGCACGGCTTTTAGACTTGATCCGTGTAAACATGTCCGCCCTTCTTTCCCCCAGACGCGACCTGATGTCTTTTTTGTCTCATAGGCGAGAGAAAACCGTTGAGCGAGGATACTTGTTTCCCTCCTCTCCAGGTGGACTAGTTTCTCTACTGCTAAGCCGAGAGAACACACTTTGTGAGTAGGAGTATTCGGATGGCCCGGGTTTGGTGCTGGGGCTATGCCTGCGCTTTCTCTTTGCTTTCTCTTTTCCGCCGGACTTTGGCTCAGAACTTCGCGGTTGCTCCTGGGACCTTACACTTTTTGGCTCGTTGAAGTCAAGGCGGGTTTGCACCTGTCTCAACTTCTCCTGGTGAACCTTCTCAGCCATCAGGGGCAATAGCTGGTCGTAGTGCTTATCGCAAAACTCCCGTATTGCCTCATGTGGCAGAGGTTCTCCTATTTCTTGGCTTTTCTCCTTTTCCAAAGTGTTCCTTACCATGGAACGTTCTTGGGTAAGGGTAGAGCCACTTGCCGGATTACTCATGTTGGTTGGAGTATCTTTGAAAACGTAGTTAAGTTAACGAGTCACAAACGGATGGCGCCACTTGTTGATACAAAACTTGAGCACACTTCAAGGCTTAGTGTAGGCTAACCCTTGATAGAGTGAGTTTCTGGATTGTATTGATCTTGCAATGGAACTGCTAAGAATAAAGAACACCGTTAGTCTCACCGCAGAATAGGGACTTTCGCGGTCAACCTCGGGTGTGAGAGTAAGTGTGAGGTGATAGAGAGATAAAGTATTGATTAGTAAGAAGAAAGAGCTGCGTGTGTTACCCCTGTGAGCGGTGAGCCCTCCTCTATTTATACCATGGCGCCTATTGTCGGTTTCCTAGGATTTGTACCTTGATAGTGACGTTTTTAGGCGGCAAACCTTTCTGGACCACTCCCGCTCTTGTCCTGATCTCGTGAGTGGCGGTTCCTTCGGAATGGGGATGTCGTCTTTCTTATTTGGGATCTGCTTTGGTCAGCTATATGGTAGCTGATAATATTCCTTACTCTTAATGGGGTTGATCCGTTATTTGGTCTATTGCCCTGGGCCGCGGTACTTTTATGCTAAGTACGGATTGCCGGGCCTTTCCCGAGTTCGGGTTGTCATGCTGGTGTGCCCGGCCCGTCGTGGCGGGTCCGGGTGTGCTATACGTGATCAATGCACATTATATAGAGATTACATGAGTAAACCCTAATGGACCTTAAGCACATAGACTGGGCTCGGGCCAATTATCCTCTAATACTCCCCTGCAGTCCTAGCGGCGAAATCGCTAAAGCTCGGACTGTAACAGTAAACTAAAAAAGAAAAGAAAAAGAAAACTTTAACGTAATAAAAGCATAACTTTAGTCGACTCGTATCAAAACACTACCAATGGTCGATTTTAGTCGACTGATACCAACGGTCGGCTAAGTCGACTGGTAACACAACCGTACCAACGGTCGACTTTAGAGACTGGTACCAACGGTCAACTTTAGTCGACTGGTAAAAAATCTGTACGAACAATCGACTAACAAATAAATAATAAAACAACTATATATATATATATATATATATATATATATATATATATATATATATATATATCTTTTATATAATAAAACAAAACCCTTATTGGAAATTTTTCATTTCAAAAAAATCAATTCATACCTTATTTAGTAATAATTGTATTTTAAAAAAAATTATTTTCTTATTAGGTAACATTTTATATTTATCCATAATACAAGTAGAAGATAAATACAAAAAATATAGATAAAATATAATTAACACAAGTAGAAAATAAATACAAAAAATATAGATAAGATACAATTAATAATAGGATTAAAAATTTTAAATAATTATCTTTAATAATAAAAAACTATAATTAACCATCATAAATCACACAAAACAAAGATTAAATTATTTATTTTTTAATAAATAAAAATATATGATTCAAAAAGTTAAAAAAAAAAACCCCCGCGCGTGCGCGGGCATTATAAGCTATGCTGAAGAGAAAAAAAAACCGAAAAAAGTGCTCCACATTGGGAGAGAAAAGAGAAGACTGCGGTCAATGATCAATTGTGCACATCCTTTTAGAGCGTATCGCTATTCAAAAAAAAGGTTTATGTAATCGGAAAAATGGTTACGGTTACGAAAACCAGAGAAAGTCGGGAACCACCGGTTACCTTTTGAATCAAAGTAGCGACGAGCCGAGTATTACGACTACAGGGGGAGAAGCAAAGCTTCGTAGACAGCTTCGCTTCCTCGTCGCTTCTTTCTAGCGACCAGCTTCTCAAGTGGGTGGCTTGGTAAGCAAGCTACCTTCAGCATCGGTAAAATCCCTATCAATAATAGGCCGGAATGGCGGGGAAGGAAGGGCCTGACGGTTTCCCGAACTTCTTCTTTCATTTTATATTAATAAGGGGCTAGTTAGGTGATGAGGCGAAAAATGATCCGTTTTTAGGGGGTCATTTAAGCCCGAATCCGACTTTATTTGATCAAATATTGCCCTAAATCGTTCCTTTTGTGATTTTAGGTGTTTGGAGAGTGAATTCTGGAAAAGAAGCCATTTTGGACGTTTTTGGAGCATAAAAGTGAAGAAAACGGCAAAGTACTAAATTTCCATGCTGAAGATACAAGGTGACGGCGTCAAGACCACCATCTTGACGGCGTCAGACATGAGGAATTAAACATCGTAGGTTGTGACGGCGTCAGAAGGATTCATGACGGCGTCAAAGTGGCAAGAATATAATACCGTGGGTGGTGACGGCGTCACATAGGCCGTCATAAGTGGATCAAGGCCGTCCGAGGAAGTATATGGCGGCGAGGTGACGGCGTCACAAGTAACTCTTGACGCCGTCAGCCTGTTTTTCCTATATATAGTTTTCTAGTTTTTTCATTAAAAAGGAGAAGTTTTGGTGAAACCCTAAAGACGATTTTGGTGCCTCTTTTACAGGTTTTTCAAGGGTTCCAAACCCTTGAAACCTTGCATTGTAATTGAGATAAGTGTACTTTCAATTCAATCAATATGTCTATGTGTTGGTTGTTTATATCTTGTTCTTGTCTCAATTCCATTATGCTAGGCTAGATCTCTTTTGTGTTTGCTTAGATCTAATGAAACCTAGATGTTGATTATGTGTTGATTACTTGTCTATTCTTGTTTTGAATGAATGATTTATATGTTAGGCTTAAGAAAACTGGCAGATCTCCAAATGGTAACATGCTTGAACGTCTTAAGAAACATGAACCGAGGCGTACTAGGTCTTTATTGGTTGTATTTAATGCATGAGCCACTGTTTACAATCCCTATAGTTGTGCTGGGTCATGGTGTAGGAGGAGATAAGAGCTCATAGAGTTGGGGAGTTATGTATGCCACCCCACGAATGGTATTAAGGAATACAATCCGTCATTCATACAAGTGTAACAAGTAATTAACATGTAAAAGATATCTAGGGAGTAATGAAGTCTAAGTAAACACAATTTCTCCAACCACTGCTCACAACCTTAGTATAATTTAGTTTAATTTCATTTTCATTATTTTATTTTAATTATATAATAGCTTTGGGTTAGTTGATTAGCAACTAATTCCGCCCACTCTTCCAAAACCCGAGATTTTACTTGCTTTCATAAAAATATAAAAATACAAAAAATAATCATCTTTCACCTCTAGAACTATTAATTAGGTTTTCTAATCCTAGCGACACTATTCCTAAGCTGAACGATCAATCCCCCGGTACTTGTCACTATACTATACTACAACGATCAGGTACACTGCCTGGTGGGGGTTGTAAGCTTCTCGAGATCCCTCGAGAGGTAAAGCAAGGTGCGATTCCCACGCATCAAGTTTTTGGCGCCGCAGCCCGGGGAATAGTTATTGTCTAGGTTAGGATTTCTTTTTATTAGGTCTACTTGCTAGATTCCTTTCTAGTAAGATTTTTATTTTTATTTTTAGGTCTTCTTTAGTCTATCTTATTTCTTCGTGCCTTTGTTCGTAACTCTTTACCATCCGACATCATGGAAGGTGGTAACATCTTTGAACCCATCATCCCACCACAACAAAACCCACCATTAGAACCCCTTAGGCCCCGAACCTTAGGAGAGTATTCCCGACCTAGCCACCAAGGCTACCGAAACACCATTGAGCTCACTGGAGACAATGTGACCCCCTTGCGATCCGACACCATTCGGTTGGTGCAAAGCGGATGTGCATTCCATGGACTTCGTTCCGAAGATCCAAACCAACACCTTAAGGACTTCCTCAAAATCGTAGATTCCATAGACCTAGGTGTTGAAACTAGAGAGACTACCCGTTTACGCCTATTCCAATTCTCTCTACGGGATCAAGCTAGTCAATGGCTTGAGCGTTTACCCGCGGGATCCATCACCACATGGGATGATCTCACCACTCGTTTCCTTGCTCAATTTTTCCCACCGGGGAGAACTACTAAGCTTAGGAATGACATCTTGATGTTTCAACAACGTCAAAATGAATCTCTTTATGAAGCATGGACTCGTTTCAAGGACTTACTCCAAAAAGTCCCTCATCATGGCATAGATCTTTGGCTCCAAGTCCAAATCTTCTATGACCATATCGACATCTCCACGAGGCGAACCATTGACCAATCGGCCGGTGGTAAGCTACGTGATCTTAGTGCGGAACAATCATGGGAACTCATAGAAGATCTTGCTCTCTATGACAACGAAAGTTGGAATGATCCCCGTGATTTGAACAAAACGGTCAAGGCAATATCTTTGCCTTTGAACAATTCAAGCACTCCCGACCGTAGGATCATGGAACTTGAGGACCAAGTCAAGTTTCTCATGAAATCTTACGAAGCTCCGAAGCATTCAAGCCAAGTGAACAAAATCACTTCTTCATGCGAATTATGTAGTGGTCCCCATGACACTCGTGATTGTATGGAACTCCCCGGAACAGCTTTTGCGGACTACGCATCCACGCGTACCGACGAAGTGGGAGATAAGTGGTACACTTTCAAGCCCGAGCCAAACACATACGGTGATTCATACAACCCCTCATGGAAAAATCACCCAAACCTTAGGTGGAAACAAAATCAACCAAATTCTTCCAATTCGCCTAATCGTTACCAATCAAACGGTCCAACATCCAACCGTACCTTCAACAACAATCCTTCTAACAACTATGGTAGTACCAACAATCTTGAAGGATTGATGTCAAAGTTCATGGCATCTCAAGAAGCCCGCATAGCTAAGTTTGAAGCCGATTTCAAACAAAATCA
Organism: Artemisia argyi; assembly: GCA_030686995.1. Lineage (NCBI taxonomy): Eukaryota > Viridiplantae > Streptophyta > Magnoliopsida > Asterales > Asteraceae > Artemisia > Artemisia argyi. The sequence goes on from CM060684.1 coordinate 40,776,943, forward strand.
AAGCGAGATGACCAATAGAATTGACGCATTGTTGAAAGTTCTCAATGACCGAGAAATGGGAGCACTCCCAAGCGACACAATCAAGAATCCGAAACTAAACGTTAATGCCATATCTTCAGTTTCGTCACCCACTTCGAGTCCACAATACTACTCGGTTAAATCGACGAGCACGTGTTTCAAACAAAACCAAGTTCCCCAAAAGGACCAATCAAATAAAACACCCACTATAGAGCCGGTCAAAAGCATAGTTGAAACACCTCTCGCGCAAGACCTTGACGATGAATTCAAAGAACTTCACCTTGAACGCCCCGTCATTGATGTCTTAGCGCGTGCTCCTTACTATAGTGCCCTCCTAGAAAAATATGAGAAGTATAAGCTAGGTAAAAATGGGACCGCCTTCGTTCAAAACAAGTTGCCTAAAAAGCTTGATGATCCGGGTATATTTGTTTTGCCTTGTAAGATAGGAAGATCCGAAGCTTTCGACACACTAGCCGATTTAGGGTCAAGCCTCAACTTGATTCCCTTATCCTTATTCACCGCTCTTAAGCTAGGAAAGTTAGAGGAAACGGAGGTATTGATAGGGCTAGCGGATGGAAGTATTGCCCACCCGGTTGGAATGATTAAGGATGTAATTGTTCACGTAGGAAGGTTAACTATATTAGCGGATTTTCACGTCCTAGACATGGTTAGTGACACTACATGCCCATTATTGGTAGGAAGAGGATTTTTAGCAACCGCTAGTGCCATGATAGATTGCAAGGAATCCAAGATAGCGGTAGGAGAAGGCGATACTTGGTCGGTGTATGATGTTAAGAAGCATAGTTATGATTGTGATGATGAACCAACACCGCATTGGGTAGAGATGAATAGGAGACCATCTAGATATGGACCTTGGATAGAAAGGAACTTCATAGGACCTCAATGCCCATTTTATCTAGAAAAGGATTTCATTGAGAAGACACATTCGGTAGAACAACTCATAGCTAAGGATGAGGAGCTAGATCCCTTTTAGGACCCCTTAGTCTTTAGAAAGATGATTGAGTTCTTGAGCGTAATGCCTATTAATATAGAGTTGAATAAATGGAAAAGAGATGGAGATAAGTATAAATGGAGGTGGGACAAGCCACCTAAAGAAGGTGACGGGTCATGGCATATTAGAATGACCTTGTATGATCCGGATGGAGAAAAGTTTGAAAGGTCATACCACACTAAGGAAACCGATAGAAAGTTGAAACCTAAATTCGATCCCAAAGATGTCCTCAATGAGGAACTTACCCGAATCACGTAGTAACCCACGACTTTGAGTCTAGCTACAAGACTCGTAAATAAAGAAAAGCGCTTCTTGGGAGGCAACCCATGTTTTGTGTGATTTTATTTGTTTGATTGTTATTTGCTTCCGTATGCATGTTTTATTTTTATTGATGGTTGATCATGTTTCTCAATTAATATGTGGAAATACTTTACTATGTTGTTTAGCCTAGTCTTAACTTCAACCTAAAGGTATTTTTGCAAAAGATAAGTGTAAGGGGAAACCCCAAATATGTTTTTAAGAAACAAACCGATCATGATTCTTCACAATATTTAATGAACATGTATATTCGTATTTGTTAGAGTCAAATGCTTGTATTGAGTCATAATGAAGTTTTGCAGGATTTTTCAGGAAGTAGGACAAAGTTTTTCCAGAAATTTTCCGGAAACTTAACATAAGAATTTCTGCAGGTCCATTCTGACGGCGTCAGGGTATTGCTCTTGACGGCGTCAGGAGTTAAAATCTGGAAATTTTACCGGTTTTGTTTTTCTAACGGAGTCTTATGGTTTTTGTGAATTATTAAGTTTTATAATCTCCAGGAAATCTGCAAACTTCATTCCACAAGCATTATATCTTACTTTGTTTTCTAGGATTTAGTAACTTATATAGGATGCCGCCGATTTTACGCGAGGTTGCCTTGTCTACTTTTGTCAGGATTTACAGGTTATTTATGACAAGAAGATGATTTATATTCTGGAAGGGAAGCTTTGATTGTTCATTTTCTTGGAGGAATATTTAACCTGGCCAACCTATAATCCATACCGAGCGAATCAGGGGAGTATTTGATTTCATTCTCTTTACTTTTTAACTTTTACATTCTTTACTTGAACATTGGGGACAATGTTCATCTTAAGTGTAAGGGGAGGGTAAAAAGATGATACCTTACATATGCACTTTCGCTTGAGTTTGTTTTGTTTGATAGTAAATGAGTAATAAAACTATGAGAAATACTTGTTAGTGCAATTTTAGCGCCAAATTTAAATTTTTTTACAACATTTAGGAGTGAAACTTTAGCCATAGCAAGCGTCTCATGGATAGGAGGTTGTATGACTAGCACATAACCGTATATTCAGAAAAATTTTCCACCCAAAAATGTGAGGTTCGCCTTTAGATTTGATAGGAAAAGAATTCATTATTAGTGCTTATGAGTGTACCGGTATCATTTAGATTCTAGAACTTGCGTTAGTGATGCATCCCGAGACCGCTAGTGAGACTACATTCGTGTGGTAGGATTTACTACATGATAAGAGGCATTAGGATCACCCTTGTGTTAAACCCGTATTACAATTACTTGACCATTTAAGTCATATTACTTGGCTAGTTAAGTCAACTAATTTTTCACACACCCTTAGCGTTGTACTCATTTTTAGTACACGATACCCCTAGTACACCCCTCCGAGCCTATCCTTTCGTTTCTAACTTTAAGCATCTTACTTAAAGGAAGAATTTGTTACACCCCACTTAAATGTACAACCAAATCGCCTTAGCCTTCCGTGTATGCGCTCATTTTTAATGCATTATTGTTATTTGTTAAACCCTAAGTTAACTTTCTAATTGATTACATGGTTGCTAAGTCGAGTCATATCATTGTACATATTGTTTTGGGACGATTGGGACTCATGGGTAAGTACTTATTTTATGGAGTAATGGGGAAGAACATAATATTATTACCCCCATATGTACGTTAATCTTAAAAGTGCTCCAAGTGTTTTGATTTTCTTAATTCGAGTCATTAGATTAGTTTAATGTAAAGTATGTAAAGATTCAAGTGTAAGGGGATTGCTCAAACCCTTATGATGTATTATTTTGGATGGTAGGGTAAGAGTGTATGCAAAAAAAAAAAAAAAAAAAAAAAAAAAAAAAAAAAAAAAAAAAAAAAATCAAGAAAAAGAAAAAAAAAATAGAAAAGGAAAAGAGAAAAAAACATACGGACTACCATCCCGTTTCATTCTATGTTCATTTTATGTTTTTGTTATTTTTCATTTATTAGCTTAAGTCGAGTCTAGTCTTGGCTTAGCAACGCCATATTGTACATGTAATTAACTAAGATTGTTAACTCGCCACCAGTAAAACTTCCTTTATCCAACAAAATCGTGTAATTCATATCCCTACACCTAACGTTATAACCCTTTAAAAGACCTCTTTGATAGTTTATCCTAGGTGCTTACGCCATGTGGTGGAGGTTTGATCCTTTCCCAAGCCTATGGTAATCTATTTTGCCATGACAGGTAGTGAGAGATATCTTCCATTTCCATAATGTTATATTACTTTATTACACCCGAGAGATGTGAGTATCTAAACACTATTTGTGAGGTGCTTGTGTATGACCTCCGTGCTTGTCTATTGGTCTTTAGTGGAACGATTATTTGTTGTAATTACTTTTATATTAGTGTTAAATGACCCCTAACTTGTCTTTTGAGTAGAATAAAAGCTCATTTGCTTGAGGACAAGCAAATCTCAAGTGTAAGGGTATATGATGAGGCGAAAAATGATCCGTTTTTAGGGGGTCATTTAAGCCCGAATCCGACTTTATTTTATCAAATATTGCCCTAAATCGTTCCTTTTGTGATTTTAGGTGTTTGGAGAGTGAATTCTGGAAAAGAAGCCATTTTGGACGTTTTTGGAGCATAAAAGTGAAGAAAACGGCAAAGTACTAAATTTCCATGTTGAAGATACAAGGTGACGGCGTCAAGACCACCATCTTGACGGCGTCAGACATGAGGAATTAAACATCGTAGGTTGTGACGGCGTCAGAAGGATTCATGACGGCGTCAAAGTGGCAAGAATATAATACCGTGGGTGGTGATGGCGTCACATAGGCCGTCATAAGTGGATCAAGGCCGTCCGAGGAAGTATATGGCGGCGAGGTGACGGCGTCACAAGTAACTCTTGACGCCGTCAGCCTGTTTTTCCTATATATAGTTTTCTAGTTTTTTCATTAAAAAGGAGAAGTTTTGGTGAAACCCTAAAGACGATTTTGGTGCCTCTTTTACAGGTTTTTCAAGGGTTCCAAACCCTTGAAACCTTGCATTGTAATTGAGATAAGTGTACTTTCAATTCAATCAATATGTCTACGTGTTGGTTGTTTATATCTTGTTCTTGTCTCAATTCCATTATGCTAGGCTAGATCTCTTTTGTGTTTGCTTAGATCTAATGAAACCTAGATGTTGATTATGTGTTGATTACTTGTCTATTCTTGTTTTGAATGAATGATTTATATGTTAGGCTTAAGAAAACTGGCAGATCTCCAAATGGTAACATGCTTGAACGTCTTAATAAACATGAACCGAGGCGTACTAGGTCTTTATTGGTTGTATTTAATGCATGAGCCACTGTTTACAATCCCTATAGTTGTGCTGGGTCATGGTGTAGGAGGAGATAAGAGCTCATAGAGTTGGGGAGTTATGTATGCCACCCCACGAATGGTATTAAGGAATACAATTCGTCATTCATACAAGTGTAACAAGTAATTAACATGTAAAAGATATCTAGGGAGTAATGAAGTCTAAGTAAACACAATTTCTCCAACCACTGCTCACAACCTTAGTATAATTTAGTTTAATTTCATTTTCATTATTTTATTTTAATTATATAATAGCTTTGGGTTAGTTGATTAGCAACTAATTCCGCCCACTCTTCCAAAACCCGAGATTTTACTTGCTTTCATAAAAATATAAAAATACAAAAAATAATCATCTTTCACCTCTAGAACTATTAATTAGGTTTTCTAATCCTAGCGACACTATTCCTAAGCTGAACGATCAATCCCCCGGTACTTGTCACTATACTATACTACAACGATCAGGTACACTGCCTGGTGGGGGTTGTAAGCTTCTCGAGATCCCTCGAGAGGTAAAGCAAGGTGCGATTCCCACGCATCAAGTTTTTGGCGCCGCAGCCCGGGGAATAGTTATTGTCTAGGTTATGATTTCTTTTTATTAGGTCTACTTGCTAGATTCCTTTCTAGTAAGATTTTTATTTTTATTTTTAGGTCTTCTTTAGTCTATCTTATTTCTTCGTGCCTTTGTTCGTAACTCTTTACCATCCGACATCATGGAAGGTGGTAACATCTTTGAACCCATCATCCCACCACAACAAAACCCACCATTAGAACCCCTTAGGCCCCGAACCTTAGGAGAGTATTCCCGACCTAGCCACCAAGGCTACCGAAACACCATTGAGCTCACTGGAGACAATGTGACCCCCTTGCGATCCGACACCATTCGGTTGGTGCAAAGCGGATGTGCATTCCATGGACTTCGTTCCGAAGATCCAAACCAACACCTTAAGGACTTCCTCAAAATCGTATATTCCATAGACCTAGGTGTTGAAACTAGAGAGACTACCCGTTTACGCCTATTCCAATTCTCTCTACGGGATCAAGCTAGTCATTGCTCTTCTTGTATGTATATATATATATATATATATATATATATATATATATATATATATATATATATATATATAGGGATGAGATCAAATAAAAAGGGTTTTTTGGTAAAAAGAATAAGAAGAGTTTTGGACCATTGATTTAAAATCAATTGATGAGATTAACTTTAATCCTAAGTAACTACTAAGGGTTTAAAAGTAATTTTACAATCCTATTATTCTAACAACCTATTTAATTAATTTCATTCTTTCTTCTTATTCCCTCCACACCTAAACAAACACTTCCATAATTACAGACAAAATCAAATACTGTAAATAAATCTCATTTTTTCTTCTTCTTCAAATTCAGATGCTTGTTCGATCCATTCTTCAATCCGTTCTCCAATAAAAACCTATAAAATTAGGGTTTTTTCAATCCGTTATTTAATCTTCAATCAAATTAGGGTGTGTAAAACCAATCGCTTTCAATTGTGGATTACAAGCTCAATTTCGAATTATTCCACAATGTCATAGATTCATAATTACAATTGGGGATTTTTATTTTATTTTATTTTTCACAATTGGGGATTATAAACTCAATTTTCCAGAATGTCATCGATTAATAATAGTGATAATCAGGTATTATTTATTTATTTATTTATGTTTTTGTAAGTTTTTGCAATTTTAGATTTTTTTTGAATTTTACCTCACAAATTAGTGTTATTACAGTATTTGATTCACAAATTATTGCTTTTACTTTAATATGATATATAAATGGGTGTTATTAGTTTAGTTTTTAAAATTTTTGTATTCGTACTAGAATTCATGCATAATTAGTGTATTTATGAGTTTTTTTGTGAATTTTACAGTATTTGATTCACAAATTATTGCTTTTAGTTTAATTTGATATATAAATTAGTGTTATTAGTTTCGTTTTTTTTCTGAATTTTATTTGATATATAAATTAGTGTATATGATGCATATTTATATGTAGTAAAATTTGATGCACAATTTAGCATTATATTATATTTTGATATATAAATTTGTTTTTTTTAGTGTAATTTGATATAAAAAAAATTATATTTGCATTGGAATTTGATGCACAAATTAGTGTTAAAAGTGTTTGCTTGATTGTCATTTGGAACCATTAAATTTGGTTATTAGTTGGTGTGAGCAGAGTGCAGACTTGATATCGTATGCAGAAACTCTAGAGTCTAGACTTGTACATATACAGATAAATACATCTTTGCATCAAAGATTTTGTATACTTTTCTTATTCACTAGTGACCGTTAATATCTTTGCATACATACTTCGTTATGGCATTAGGAAGATACTTCCGTACTGCTGCCTAGAAATATTATGCAACAAACTTTTTTGTATAATACTACTGTTTAACAGATATATACATGTATGCAAATGAGTTGAAATTTATTTGAATTCTTGTAGGTATCCTCAAATTATTAGTGTTTTTATGACACAAAATTATGTTATTAGTGATTTTCTGGAAATTTATATTTTTAGTAAAATTTGATGCACAAATTAGTATTATACATTATTTAGTACATAAATCTGCATTATTAGTGTGATCTGGTCGAAAATTGATCTGTGTGAAATTTGATGCACAAATAACTCACATTGGTGTATCATAAATTTGTGTTGTTAGTGTCATTTGATGAAAGTTTGTATTTGTAATAGAATTTGATGCACTAACTAGTGTTATATATTATTTTATACTTATAGTTGTGTTATATATTAATGTTATTGTCATCTGATTATTTTTTTTTGTTCATAGTTGTTGTGTCTGCAACTACAACTATAGGTGTTGATCACCTACAAATGGTTAAAACATTAGGTGTTGTTCAGTACAATGGATCTTAGTTCATCAAGTGCTTGCTCATCAAGTGCTTGTCTTGCTGATGTTGTATGCTCTCTAGAACAACCACCACTTTACCCAATTGGGAGCTTATCAAGTGATGGTGTATCCATCATTCCTGAAATCAGTTCTTGAAAGAGCTACTCAACTATTAAGTGGTGCCAACTCCAGTTTAAAGAATCCGACACATTGGCAAGCTTCGTTTGATGCGTTTTTTGGGGGCCGTGAAAAAGTATTACTTAAGTAACTATAATAGTTTGGTGATGTAGTGGAAACAAAAGGTTTGAGAAACCGTTAGAAAAAGAGCCAATGCTTGCAGCTAGAATCATGATCGATGATGGAATCTATGTACTTTTCGATGTAGACGATACTAAATGTATTCTGCAAACAACTCAGCCACAAGATGGAGGTTCTCAGGCTAGGCAAAGGCGACATATTCTGTTGGAAGGTCTAACAGCAGCTCTTTAGCTAGTGTCTCAGCCCGCCTGGTCTAAGTTCAAACACATATTCTAGGATGGCTCCTAAAGATGCTAGTGTATTCTTACGGGTAGTATCGCGAAAGGTCGGAAACTTGTGTCTAGATACCTTCAACTTCTTACACCAAGTAGTAAGGTTGCGTGAATAGTATGAATGACCATTTTTCATCCCTTAAGATTTTTATTTTGGGGACTTCCTTCTGAACATGGAGCATCTGAAACAATTACTGCTTTAGCAAAGATAGTGAAAACATGTATTAGTGCCATCGATCTTAATTCATCAAGTGCTTATCTTAGCATTGTAGTCATTCTTGATTTTTTTTACTACTTTAGCAAAGATAGTGACAACCTGTATTAGTGCCATGGATCTTAATTCATTAAATGTGTGTCTTGTTGTTGTTATCATTCTTTATTTTATTTGTCTGATGTTATTCAGAATGCTATCTTTCACAATTCGCTCTATTTTCATGCATAAAACAGCTATATTTGTGAAATAAAGCACTTTGACCAACATTATATTAAAATTGATGCACATTTCACTTAATTTTCATGCACAAAATAACTTTATTTTAAGCAACTCATGCCGATTAATGAAACAAACCTAATATGTAATGAAAATCTCTAAAATTTTACTTCAAAGATATATAAAAATCATTCCAGTACCATAATTAATCCCATTTCACAAAACAATAAAGCAAATCGAATACAATTCCGTGAATGTATCATCATTATATAACATCTCATTTCTAAACCATAAATAACCGTTCCATAAGAATTATATTTCTTAAATAAGCGAAATCAAACTAATACATGTCAACATGGTCTTGAATACCCAAAAACTAGTTCTTCAACATCTTCACTTTTTGCTCATTTGTTATTTCCAGCATGGGTTCTACAACTGCATCAATATTTACATCTGGAGGAGTAGGCGTGAGACCCAAATCAAAACTTGGACAATCAAAACTCGGTGCATCTTTAATTGGTTCCTTCTCCTTCTCCATCTTTCTAGGTAACCTGAGCTTGTTACTAATTCTTCTAAACGTCAAAGGTTCTTTTTCCAGAATTGGTTCTACAAATTTAATGCACAAATCAGTGTAATATCAAACCATTTTTAATGTACAAAACACTGTTATTTCAAAACCAATTTTAATGCACAAAACAGTCTAATTTCAAACAATTTTTAATGCACAAAACAGTGTTATATCAAACCATTTTTAATGCACAAAACAGTGTAATATCAAACCATTTTTAATGAACAAAACAGTGTAATATCAAAAATCCTTACCAAGGTTCTTTTGTCAAAAGTTCTTTTTCCAGAAAAGGTGAATGAATTATATTAATTTCCAAAAAGATTACAAGCATAAGAATATAAAACAAGAATTGGACATCACCCAATCTAACTGACAACTAATACTAAACAAGCACAAACTATCGAATGTCATCCGATATCAGATACTACTGAAGTATTTATCAGACCACTTTGTTCTAAACTTAATGTTTTAGGAGGCAATTTGGTGTTCTACTTAAAGATTGTAGACATACCTTGAGGAGTAGGCGTGAGAACCATATCAAAACATGGACCATCATATGGAACTATCTCTGATGAAGGTTCTTTTTCAGTACATGCATCTTTGACTGAATCCAATTGTTCATCAAAAGAAGAGAGTATGATGGGCGTTAATGCTGTGATTTTTGAATGTTTTTCTCGGTCTGTGGATTCGCTGTTTTTCTGCAAGACCTTATCTTTTAACCCTGAAGCTCCATGTTGATCATCAATATTCTTTTGAGCATCGGATTTTTGAAAAACAACTTCCATTTCTTTGTCCCCTTATGTTCTTTTACATGTCTCACGCACTACAATTTCTATACCATTATCAATTGCAAATCCTTCACAAGCTTGATCTACTTCCATTTCTTTTTCTCCTTCTATTACTCTTTCCCCTTCTGCTTGTTGACATGTCTCACGCACTACACTATCAATTGCTTCTTCACAAGCTAGATCTACTTCCATTTCTTTGTCTTATTCTGTTTCTTTATCTCATTCACTTTCTTTACATGTCTCACTCACTACAAGTTCCATACCACTATCAACTATTCCACAAACTTGCTATGGTTCTGTTTCTTTGCCCCTTCTATTTCTTTACTTGCTTCTTTAACGAACTTTTCTTTCCAAAGCAACCTTATATTCTCAATTTCTTTATTCCCAGGATGTCGATGAATTCCTTTTTCAAGCTCACAATCAATTCCATTCACATAATCATCAACACAACATCATTTTCTTTGTTAAGTCTGAGATAATCTCCTGTTCAAATGACACAATCAAAAAAATTACGGATACTAGCAAACTCTTATAACCAAGCAAACTGATACACATCCTAAACTATCAATTAAGACGATAGTTTTTAATGCAACATTTTTTCAGTCTGAAAAATACCAAAGTGAATAAATAAAGCAATAAATGTATATCAATCCATTTTTAATGCACAAAACATTGTTATCTCAAAACCATTTTTAATGCACAAAACAGTCTAATTTCAAACAATTTTTTATGCACAAAACAGTCTTATATTAACTAGAAGTGCAAAATCAGTTTGTACATATATAATATTTTTAGAAATCCTTTTACCTGAGCATCATTCTGCTTATTGTTGCCAGTTTTATCAGCTTGAATCTTTGTCCTCGTCATCCTTTTATTTATAGGTTTGGTGATAACTTCAGAATCTTTGTCCTCTTCATCTTTCTGAAGAGTTTTATGTGAAGCAATTATATCATTCTGTAACAATGTCAATTTCCTATATGTCTATCTTGTAATTATTGCTGATCTTGGTATCTTAACAACAATTGGAGTAAGAGTCTGAGCATACAATACCTGCAAACCAATGTATACAAAAAATAAGATACATAAAATAATATAATTACCGTTAAATATTGAATCATAAAATAATATACTTACTGTTAAAAAAATTGAAGGACCATTGTAAGAACCACCCTTCCACGCTTTTAATGCACAAAAAGTTCTAGATATCTATGTATCTATAGTTCTTCAATTAAGGGTATTTTGCTAAATAATTAATATGATTACACCCAATATATTATCAGAAGATGAATTGAATGACATCAATGCATAAACTATAGAATTACTTGCAGCAAGTGATATAAAATAGTTATGAGGCAGAGATAAAAACAAGGGTTTCGAATCCCGTTACTAGTCACATATGTCAACTGAAGTCCTAAAATTGAACTCAAACTTTTAGAAATTTATGCACATTTAGACCAATTTTACACTTTACTATCTCCCTTCAAAATTTATGCACATTTAGACCAATTTTAGTGCACAAAGCAGTGTTATTCGACACAACTCAGTATGTATGCACAAAACAGTTTTAAGCTAGATAACACTGATTTCAAGCACATATCACTTTGCCTAATGAAAACTAATGCGCGTTATCTTGTTTTATTTTAAAACCATACAAGTCTTATGAAAACTAATGTGTAACACAACAATGAGGATTTTCAAGTGAAAACTTATGCACATTTACCCATATTTATATTGCATAAACACGTGTAAGTTTTTAATGCGAGATACCACTGATTTCAAGCAAATATAACTTTGGCTTCTTTTTAATGCACAAAACAATGTTCAAATAAATCTCCTTCTAATCCTTATTATAGCCCAAATCAATCAAATCTGTTTCTATTCCTTATTTTAGTGCACAAAAGACTAACAGTTACAAACTAGTTTCCTTCTAATAGTATACATCGACAAACGACATATGTTTGCAGCTAAAATTACAAGTATTGCAACTGATCCAGGTTAAGATGTCACATTCCAACAAACATTTAAATGCACAAAACAATAAAAACTCATTCCAATCCATATTTTAATGAACAAAACAATCAAATCTGGTTCTAAAACTTATTTTAATGCACAAAACAATCAAAACGCCTCTTAAACCTTATTTTAGTGCACGAATCAATCAAAACCCCATTTAAACCTTATTTTTGTGCACAAATCAATCAAAACGCCTTCTAAACCTTATTTTTGTGCGCAAAACAAGCAAAGCCCTTTCTAAACCTTATTTTAATGCACAAATCAATCAAAAAGCCTTCTAAACCTAATTTTTGTGCGCAAAACAAGCAAAGCCCCTTCTAAACCTAATTTTTGGGCACAAAACAATCAAAGCCCCTTTTAGACCTTATTTTAGTGCATAAAACAATAAAAGCCCCTTCTAAACCTAATTTTTGTGCACAAAACAATCAAAACTGGTTCTAAACCATTATTTTGATGAACAAATAACTTATATAAAAATACACTTAAATACATCAATACCTTTAGATTTTGAAGTTTTTGCTGGACGATCGTGGAAAATCTTCCTCCATTTATTAGTATTTGATTCTTCATTATTCGTTAGAGATATAGTAATTGATACTCTCCTTCCAGTTCTTAATTTCTATTTTTATGCTGGTAATTTTTACAAAAAAAATGCATTAAAATGGGGCTATTAAAGCATAAAATGAACAAAATCAGATTTAGTTAATTACCTATGCTTTTCAACTCCATTTTGTAGATGATTTATGGAGAAGATGATCGGATTTAATTGATCGGATTTTATGGAGATGATCGGAAATGAGAGAGAACAATTGATGGAGATGATCGGAATTTTTATGAGAGAGAAAATAGTTAGTGTGTGTAATAAATGAGAGAAGTGTGTGTGCGGTTATTTTATATAACCGTGTTTAAGATTATTATTAAAAGACGGTATTGCCCTTCCAGCTTTAATTAAATGTATAGTGTAATCTCATCCATTGATTTTAAATCTAATGGACCAAAACTCTTCTTATTCTGTTTACCAAAAAAACTCTTTTTATTTTAACCCCCCCCCCCCCTATATATATATATATATATATATATATATATATATATATATATATATATCATAACCCGCCCGATGGACGGGTTTGCTTCATAATAATATTAATAATAATAAGTGGACGTAAACAAATATTGAAAATCACAAAACATAATAAAAATACCATGAGAAAAAAATTACAAAAACTAAATAGTCGGTTGTATCCAAAATGATATCTTGTGTATAAAAAACAATGTTGCTAATTCAAAACCGACATAAGACTTCTTTGTAAACTACATTTGCAGTTGAGTTGCAATAGTTTCCGTCCATATCTAAACATAGAACCTTCAATCCTCGCTTGCTCTTGACTCTTGACAAAGCGACATATAATCGTCCATATGAGAAGACCGGATTTGGAATCACCATGTCTCCTGGAAATACCACAGTTGCCTCGCCATCATTCTTACCACCAATTTTTCCATTATCGTAATCTAAAATCCAATTTGCAAACTATTTTATTTTTTCTCTTTCAGATTCAGTTTAAGACCAGTGTAATACCAATTTTACTAATAATACATTGAGCATGAATTGATCGAGTAAACTAATTAATAAAACCGAAAAGAAGAAAACTTTTACAGTGCATTCTTTTTTCCGATGACAATTTATCTATGTAGAAAGTTGGAGTGATTGTATGACACTTCAACATCTATGTAGAAAGTAGGAAGAGAGCTGTAATTGTGACATCACTACGTCAAGGCAAATAAATAATTTTAAGAGTGACCTTTGTTCTTTGACCTCTAAACTGCTGCACAACTTAACATTTACGATACAATCATGGTTATCAAAGACATTTATCATTTTAAGAGGTTGTTTATATAAATACACAACTTAACATCACGATACAATAACCTCTATCGAAGACAATAATCATAATAAAGCACTTCTTCGACTGAAGGTTGCATAACTCGAAAAAATGTCCCTTTAAGTCTTCACTGGTAAGCAAACGGAAATTTTGTACTCGACACCAGCTAAAAACCAGAACCTTCAGAATAGAAATAAAAATACTCAAGTTTTAAATAATCAATACGCACAAGGCATGGATTAAATTAGATGCAAGAGGAAGTATATAAAACATTAAAACATACACAAACCAACATAGAAGGATTGAATATGACAATATAACGTCATGCGTATCATTTTGCATGACTTTATGCTCGAGTACTCTTAATATGACATTTTTCTACAAATATAAGTTATCCCAGTTAACTCCTATCAACATTATTAAAAAAAAAAAAAAAAAAAAAACCTCCTATCAACATTGCAACTGTTTCTATCTATCTACCAATAAATAAAAGCCTACGACAAAAGGGCAGTCGCCCTGGGATTATTCGGCTCGCAATATAGAGTCGGAACCCAGTTAAAAAAAAATAAATAAATAAATAAATAAACTCCTATCAACATTGCAACTGTTTCTATCTATCTACCAATAAATAAAAGCCTAAGACAAAAGGGCAGTCGCCCTGGGATTATTCGGCTCGCAATATAGAGTCGGAACCCAGTTAAAAAAAAAAAAAAAAAAAAAAACTCTCTTTGAGATATGAACCGAAAATAAACTATACTTTCATTAATATGTAGTAGCTACAAACAAAAGTGGATAATTTCAAACTTCACTGGGTAGAACCCTTTACCCAAAAAAAAAAAAAAAAAAAAAAAAAAGGATAATTTCAATGTAACATCATACACCTCAATAACTTTGTTTTATCGTCTTTGAAAGTTGTGGCATATATATATATTCGAACTAAACTAAAGCAATCGTATGTATTCCACATTCTCGTTCAAAGACGTCAAAATTTAACAATAACAATAGGAAAACGCAATCTCTATATGAAAGTGATAACAATTAGTGAACATTAGTTTTCATGACTTGTCTTATTATGAGTTAAAAAATTTCCCAGGATTCAAATTAATTAGGGAACTTTAGTTTTTGAACAATACACATAAAAGTTACCTTGCATCAGCATGTACATTCAAATCCAAAATTAATGTAGATCCTGCATCTAATCATTATCCATTGAACCAAAAAGCATCTATCTTAAGTAGAATAAAGTCAATAAACCACCTTAAGTTCACAAATTTGATTACTGAGATCATTCACACCGTCTTATATTGTTTCATTTACTAATGGATTATTGCGTATAGCTTTTGCCCCATATCCAAATCTTATTAACTCTTCGAGGAATCAAGAAACTAAACACACGTTTAATCATTAGGTGATGAATCATAAAGCAACTGTCTACAAAATCATGCTGGTATCATACCCTGAAGATTAAAAAATAACAAAAAAGTAAAAGTGACCGGCATGAAACCAAAATACAAAATCAAATTTGCTATTTCCTACGACTACCCTGATCACTGCTATAAGCTAATGATTATCTAAATGACATTGTAAATGCTAAGTATTTCAAAATTTTCACTAAAATTTGACCTCGTTAATAGCAAAATCCAACAATAAAACACAACATAGTATATGGGATTACTTTCAAATAATAGCCTTTAGTTCAATCAAGATTTGAGTTGTATATATATATATATATATATATATATATATATATATATATATATATATATATATATATATATATATATATATATATATTTGAGCTGTATTTTTATACCGGTAGTGTCTATAACATAGAGTAGAGCTTTTAGTTCAATCAAGCACCTAATTTGTTAATTCTTGAGTTTCACATGATAATTCTGAACAGGGGTGTTTAGAAGTGCGACTAAACTACTTAATGTGATCTAAAGTCTCAGTAGTCACTTTTAAGTGTTGGTCAAAAAGCTAATTTTGAAAATATCCACTGAAAACGCACATCGAAACATCCCTAGAATTGCGATTTTCTCGAGAAAAAGACTAACCTTTGTACATAGATGACACGATTGGTGCTAAATTGTTGCGTACACCACATATTCCTGCAGTATTTAATTGAGTACAACATAATAACAGATACATAAAAGTGTCCAACAAACCTTATATTAAGTGAAGGTTATGCTAAAAATAAAATTAAAAAATGAATCTTTACCTATTTCATACCTGCAACCCACAATTTCCCGACACCATGGTTTGATCGTGTCATCTCCCATCCTGTTACACCTCACATGTAAATGCGACCCCCTGCAAAACATGCCATATAATAGTAGACTTTTTAGTATAAGTTTGAGAATTTCTTTATCGAGTAATGCAATTTTATGTTGATGGTCTATATGAATCTTAATAAGTATTCTGGCTATATATAAGATCAAATGCATTTAATCTGAATATTAATGCATGGTTGCAATGCTCATATCTAGCTATATAAGAGACTTATAACCTAGGCAGATCAGGTAAAAATAAGTTGTTCTTTTTTTCAATGCCATTCTGTATACCTGAAGAGCAAAACTGAAACACATAGTACATGATTAACATCTGAAATTTGCCCAAAATATTGGGTGAGCTTATATAGTATAATAATTTATACTATACAAAGCAACCCAACTACGCTCTATGTAGCTCCATTTCTTGCACCCGATAAGTTCCAGTTAATTGCCAGATTCTCATAATGTGTATGTGTGCGTGTGTTTATGAAATCCATATGTTAACCATAATGTGAATAAATTACAAAGATACCTATATATTGTGAATATGGTAAAGTTTCAGCAATCACATCATACTTTTGCAGCTTCGCCCTCAACTCATGGTCAAGTTTAGACCATGGACCTTTACAGACCATTGCTTGCTTCAAATTCTGGACATTACTTCAACGACTCTACATCGAAAACAAACACAAAACAATATTCAACAACTTTTTTTTCCATATCCACAATCAATTACAGTAGTATATAAACAAAAAACATCACCAATGTAGTGACATTTTTTATATCCACAATCAATTTCAGCCGCCAACCTAATAACCGATGGGCTACATACAATTATAGAATGTGTCAGTGTTAATTTAACGCTAAAAGATGCTATTAAAAAACAACGTCAATCATTAATTTCAAACTTCACTTGCTTGACGTGTGCTATTGGAACACCTTCGAATCCACTTCGAAACTCTCGAATTCAATATGCTAGGTATAAAATTAAATTGCAAAACTAATTATAGATCAGCAAAATTAACCTAAAAACATAAGATTTACACTAACTAACGACATTTTAAGTTGATCATTGAATCTATCCGTGTCAATTTATTCCAGCACGACGCCGTGTACTCCGGTGGCCACATCATCAATCAAACATAAAAATCGTATAAATGCAATTCAAATACAATTACTCATTCCAGTAAAAATAAAATAAAATCAATCAAAATAACCAAAAACAATATTCGAATATTTCGTTTTATCAAAGATATCTGGTGAACTTCGATTGTAATCTTTATTGATGATTTTGGATCACCATTCATGCACCTGCAAAAAGGAAAAGCAAAAAAAAAAAAAAAAAAAAAAAATTAACAAAATTTCTACTAATATTTAATCCAAATCTTGATTCTGAATAAAACTGATACACAATGTATTTGAAACTGAAGTTGAATAACCTTGGTTAATGATGGATCGAAAGTTGTGGATGAAGATGGAGTTTGAAAAACTGGGAATGAATTGATCGTATGTTTGATTAAGATAATATTGTGGCTACAATTCAGGGATATTTAAAACTAATTTATTTGAGTTGCCAAATTGAAAAGGGTTCATATTGATTAACTATGAGAGAATTAAGGAAAGGGGATATTCAAATAAAAGAGGGATGCATAAATTATAGGAGATAAGGAGTGAAAGTGTTGAAACGGTTGTTAAAGTCAACCGGGTTTAGAGTTATAGCGAAAAACATTCAATGCAGTATTGATTTTGTTTTTCAAATTGTTTCACAAAAACCACTTTGGTCTAGTGGTTGCATTGTTGGTTGTTTACATGGGAGACCGGGGTTCGATTCTCAATTGCGTCATGTTTTTTTTAACAAATTCCTCCAATTTCATGTAATTGGGAGTGCTGACGGGACATTCCACGTAGGCAATCGAAATATTAAAATGTTGATGACTGGACAATTGACATGATGAGTCAGCATTATCTGCTTCATGTACAACCTTCAAAGCATCAAGTGCAACTCATAGTTAGCCTCTTATATATATAAAGATATATGTATGTATGTATGTATGTATGTATGTATGTATGTATGTATGTATGTATGTGCAAAAAGTGTGAATGAGTTGGGATTGGGCTTAGTCGTTTACGGGCCATCGTTGGTGGATCGTCCGCTATGTGGTTTATGCAATAATCCAAGCAGAAAGTTGTATTCCCTGCACAAACAAAGGTAAACCGTTAGCCTTACCGTGGGGACGGACCCCCACAATTAAGCTTCGGCGTGAGAGTAAGTACTCATGTTGTCAGAGAAATATTTGTGTATTGGGATGAGTGAGAAAGTCCTACCTCACGTGTGTGTACTAAGGTCACCTTTTATAGGTGGTCGAGATACTAGGGTTCCTAGTACTTCGCATATTGCTGTAGTGGTCGGTGTGGGACCCTTGTCGGGCAAGGATCCGCAGCTTAATCGGTGATTGTCGACGCGGGTCATCTTTCGGGTCGGGTGCCGGTCCGCAAGCTTACTTCGAAAGTGTTGCTTAGATAGTCCGCATCCATTGTATATCTGGACTGTGCCATGCTCATTGCTTAGGCTTTAGTCATATCCGGTTTGTTGGGTCGGGGCCCGGTTTAGGTTGTGTTGGGCCGGAGCCCTATTGCGTATAATAGGGTATAGGCCCAGTAAGCCTGTTATCCATATTATACGTCATCATAACCAAAAGCATACTAAACATAATTTAAGGCATATCGAGCCTCCAAAGCCATCTTATGGTTGATCTTTACGGTTTAAAAGCGGGCACAATTACTTTGCTGATCATGCTGCTCAAGTCATGCTTTTTGAGTAACTCTTGTTGTGTCTTTATGAGGGCCAACTTCAGTGGTCAAATTATTTATGGGTTGTGTAGAATATCCAAACATAATTGATCAAAGGTAAAAATAAAAGTAAATAAAATTTGTCAGTTGACATAGTGAAGAAAACTAACTAAAAAATAAGGGTAGCTTTTGTGGTGGAAACAAAAAGTAGGATGAACCGATGAATCCAAAATTGTGAGACAACAACTCTAATTCGTTGGTGATTTTTGCTTGTAGGGATAACGAAAGGAAAAAAAAAATAGGGTTAGGTTTGGAACGTGTCTCAGATATCATGTTACACTACATAATTCCACATCGATTATATAGAGATTAAATGAGTAAACCCTAATGGATCTTAAGCCCACAGATCAGGCTTGGACCGATTATCCTCTAATACTAACTACTATCACTTTATTTGGATGTAAACTTTGAATAACATAAAATGTCGATTATTCATTTGCCTAGCACATTAGGTAACGTCTTCTTTAATTATATGAAATGTATATAAAAATACAATATTAGAAATTTGTGTTTTTAGGCAACAAAAACATTATTATAAAAATCTATTATAAATTATTGTTGCAGCGGATGTAATATTAGTCATTTTGTCATTATAAATGAAGTGTTAGCAATAATTTAATTTTTACAGTCAAAGTGTGATAATAAGAAGAAAAATGATGTAGATGGGCAAAACTAGGGGTGAGGATTGGTTCCGGACTGGATCGGACCGACAAGACCGAGGACTGAATTAGCCAAAAAGTCAAGACCGATGATCGGATCGAATGTGGTCGGTCCGGTCCGGTCTCAGTCCAATTATGCCAAATAATCGGTTTGTGGTCCGGACCGAACCATATATAGTTAATGGCGTATGGGTTAATTTGTTCTAGTTTTTAAACTATAATAAGATTTTAAAACATAAAAGTTGATGGTTTGAGGAAAAACTCTGCATAGTGGGCATAGATTAATCTGTTAATAAAATTAATGTTTTAATTTCATGTTTAAATATAGTAATTTACAAGTTTATTTAATGTGTATTTAATGTATTTTTTGTTAATTAAGAGAGTTTATGTTTATTAAATACACTTTAACATGTACCAGTGAGCACTTTTAGCAAAATCTTTTGATATTTTAGTAACTTAAGATTGCTAAATTGAAAGGAGTTAAGTAACTACACTTAATGGGTTTTGACGCAGATTTTGTGTTTTAGTAAAGTTTAATGGGTTGTTTCGATTTTACCTTTTAAGTACGTAAAGTTGAATTTATAAAATACTGGTTTTTAACCGGTGCATGTTGTTAAATAATTTTTTTTTATAAAATTATGTAAGATCTTATACTTCCTCCGTCTTATAATAGGGTTTTAGCCGTACAATAGCAATATACTTTCAGCTTTGTACCGTTTTGGTACGTGTATTTTTTTTTGTTCCACTTAATGTAACGTACTTTCAGATTTTGTGCTACCTTGGTACGTGTTACTTTCATACTTTGTGTTATCGGATACAAAGTTATTTATCCTACGTGGACATACCACGTAGGCATTCCACTTCCAATAAATCTTTTAGTTAATTATATAAATGGTCCTTGTGGTTTAAGGGTTATCACGAAGTTAGTCCTTAAACTTTTTTGTTAAAATTTATATATTTTTTTTTTGAAATTTTTTACGAAATTTTGTTTTTTCGTATTTTGTTTCTAGAATTATTTTTTACAATTTTTTTTCGAAGCTTTTGTCGAAAAAATAAATATGTTTAAATAAGTTTTGAAAAAAAATTCTAATAAAATTTTCAAAAAAAGAATTATTCAGAAAAAGAATTTCGAAAAAAATCAGAAAAAATTGAAAAAAATTCGGGAAAAATACGAAAAAAAGAAATTCAGAAAAAAAAAGTGAAAAAAAATTCAAAAATTATTTTTGAAACTAAAATCGAGAAAAACACTTTTGAAATAAAAATACGAAAAAAATCGGAAAGAAATTATTCAGAAAAAAAAAGAATTCAAAAAATATTTTTGAAAAAAAATCGAAAAAAAAATAGGAAAAAAAGGTTTTACACAAACGAGAAACATATAAAAACAGACGAAAATGTATAAAATAAGACAAAAACATGAGGAAACATATTAAAACGAACGAAAACATATAAATACATAAGAAAGTGGACGAAAGACGTATAAAACGGATGAGAAACGTATGAAAACGGACGAAAATATAAGAATACGGACTAAAAACAAATAAAAACGGATGAAAACGTAAGAATACGGACGAAAACATAAGAAAATGTATAAAAATGGACGAAAACATTTTTAGGGACTAAATTCGTGATACCCTGATACCCACAGGGACCATTTATGTGCAAAAATATTCCACTTTGATATGGGACTAAATTCGTGATACCTAGCCACCCACAGGGACTATTTATGTGTAAAATTATTCCAATTTTATTTTTATCCGGTAAAAATGACTTTTTATCCGGTAGCCCCTACTTTGACGTACCAAGGTAGCACAAAACTTGAAAGTATGTTGCATTAAGTGAAAAAAAAAGTACAAAGCTGAAAGTACGTTGCTATTGTACGGGTAAACCCCTCAAAATAAGTGTGCAGTTTGATTTTTTTTTTCTTGTTTAGTTTTGACCTTAAATATTTTTGTTTGATTTATATAAATTTGATAATAATTATATCAATGAAAATACATTTAAAATCTAATCAATTCATATATTTTGCATCAAGTATTGAATAACACACATAAAAGAATTTAAGGTCAATGTTTTAACAAGTTAGACTGTAAAAAGTCAAACTAGACACTTATTATGTGACGGAGGTAGTAATTATTATACTCGTGTAGGTGGGAATATTTTAGTAATTTTTTAATTTTGTATTAATATTGGTTGAATCATATTTGAAAGTATGTTACGTAACATATTTGTTCAAAGTTACGTAACATACTTTCAAATATGATTCACAAAAAAATATATATATATATAATAATTAAAAAAAAAAAAAAAAAAAAAAAAAAAAAAAAAAAACTATAAACTTTTTTACACATTTTTTTTTAATCTGGATATATTAAAGTTTTAAAAAAAATATTTTAACGACCGTTAACTAAATAGGATTAAATGCGCAATTTTTTTTCAACTTGGGGACTAACGGTGTGACTTTTAATCCTTGGTAACCTGTAAACCTGCTGGTAACAGGTCATAGATTGAATCATATTTGAAAGTATGTTACGTAACTTTGACACTTTAGAAAGTATATTACGTAGATTTGTTTATTTGAACAAATATGTTGCGTATCTTTAGCTTTACCCCATATTTTGTAGGGGCGGCAATTTTTGACACGACACGATAAATGACACGAACCCGATACTAAGTTAAACAGGTTTGGGTGAAAAATAGGTTAACCCATCTAACCCGTTTAATAAACGGGTCGTGTTTGGGTTGAGTAAGTATTAAACAGGCCAACACGTGAACCCGTTTAAGTATATAAACCACTAAAATTAATGTATATAAGCCACTAAAATTAAAGTATGTAACTTTGATTTTATATTGGATTTGGATTAAATGTATTTTGTTATGATATATGTGTGAATTACGATTATATTTTAGATATCATTAAAATTGTCGCATGGTTATTTGTACGTTGTTTTTATCATTTTTTGGATTCTTCTATCATTTTTGTTTTTAAACTAGTCAAATCGACAAACAACTAACCTTATCCACCGCTTGACCTATTTACTTAAATAAGTTAAATGGGTCACAAATTGGTTACACGTGTTATGCAGACATGGGTTAGGGTTGAATTTCTTGACACAATTAATAAATGGGTTGTACAAATAACTATGGTCAATAGACTCAGGTTCAAGTCGCATCCTTAGCATCTGCTTCATATAGGTACCCACCTCCGTAAAACCTATGGGCACACTGGAGAGACTTTGTGGAATAAGAGCTCAGGGGTCCGAGTCTTGGCTCGTGCTCACTCCAGTTGATGCCCCACTAGGCCAGGAGAGTTGCCGAAGCTATTCCTTGTGGGGTGGACAATGGCTAGTGTCAAAGGCAACTGGGGTCAGGGTGTTCCCGCCAATCTACACTTTTTTTATGTGGAATAAATGGGTCGTGTTTGGGTAAAGATTATAATAACATGACAACCCGTAAACCCGAATAGATCAACCCAAACACGACTCGATTGTCACTCCTAATATTTTGTATATATTTTTGTTAGACGAAGGATTTGACTTTGTTTGGCGGGCAGAGTGTTGAGATTGATATTGCTTAATTTAACTACTGATATCATATTTTAGACATTATGCGAGTTTCACATTATGACCCTTGAAAAGAAAAATGTTTTTTTTGAATATCATTATTTATACTTTATAGATGAATTACATGCGTGTTACGAATAAGGTGAGGTTGATTCTCGAAGGGGTAGGAGGACCCTCTTGTGGTCTATATGGTGTTTCCGTAACCGTTTGGTTTTCTCTAATCCCCCTCTTAAGAAGGCGTTGCTCTGGGATTATGTCGTTTAACAATCGTTTTTGTAGATTTCATTTTGAAATCCTAAGTTTAAATTTAGTTGGGTAGGTTGGTTGCAAAATCCCTTAGCTACCATAGCTTCTTTGTAATCTTTTATTTCTAGCTTTTGCTAGGTTTTTTTAATAAAATGCCGCCGTTAAAAAAATGCATCGTTGCTATATGTTCAATCTCGTATATTTGTTTTTATCTTACTGTAACCCGTGAGATCGTGCCTCCATTTTAATATTTATATTCTCATTAATAATAATTTTAGTCGTATTTAATTTTTAAATCTGTGTACACGCTGTTTAAACTTATAAAGAGTATTAACATGATTCGTTATGCAGGGCGCATAGTAAAAATAAATATTTTCCAGATATTCTTTCTTAATCTCATAAAGATGAACAACATGAGTCGTGCGTATATGTACAATTGTGTATTCATTTACATATCACAGTAACATGTGTTTTTATTTTGATATTATAATTCTGTGAAGATACATTAATTTAATATATAATGATAATAAGATTTGATATATAATGTTGATAATAATAATATTTAATATATAATTTAAAATTTTAATATACAAACTTCATTCTATATAAATTTATTTACTAGCCCGTCTATCGAAAGGGTCTGAAATCTAGTAAACGTATTAAGACTGGCCACAATAAGCCTCGTGACCGACTCGGTCGAGGACTAGGCAATCGGTCACCTTTGTTGTTGGAAGTCGGTCGCGACCAAAAAAAGGTAGAAACATACTCCCACTCGGTCTCAACCTCGATCGAGTGGTTTACAAGTGTTTTTTTTTTTTTTTTTTTTTTTTTTTTTTTTTTTTTTTATATATATTTTTTATCCATTTGGCAAGGGTTAAAAAAACTTAAACCGTTTACACACTATATACCACATTCAAACATTACTTATATTAATAATTAAAATTGAAATACACGTTAAACTTAAAATACGAACTACAGACAACATTAAATTAAGAAACGAAAATTAAAACCCATAAAAAGTACTACGATTAAACATACAAACTATGAATCAATAAAACGAATCATGTAATGTTTGCGTTTAATTTTTAGTTGTTTAATTCCGCATCATTTCGTTTATGTAATGTTTAAGTTTATTTAATGAAATTAATGTTTTATTAAGTTTTTAGTTAAAAATAAATAAATAAATAAATAAGATAAAATAAAAAAATAAAAAAATTTGAACTTCGTCGCCCTTATTGTGGCACTGAATTACCTGCAGAGAGAGAAAGCTGACGTGACAGAGAAGAAAAGAGGGATTAACCCTCTTTATTGTGCCTAGCCTAAGAAGTGTACCTTAAATTCGAATAACAAGTTATTTCTGAACAAATGTATAACACTAGGTGGATTACCCGCGCGTTGCCGCGGGGTGTTTTGCCAAAGTAACCGTTTAAAAAAAAAAAAAAAAAAATTAACGATTGTTGCTACAGTAACTAACGACCGTTAGTACTGTAGCTACCCGGTGTTACTGTAGCAGCAGACCGAAAATTACTGTAGCTGCTCTCACAGGGCAACTGTAGCAGCAAAGGCGGGCTGCCCAGCCTGCTAAATGTATAATAGGGATAATTAATGCACGTCTTTGTTTTCCAAATTGATAAACAGGAACGGTACTAAATAGCTTTGTTAAAAAGAATGCAACCCATAAAGATCAACAAGTACTGAATTATTTCCACAACGGTGGTCTAAAAAAGGTGTGGGCTTCGAACCAGACAGCTACACGCATATTTATAGTTCTAATACCGATATCTATATTGGTAGGCTATGTTTGGCGCAGAGCTTTTTGAAGCTTTTTAGGACGATGAGCAGTGAGCAATGAACTTTTTCAATTTTAGTGTTCGTTTGACAAAAGAGCGGTGAGTTTTTTTATTTTTTAAAAAAGCTCATTTTACCAATGCTTCTTTAAGAAGTTGTGAGCGATGAGCAGTGAGCTACTGCTACATCTCACATCTCACTGCTATTACTCACTGCTATTGCTCACAGCTACTTTTGCCACATGTAGCCATAGTATGAATTTATGGCTCATTTAGTGGTATTTAGAGAGTCTCATTCAGGGACGGAGACAGTGGGGGAGCCAGGGGGTGTTTGGCCCCCTTCAACACGCCCAATCGCTTTGATATTTACCTTTTAAAATTTAAAAATATGACGCAACTATAGGCAAATGACCCCCCTAACCTTTAGTTAAATTACTTTGTTAGCTTGAGAAAAAAATTTCGACCCCTCTATTCATAATTCCTGGCTCCGCCACTGGTCTCATTGGCGGAGCTCGAATATTTTTGCTAGGAGGACCAACATATAACTAATAAATTTAAAGAGGTCCGATCTCTAAGTATTATTTTATGATACTTAAGCTTATAGGATAAATCTATTATGAATATACTATAACGTAAAATTTAGCCATAGCCATTTTGTCTCAAAGTAGCTCCGCCACTGGATATCTTCGTTTTACATCCATCATGTATCAGTTTTAGAGCATGAGGTACCATCGCGTTCTGGCCTCGTGCCATCCTACCAGTCCAAAAAAATCGATGGCGCACGGTTACGTTGGTGGCGCTATCGTGCCTCGCGCCGCGTTGGCCAGCCAGCGCCGTGGCTATTTTTTTTTTTTTTTTTTTTCTTTTTGAATAGGGAACGTTGGAAGCATGCTCAAAATTCGAACGTTGAAGGCAACGGGTATATACCCGTTTTTTTCACATTTTCCCATTAAATCCTACAAATTAAACCCCAAAAAACTTTATAAATACCCCTTCCAATATAACTCTAACTCACACACTGATAACATCAAATATATCCATGATTTAATTGTTAATTTCCCCTCTAAATACCCATCTTTTGTATTCATATGTTAGGATATACTAGACGAGTACCCGTGCATAGCAAGTAGCAATGGAAATTTCTAGCGAGAAACAATTATAGATTTTTGATATTGTGGTAAGAGTTTCGTGTAACGTTCAAACATAGAACGTTAAAATATCAAAGTGTAATTGCAAAAGGTTCTAACATGAGAAAGGGTGTAATTACAATTGTGTTCATTTTCATATTCACTTTCCAAACATAAGGCAACATGATTAACATTGACTTTATTCCACAATTGACTTTATTCCATAAGGCAACATGTTAAGGCAACATGTTAAACCTTTTATACTCTTTTCAATATAGTAATACTTTCCAAAATATGGCGCAAGGGCATTATGGGGATTGACAAAAAATTAAGGATTTCACTTTTTCACTTGACCATTTTCTCTTTATAAGTAGTTTAAAAGTTTAGATTTAGATTTAGATTAGTTTCCATTTGACATTTCATTTGACATTTTCATAGTTTTCATCTATTAATTCAGCCCCATTAATTCAGCAGGCTATTAATTTTCTCTATTAATTTTCGTTTCACATGTGCAGGGGTAAAATCGGGATTGACCAAAAGTTAAGTTTTCCACAATTCCACTTTGACCATTTCTCCATTATATGTAGTAAATATACTCTTATTTTTTTATATTCTGTTTTCAGGGCAAAGATGAGTAAATGAACGAAGAAACGCGGAAATGGAAGGACTAAAGACAAAATATATGAAGTATGCGGATTCTGCACCAAATACGGCGTAGAGGTTCCATCTACCTACGCCGTAGCAAGAATTTATGAAGACTACGGCGTAGCTCAATCCATGACTACGGCGTAGATATTTATTAAAGGGCTCTACGGAGTAGCTACTCTCCACCTACAACGTAGACCCCAAAAGAAGGCAGTACGGAAGTCAAGTGGCCAAGGAAGAAGTTACGGCATAGTACCTTATCTAACTACGCCGTAGATACATCATTGGAAGAAACTACGCCCGTAGAACTTGATCAAGCTACGGCGTAGTTGATATTTACACAGGCTACGTCGTAGCCATTCATTCAGCTATGCCGTAACAAAGTCGGGCCTATAAATACAAACCCTAAATTCCGATTTTATACATTCACATTCACCACACAGAAGTTGGGAGAAGCTCTGGGAGCAGGAGGCACGAAGTTCAAACCACATACAAGTCAATTCCAAGGGAGGATTCACACACCAATCATAAGTTTATTCATTCCTTTGTCTTGTATTCGATTCATATTCACATTTGTAATAACACATTCTTGTTTTACTGCAATTATGAATACGGGTGGCTAAACACCTTTTGGTGTTAGCCTAGTTATGAAATTGTTATTCTTGTGATTTAGTTTTCTATGCATCTATTGTAGTTTTGTTTGCATACTTTCATGGAGAGTCTTAGGACACTCTAGTTTTGGTAGTTCCTTAGAGGCTTGGTGAATTAACCCTAGGACCCAAGCTGATAGGGATATGACTTGGTGATAGCAATATCGACATACATGTGCGAATTAACCCTAGGATCACCTATCAATGTGATACCTTAAAGAAGCTAGAGGGGGTGTAAGATCTGACGATGCCGCATCCCGCTAGACTTGTCAATGTTAGTAGAGGTACTTAATGACTCTTGCATCTTCGCAGGTTCACGCCGCCCGATGACCTCTCGTCTTTACAATAGGCAGGAATAGGACAAGGTGCAAGATAGATTTAGGAGATTTAACCCTTTGATCCAAATGATTATAAACCCCAGATGAAGCAATAGAATGCACTTATATATAACTAATCATGATAATAACAAGAGTAGTAATTAGGTTAACACTTCTTCTCCTTATTGATTCTCTTCTATTTACTTACTTGTTTTGTCATTTACATTTATTAGTTAATTAATCTTTACAATCATAAACCCCCTTTCAAACGTGACAGTAGACTTAGATAGATTCCACACTCCTAGCTCTTGGGACGACCTCGGCTTTACCATCTAGCTATACCTCAAACGACCGGGTACACTGCCCGATAGTGCATTAGGTAGACCTTAGGTAAATGAGACAATTATAAATATTAAAACCTGGTCGGTAAAACCTGCATCAAGTTTTTGGTGCCGCTGCCGGGGAGCTATTAGGATTTTATTTAAGTTTGCAATTTTTATTTTGTTTTATTTTCAGTTTCTCACGGTCAATTTTAAGTTTCAGGTACCATGGGAGAAGTTGACATTGACACCCTCACGCTTGAGGAATATTTGGCTCTTACGCGAGAAGAGAAAGGGCCTGGTATGGTTAGGCCTGCTATTGGGAATGACGTGCAGTTTGAAATCAAGAATCAATTCATAAGGGAACTGCGAAAAGACCCATTTTCGGGAAGCAAGACGGAAGATGCTCACGAGCACATTGACAATGTTCTTTACATTGTTAGTTTGTTCAACATTCCGGGAGTATCTCATGATGCGATAATGCTCAGAGTATTCCCTATGACATTAACCGCAGGAGCAAAAAGATGGATCGATAGGTTACCAGCAGGTACCGTTAACACTTGGGCTCTCCTCAAGAAGTATTTCATCCAAAGATATTTCCCTCCTTCAAGGACGGCAAAGCAACTTGAAGATATTCACAACTTCAAGCAAGATAGAGATGAAATATTGTACCAAGCTTGGGATAGGTACAATGATCTTTTGTACAAGTGCCCTTGATAGCAATCAATTTATAGTATATATATTAGTATCGAGGAAATCCGAAAGAAATACGGATTACCCGAGTCATTTCCCAACGAAGGCGTGAATGGAATCTTAGAATTTCAATTCGTGAAAATCGTGTCGTGAAAAGTGGAATAGTGAAAATAGTGATATGAGAAATTCAAATAATGAAAAGCAATCACAATTAATGCAGGATGTACAAGCTATGTATGCACAAATGATTAAAATCTAAGAATGGAAAATCAAACGCGATTCTAAAAACGTAACGTACGATTTAAAACGTAACTTTTAATGAAAAATGATCCTACAAATGTGAAACAATTTTCTAAAAATCTTAAACAACTAAAAAGAATTTTCAGAGAAAGAAAAATATTTTTTTGACTTTTTATTTATTTTCTATGATTTTATTTATATTTTTGTATTTTTAAATGAATTAAAAATAAAGAAAATGTAAAAATAAAAGTGAAAAATGCAAATTTAATTTTGAAAAATCTAAAATATCAGAAAAGAATTTCCTAAAATATTTTTGGATTTTTTTAAAGCTTTTTCTAATTTTTATTTGATTTTTATTTATTAAAAAGTATTTAAAATTGAATTAAAATTAAGAAAAATTAAGAAAAATAGTAAAATAATTCAGAAAAATCTGAAAATGTTACAGAAAATCAAAAATATTCAAATGAACTTGGAGAAAAAATTTGAAAAGAAAATAAGCTGAAAAAGTGCTTATTGAGTCCAAAACTACTTATCACAAGTGCTTATTTATAAGCATTTGTGTGTCCAAATTTTATGAAACTTGTGCAGAGACTAATTATGCTCAAATAGACTCAGAATTTCCAATCTCAGATCACAAATAGCACAAAAAAACCACGGATGCTATGTAATAAGTAATTACTATTAGCCAATGATTAAGCACAACTAAGACAGAATAAGCTATAGACTAATGATCAATAAAACCAACTACTATGCACTAAATAGAACTCAGAAATACCAAATAAGCTCAGGTTCAAGCTCAAATGAGCATTAGCAGGCCTATGGTTCAATTTAGCTTACTAGTTTCTACTACACTAACTTGCAGACACAAATAAGCTATCTAAATAAGCTCTATTCTAAAATATTAAGGGGCAAAATCTTCACTACACTACTGAGTTTCTATAAAACCTAAAAGCCCTATCAATAGTGATCATTTATTAATCTAATTTTACCCAAGTTCAGCAGCCTGTGGAACCAAGGCTGATGAAACAGTTGACTAATTTGAAACTTTTACCAATTTACCAAATCCAAATTCAGTTAATCAATTCTACTTCTAATTGTATTAATTAGCTATAACTACCCTGGATTAATCTACTTTTAACTATTGTGCAACTACAACTACAAGTATTCTTACTGAATTTAATAAAACTAACAGTGAACTAGTTTTATATCCTTACTTTGACTTTTATTGAATTATACTACTAATATTATGTCCTATGTGACTTTCACTAAACCAATGTGACTCAGAGAAAAGCTTATAAAAGTAAATGAACTACCACAAAGCTAGTTACAAACAGATCCAAACACCTCCTTATATGACAGTTAACACTAAGAAACTATGAAATAGTCCACTAAACACCAATTCAATGATCTACTAAGCTACAATAACAATAACAGAAGCTATATAAACCATTAAACCAACTCTAATACAACAGAATCACAGAATCACAATGTATGCTGATATGACATATTATATGAACTACTACTATACTAAATCTAAACTATAAATACTATCAAATCTAATCAAATAAACTCAAATTCAATCAAATTAACCAAATAGCTCAGCAAATGAACAAACTAAACAGATCTATCCAAATATTATTCAATGAACTCAGAACATAGGAATTTGAATCAGAACTTACAATGAAATTCACTCCAGCTTGAACAGGAGTGATTCACTGAGCTTGCCTATCTCTAAGATAGGCTGAGACCTTCCCTTTCTGTCCCAACTTATCAAATAACACCAATGATCAATGGAATGAAGGACTGTTGACTTATGTTGACTGATTTTGCTTGATTGTGAGTAATGATCTAAAACACATCCACTACAAGCTAGAAAGCTTAAATGGATAGTATAAAAGCTAAACAAGCTTAATTGTAAGCTTATCTATGAAATTGTTAACATATTTTTATTTTTTTCTGATTTTTATGATTTTTTTTATATTGTTTTGAGAATTGAATTGAAATGAGGTGATGATTTATCTAAACAGAAATTTAAAAGAAACAAAGTTTGCAAGATATAAAAGCTTTTATAACCAGAAATGAACAATAAGCTAAGATGAACTAATCATGAAAACTGAAATTTTATTGAAAACTAATAAGCAGTACAATTACATTAAAGCTATGCTAAATAGATTTGAAAAACTAAATTGGCAGAGCTTCGCTGCTAAACTCTACTCCCCCCAAAATGAGAATCTAAACACCTCTATTTATAGCTGTGAAGGAGTGAGGAGTCATGGATTGCCAAGCTGGCAATCCGTGTGAAGCTGTGTTTCTTTGAAGCTCATCAATGTCGTACGATTAACTCCCAATGATTACCCACTCATTTCATCCCTTAGATTAAGCCTTGTGACGCATTCTTCCCAATCATGAGCTGCCTCGTATCCATCTGTGTGCTTCTTTACTTCTCTGACACTCTGACACGTCTCTGACCTTCTAGAATCCCTCTGATTTTACCAATGTACCCTTAATTGTAGTAATTTTGAGGAATTGTGTGTGAATAGTAATTTAGGGTTCATCCCTGAGTAAATGGGGTTGATTTGGGGGGCAGGTAACTTGGGTATTTTATTCTTTTGGCTAATATATGAAGTATGCGGATTTTGTACCAACTACGGCGTAGAGGTTCCATCTACCTAAGCCATAGCAAGAATTTATGAAGACTACGGCGTAGCTCAATCTATGACTATGGCGTAGATATTTATTAAAGGGCTCTATGGAGTAGCTACTCTCCACCTACGGCGTAGACCCCAAAAGAAGGCAGTACGGAACTCAAGTGGCCAAGGAAGAAGTTATGGCGTAGTACCTCATCTAACTACGCCGTAGATACATCAAAGGAAAAAACTATGCCCGTAGCACTTGATCAAGCTACGGCGTAGTTGATATTTACACAGGCTACGGCGTAGCCACTCATTCAGCTACGCCATAGCAAAGTCGGGCCTATAAATACAAACCCTAAATTTCGATTTTATACATTCACATTCACCACACAGAAGTTGGGAGAAGCTCTGGGAGCAGGAGGCACGGAGTTCAAACCACATACAAGTCAATTCCAAGGGAGGATTCACACACCAATCATAAGTTTATTCATTCCTTTGTCTTGTATTCGATTCATGTTCACATTTGTAATAACACATTCTTGTTTTACTGCAATTATGAATATGAGTGGCTAAACACCTCTTGGTGTTAGCCTAGTTATGAAATTGTTATTCTTGTGATTTAGTTTTCTATGCATTTATTGTAGTTTTGTTTGCATACTTTCTTGGCGAGTCTTAGGACACTCTAGTTTTGGTAGTGTTGAGCCTTGGTAGTTCCTTAGAGGCTTGGTGAATTAACCCTAGGACCCAAGCTGATAGGGATGTGACTTGGCGATAGCAATATCACCATACATGTGCGAATTAACTCTAGGACCACCTATCAATGTGATACCTTAAAGAAGCTACAGGGGGTGTAAGATCTGACGATGCCGCATCCCGCTAGACTTGTCCATGTTAGTAGAGGTACTTAATGACTCTTGCATCTTCGTAGGTTCACGCCGCCCGATAACCTCTCGTCTTTACAATAGGCGGGAATAGGATAAGATGCAAGATAGATTTAGGAGATTTAACCCTTTGATCCTAAATGACTATAAACCCCAGATGAAACAATAGGATGCACTTATATATAACTAATCATGATAATAACAAGAGTAGTAATTAGGTTAACACTTCTTGTCCTTATTGATTCTCTTTTATTTACTTACTTGTTTTGTCATTTACATTTATTAGTTAATTAATCTTTACAATCATAAACCCCTTTTTAAACGTGACAGTAGACTTAGATAGATTCCGCACTCATAGCTTTTGGGACGACCTCGGCTTTACCATCTAACTATACCTCACACGACCGGGTACACTACCCGATAGTGCATTAGGTAGACCTTAGGTAAACGAGACAATTATAAATATTAAAACCTGGTCGGTAAAACTTGCATCACACACTTCCAATATAATTCTAAACTCTACTTCTATCATATTTTTTCATCCAAAATGAATCCCAACCAAAAATGGATTAACAACATGCTAAACGACCCGACGAACCAAATGAATCCCAACCAAATACCGGGCTCGCCTTCTTAATCGGGTTACTTTCCCTCCATCCAAAACCAATGTTTATATGAATCCCGAAGAACTAGCACTATTTATTCAATGGAAATTACAACAACACCAACAATATAATCAATTTACTCCAACTCAACAACCAAACCAAGCCACCCCTTCCCAACCAAATTCGGACCATGCATCTTACCATCTAGTTGATGAAGACGATGACGATGAAGAAGATGAAGAAGATGCGATCCCGAACCCGACCTCAAAAAAATCGAGGTCAATGACGATGGCGAAGAAGCCAAAGACAAAGACGAAGACGAAGAAAACCAATAAAGACAAAGAAAAAGAAGTTGATGAAGATGTGGTCCCGACTCAACAACCTCGAACTTTTTGGAGCCAAGACAAGGAGTATCTCTTGGCGGAGTGTTTCATTCAAGTTTCCGAGGATCCAAAAATGGGTGCGGATCAACGAAGGGATACGTTTTGGTACAAAGTGCTCAACGCATACAACTAGGAAGCCAAGAGGCCCAACTATACTATTCGTACCAAAAACATGTTGACGGGAAAGTGGACTCCAATGAATAAAGATGTCTAAAAGTGGAATACGGTGGTGGATGAAACGGCCGTTATGAGTGGGGAGAATGATAGAGATGTTATGACCCGTTGTCACATATTGTTTAAAAAAACAACGGGTTATTACTTTAGACACATGACCGCTTGGGAGTTTTTGAAATACAAACACAAGTGGAAAAATCCTGACTCGACTTTGGCAAGACGTAATCGTCCTCGGCCTACAAATGAGGATCCTGAGCATTTTGGACCCGACGAGTTGCCACGGCGAGACGGCATGTACCGGATTTCTAAGAGTCAACGTTCGTCAAACTCGACCGCTAGTTCCGGTTTAAACCTGACATTGTTTCAAGAAATGTTGCAGCAAAAATACGAGTTAGACCGCTAGGCAAAGATGGATGTTCTCGAGCGAGAGTTACTTTATATGAATCTCAAAAGATTTCCGAGGAGATGCGGGTGCTAAAATGGATACTAACTCCTCCAAACAGACTAACAGACTAACAGATTAACCAAGGATGGTCTAGGTCAAGCCTAGGAGAGGAGAGATCAATTTATGATCCGGTGTAAGCACAGTGTGTTCCCGGGTCGTTATGTCCCAGCGAGGTATGAAATTGTATTTGGAAAATGTTTAAAGGATTCAGTGATTGAGAAAAGTAACAAGAATATGATTGGGATTGATTACACTAATCAGATTTGACTGGAATTAAACTAAGTTAACAATATTAACAATTCAGATAAATCAAAAACGTATTTAAAAATTAGAAACGTAAATTGAAATTAAACTAAACGTACTGGTACTAGGAAAAAGGAAAATAACACATAAATAATCCTTAGGGGGTGAAAATGACTTTTATACAAACTTAATATTAAAAGAAAATTTTATAAAAAAAGATTTTTTTAATTAATTAATATTAATTAAAAACTATTTAATAATTAATTTAAACTAATTTAAATTATGAAAAATACTAAAATGACTTGGAAAATTATGAATTTTTTTCTAAAACTAATTAACCATCATAGGAATCCTATAAAATTATAAAAAGTTTATAAAAATTATAAATAATCTAATTTAAATATTATTTACTTAATTATTAATTAAAAGCTGTTTAAACTAATTTAATTATAAAAATTAGCAAATGAACAGTAAAAATTATGAAAAGTTTTCCAAAAATACTTCACAATAATACAAACCTAGGAAAAATTTAAAAAATTGCTAGTGCTTATTAATAAGGAGAAATGGATTTAATTTTTTATTTTTTAATTAAAACTAACTAAACATAAATTAATTATTAAAAATAACAAATCAAAACAGAAAATTATGAAATTTTTTACACAAATACTTTAATATAACAGGAACTTAAAAAAAATATAAAAACATATAAGTGCTTAATGAAAAAGCAGAGAAAATAAGCAAATAATCTAAATCTAATTAAATAGAAACTATCACTATAAATAAAAGGTGGGGGAATTAAAACACTAAGTATCACATAGGGGAGATGGTGCTCTGTGTTGGTTTGGTTTTGACCAAATTGACCAAGAGGTCACAGGTTCAATCTTGGCAAGTGACACTTATTCTTTTTTTTTTCTTTTTGATTTTCTCTGTTACAAAACTATATCACACCTAATATTAAGCAACTTTTATGAAAATGGTTTTTTCAAAAACACCAAATAAGCTGTTTGTGAGCTTGTTGCCTTAACAGTTGGATTACAAGCTTAAAATTTGGATTTTTGGTTGAAATAAGCTACAAGACAAACAATAAGCTAAACTAATGAATGTAAAAGCTAAATGGTACTTATACAATCTCAAAATAAGCTAACAGTCCTCAATAAGCAACAAGGAAAAGTAGATAAGCACTAATAAGCAAAAATCCAAATCCTGAGAACAAACAGGCCAAAAGTGGCACTTTGTAGGCCTATGTGGGGCCCACAAAGAAGGTTAGGGGTGCAAAGTGAGGGTTAATCTAATAAGACAACTTAAGGAGCTTCCAAATAAGCCAAGAATCAGGGAATGGGGCCCACAATTGAGCTCACAATGAGCTTGTGAAAGTTGCTTAATCACCACTGAGGAATCAGGATGCTCAGCTGGATGGGAGGATCTTGGTGAGCTTATGAGGAAATAAACAATAAGAAAAATTCTATAAATTAAGTAAAAATAAGGACTTCAAATCTTAGCTTCCAAACTTGAATTTCCCACAGTCTCAGATCATTTGGATAAGAACTGAAGGTATGAAAATTATAACCATAAATGGATTTTTTCAAAAACCATGCAATTTGACTTTTTGAACTCTTGTGATATTTTGACTTTCATGAGATTTGAATGATTCCTACTTACTGAAAATGAAGTTTTAAACTAAAAGGAGATGAGATTAAGCTATTTTAACAACTAATGGACTGATATGCTAAGATTAAGAACCTAAAGTTTTAACAGTTAATAAGTAAAATGGATTAAGAAGTGATTTTGACTATTTAACAAATAACTACTGAATTTTATGGTTTATATGAACTACTAGTACCTATTATAGCATGTAACAACAGGTACCAACAAATAACACAACCCTAAACTCAACTAGTTCAGCAAATCCAAACAAGCCTTAATGAAACTAATTTATTGATTTTCAAAAGGTTTTACTTATTCATTCCATAAAACATATCCACAAGGTTATCATATGAAAACATGAACTAATTTAAGCATAAGAACACAACTGAAAACATCAAATACCCATAAATCACTAAAATGCTAATTTAACTGTGAAAATGAGATACAAAGCAACTATGAAAGTTGATTAACAAGTAAGTGAAATTAAGCAATTACTGAACTAATAGATACCAAATAAGCTTAAAAACACAGAGATAAGCAACTACAAGAACTTCTACAGTAAATGGCTAAAAATTGAGAAATGAGCTTACAAAATGCTTCCAAGCTCACAACTGAGAACCAAGACCAAAGAACACTCCTATTAGCTTCCCAATAAGCTACTAACCCATGGCCATCTTTAATATACCATGCTCCTTGCTTCTTTCATCTTCTCAACTGATTTTTGATTTTTACAATATTGTTCTTGATTTTTTTTTTTGTATTTTTGAGTTTTATGAGTACAACTGGTTTTAATACTTCTATTAGCTTACAGAAGCTATCTACTGAGCTTATATGAGCTTATGGGTCCCTAAACAACAACTATTAACAACATCATAGTTAACATGAAATTTTAAAGAAAATTTGCATAAACTGATTTCAAAAGGAAAGCTTGTAATTAAGGTTAAAGAAAGATTGTATTATACTAGAAACACTGAGTACAATTGTTTAAAACTAGAAATTACACAGAATTGACAAGTTTAAGCTAATTCGACATAAAAATAAGCTAAGTAAACTACTTCCTCTGCTCCCCTGCTTCATTCTTCTTTTATAGTGATAATTAGGGTTTGATGTGTGCTTTTTCACACATCTTTTTTAGCCTTAAATCAGATCAAATACACCAAATACTAACCAAATATTCCAAGAGAATGTGTGTTTTTTATTTGTGTATGTGCATGTACGGATATGTGAAAAATGAACAAAAACAAAGCCAAAACCGACAAAAACGAGCACGAGAATGGAAAAACGTCAAAAGCCGGAGCCGGGGAAGCAAAATATCAAAAGAAAGCTCAAAATATCATTAGAAGTCCTCAGAGATCCACAAAGTTGCAATGTTAGTCCCTGATCAAAGTTTGAAGAAATGGCAACTTTAGTCCCTATACTTTTATATATTGACAAAAATGGTCCTTGGTGAATAATTATGAAAAATCATCGTCAAAGGTCCCTCATAAATTCAAAAATGTTCAAGAATGGTCCCTGGATGAAGATTTCAAAGTTGGCAAATGAGGTCCCTAAAATTCAGCAAATACATATTTGGTCCCTTGGTTCACTAATAAAATTAAAACCTGATCCATTTTAAATCCTAGTCCAACTATACAAGCCCACAACAATAAAAGCCCAACCCCCTAATATATTATTACCCGGTCCACCCTACAACCTATACCGGTCAAACCCTCTAACCCCAACCCGGTCAACAAAATAATAAAAACAATCCCAAATACCATTTACCCGCCCCCCATTTTTACCCCATTTTCCAGAACATGAACCCTAGAAATACCCACGCACAAATTACCCTCAATTACCATGATTGGGTAATAATTACCCAATCATATGAGCTTCTAGAAACTAACAGCTGGTGTCAGGAGGGTCATGGACACGTGGTCCAATAGAATGACACACGGAGGATTCACAATGCTTATGCACATGATCCAAGGGACCTAATTCATGCTTACATTTGAAGCTGAGATCCAGGGACACGATTGAAGGAAAGAAGCACACCTCTGGAAGGATCCTCAAACCCTAGCAGCTTCCCCCTCAACTATATATACCCCCTCTTCTGTCACAACTCACCATTTCAGATCATTTCAGGTCATTTCCCGAACTTTGGAAAAACACTATTCATCAAACACTATTCATCAAAACACTATTCATCAGTTTATTTTTCTAATAGCAATATTTTCCTAAGTCTTGGAATATATACTTTTGGTAACAACAAGTGTTTTTCAAAGAGTAGAGTGGTATAGTAAACATGTGCATGGACATTCATAACATCATTTCATGATCTAAAGTAGATCGTACATCATTCATATTAGGTTGCGGCTAGTATGCGCGCCTTGTTTTTCAGCTCAGTACATGTTCATGGTACCATCATATTGGGTTACGACAGCAAATTGTTCATTGGTGTTCATTTCATTTCATCACGGTTTCATCAGTTAAGGTGAGTTTTCATAGCCCCGTTTTCAATTCAACATTTTTGATTGTTTTCAAATCCCACGGGGGGAATACATTGCATCAATCATTTCAGTACGAGCCCAAGTATTCAAACATGTACATAGCTTAAGTTACCTTGCCATGTGACAAGTCCCCTGTAACATCATGAACCGTTAATTTCAAGTACTAAGCGAGAGTGAGTGGATAGATCTATCGAGGGTGACGCCTCCATCCGTGGTAGTGGATACCAACAGTAAGCGGATGCATGTCATGTCTTTTACATTTGAATGTTTCGGCAGAACATTCGGGAGGGGCATAGAATTTCATCAGTCATAGCTTCGGTGTCATGAGCTTAAGGCTATTGTACAATTTTCACGAGATTTTATCTTGCATTTTTACTTGTGGTGGCCGTACATCAGTACATTTTACAAACCTATGGAATTCACCAACATTCGTGTTGACGTTTTAGCAATGTATTTCAGGTTATTAAGGTAGCTCATGTGACATGCATTTGGACCTTCATGGAGTCGCGGAGTCGACGCGTCTCATCATTATTTCATGCACTTATGTAAACATTTGATCTAGTACGACTTGTTTTTCATAAACATGCAACACATTTTGGGGACCTCATTTTGTAAACTCTGAATTATTTCAATGATCAAATGCAGTATTTTCCAAACGACACTTTAGGTCGTTCAATGTAACTGTAACTGTGGTGCTATGACAGACACCCCCAGGTATTCCATTCCGCTGCAAGTCAGGTAAATTGGGGGTGTGACAGATTGGCATCAGAGCTAAGGTTATAGCGAACTAGGATGTATCTTGGACCCTAGACTATAACCACATCATCATAGCATCTCATCATTTCATCATAAGTGCATAATCATGATACATGTTGTTTTATACATCCCCTGTGCGAGTTATTTATACTCATATCCGTATATGTATATCATTTTATTGACCTGGTTCACAAGTGACATGTCTTCAGATACTCACCCTGACATCCTTTTATCGGATTCCGACATTGAAGATGCCTTGTCATCTTCCACTACCATTATACCACCAGTTGCATTTACACCACCATTAGTACTATTGATTTGCCATAGGAACAGGGTTTTCCTATCATTCAGCCCGTACATAGAATGCCTTTTGGTAGTGTATTCAGAATTAATCTTAATGGATTTATTAGGATGCTTATTGCAAGGAAGATAGTGTGTTTTCTTTCCATCACTAGTAGGGCACTTACTACTCAGGTACTATCACCACCATCAGTTACTTATTACACTATTGGCCTTCCCACAGGGTGTACTTTAGTTTTACCTTTTGGATGTCGCGAGGTAGCACGAAAGAGGGTAGTATTCCATTCACTAGTACCATCATTGTCATTTCCTTTTCCATTCCCACTTGCCATGAACTAGATGACACCTAGTAGAAAATACCAATAACACGGACTCAACAGAAACATCCGCAGATTCTTCAGGAATTAGGTTGATTTCGTATTTGACGAATTAGTAGACTATTACCATTCGACAAGATTCACTCACGTATCCAATACACCATTCAAGCTATTTTTACTATCATATGGGGAAATTGTTTTACAGAAAAATTTCTGAAGTAAGCTATTTTATTTCCATCCTATAAATTGATTTTTCTGTCATTACACCAAGTATTTACTATTATTACGCGAAGCAATTTTCATGTTACTTGAAAGGAAACATCAGGATACCATTTTAATAACAATGCGTTGAACACCATCTAAAACTTTTGATAAAAGTTATGATATTTTGACAAAATCCAACATCGCATCATTAGTCCTCAATTATACATAGCCTGATCACCTATGTAAAAATTCAGGAAGGATTATGCCATGAAGGAAATAATTACCTTTTCAAAGGATTGTTAATAACAATCTTCATCCAAAAGTTTTGTAAACAAAGGAACTCATTCATAAACATCCATTTTGCCGAACTATCCCTGGATACTTACCCTACCAGTCACTCATTCAGACATTAAGTTGGATTTTCCCATTGACTTCCCTAGAAGAGACTTTCCATATCAATTACATGCATGATTCCTCTATACAATAGAAGCAATGAAAGGATTACAGAACTACTAACCAGGACTAGAAGCATATAGTGAGAGAATTCATAACTCAACAACAAATCCTCAGATACTGCGAGACCATCCTAATTACCATCTCTGACTTAGTTGTCCAATGTCATTATTCAAGGGTACTAGCTATACTGAACTACAGGATTGAACTCAATAAATGTCCGCAGGACAACACAATAGAAATAAACCAAGCTTCTAATTGAGACTGTAGAGCATTTCATTTAAACATGGCCTCATCCATACATAAACTTTCCTGCAGTAAGTTTTCACAAAGGACAATTGTTAGAAACAAGAATATCGATGTAATTTCCTCTAAGGCCTTATGTCACTAGAAATTTCAGATAACCTCACCTTCATACTAAGCAAGGGATCAAACCGGAACATATCTCCTCATCTACATGGGAAAACAGAATAGACATTCATCGACACAACATCAAGTGATACATTCGTCTTGTCTATTACAACGATAAACAATTTCAGGACTTAAGTTAGTCTAAATACCTATGCTTGTAGTTATGCCCGATAACCATCAATAGACATTATGCAACCTCAGGAACTAAGTGTTAGACATCTATGCATTTAAGCGAACATTTCCTATTCTACCATTTTATCCTTTTCAGTGTTTTCACTTTTAAATAAAGTTGATGCGTTTACATAAATCACATACCTTGTGGAAAAATGATTTCTGAAATTCCTATTTTGAACAAGTGCGATCTTTTTGGTCAATCTTTAGCAACACTATTGTACAATGAGAAATATACATAGACATCAAACTTTGGTAAGCAGTCTTAATCACAACATGTTTGAAAACAGTTCCTATTTCATAACTACTGGATTTTGAATCATCAAGGAAAATATTACTCAGTAAATCATTTGCTCCATTTTTCTAAATTCGTTTATTCAGAAAAGGATTTCAACTAAAACTCATAATCGCGAGACAAATTTCCAGAACGAATTTCCCTACAACATCGCTTATGCATTTAGGATTTATGACTTGACAATAAAGAATATTTGGAATATGTGATGAAGGAATTAGGAAAGACATCACAAATTAATCACGAACTTCAGTAGTGGAGACCAAACCCAATAGACAAAGAAGGACATATGTCTTATCATCCGTTGGAACAAAACACAAGGAATCAAATTCTTACCTATATTCTATCCCTTCAGATAACGCCAAGTTCGAAGGACCGAACGTTATGGAATTAGTCACAAAGGTTTATTGTACCCATTTCAGTACTTCCTGTTAAGGAAACCGATTTAACTTGGACTTCAGGTAATCATTTCAGGATTTCCTTCAGAAACCCATTTAGATGTGAACATCACCTATCACCCTCAGGCCGATGGTCAAAGCGACAGAACAATTCAAACATAGGAAAGTATGCTCAAAGCATGAGTGATTGACCCTAGAAATGGTTGGACAAATCATTTAACATAAATCAAATTCATCTACAATAATAGTTATCACACCAACAACGGGAAACTGGCAGAAGTTAGGTTGGTACATAACACACATCATTCGGATTGGATATCCTGAACAACAAACCATCCAGATTCAAGTGGGAGAACAAACTAAGTTAAAAGCATTGCCTTGGATTGGCATGATACAAATTGGATAACAATAAAGGTTGAACCTTTAGCATATTGGACTATTTAAGATTCATTTTAGAATCGACCAACTAGCATACAAACTTGAGTTCTGGCAGAAATCAGCAGTATATATTACCAGTACCACATTTAAAACATCAAGAAGCGCAGACCATCGATTGATGGGCCAAACTCAGAAAAAGCTCAACTCACTAGTTCAGTAGGCATTCATGAGATAACCAGAAATTTTCTACAAGTCAAGAATCAGTTACAAGTTCAATAAGTCGTAAACCATTAAAACTTCAAGTTCTGCAGAGTTATGCAGAAAGTTCTGCCTAGGAAAGGCATGTTATCATTCAGAAAACTTGGAAAGTTACACCAATATACACTGGACCATTTATATTTCAGACAGGGTAGGCCTAGTGGCCGTCAGACTTGAACATTGCCAGAGAACAACAGGATTACACGAACATATTTCACATTTTCAGATCCCCAGAAATGACTTACAGATGAGTCACTCGTGATTCCATTGGAAGGGATCCATCCCAAATGACAATCTCAGACCTTGAAAGAGAACCAACAGAAATCATGGACCGTGTGGTCAAACAGTTGAAACAGAGTCGAATTCCTATCGTTAGAGTTCGCTCGAATTCTCGAATATCATCACCTTTTCACCAATACGTTTTCAGAGACCAACATAAACTGAACTTCGGGACGAAGTTCCTTATAGAGGGGAAGACTGTCACAACTCACCATTTCAGATCATTTCAGGTCATTTCCCGAACTTTGGAAAAACACTATTCATCAAACACTATTCATCAAAACACTATTCATCAGTTTATTTTTCTAATAGCAATATTTTCCTAAGTCTTGGAATATATACTTTTGGTAACAACAAGTGTTTTTCAAAGAGTAGAGTGGTATAGTAAACATGTGCATGGACATTCATAACATCATTT
The DNA here is from genome assembly GCA_030686995.1 of Artemisia argyi. Classification (NCBI taxonomy): domain Eukaryota; kingdom Viridiplantae; phylum Streptophyta; class Magnoliopsida; order Asterales; family Asteraceae; genus Artemisia; species Artemisia argyi. The sequence continues at coordinate 40,820,181 of CM060684.1, forward strand.
CATGATCTAAAGTAGATCGTACATCATTCATATTAGGTTGCGGCTAGTATGCGCGCCTTGTTTTTCAGCTCAGTACATGTTCATGGTACCATCATATTGGGTTACGACAGCAAATTGTTCATTGGTGTTCATTTCATTTCATCACGGTTTCATCAGTTAAGGTGAGTTTTCATAGCCCCGTTTTCAATTCAACATTTTTGATTGTTTTCAAATCCCACGGGGGGAATACATTGCATCAATCATTTCAGTACGAGCCCAAGTATTCAAACATGTACATAGCTTAAGTTACCTTGCCATGTGACAAGTCCCCTGTAACATCATGAACCGTTAATTTCAAGTACTAAGCGAGAGTGAGTGGATAGATCTATCGAGGGTGACGCCTCCATCCGTGGTAGTGGATACCAACAGTAAGCGGATGCATGTCATGTCTTTTACATTTGAATGTTTCGGCAGAACATTCGGGAGGGGCATAGAATTTCATCAGTCATAGCTTCGGTGTCATGAGCTTAAGGCTATTGTACAATTTTCACGAGATTTTATCTTGCATTTTTACTTGTGGTGGCCGTACATCAGTACATTTTACAAACCTATGGAATTCACCAACATTCGTGTTGACGTTTTAGCAATGTATTTCAGGTTATTAAGGTAGCTCATGTGACATGCATTTGGACCTTCATGGAGTCGCGGAGTCGACGCGTCTCATCATTATTTCATGCACTTATGTAAACATTTGATCTAGTACGACTTGTTTTTCATAAACATGCAACACATTTTGGGGACCTCATTTTGTAAACTCTGAATTATTTCAATGATCAAATGCAGTATTTTCCAAACGACACTTTAGGTCGTTCAATGTAACTGTAACTGTGGTGCTATGACAGACACCCCCAGGTATTCCATTCCGCTGCAAGTCAGGTAAATTGGGGGTGTGACATCTTCATTCATGTATGAGGTGTAGAGTCTTAGAGTGTCTGTGTAGGGTTTTGAGTATTGTTTAGTTTTTCTGTTTTCAAAATATTATTATAATTTTCATTTCAAGACTTGTACTAAATTTCATATTAATACAATTTTAGTTTTCATCTCAGTTTATTGCTCTTAAATTTCGTTTTAGTTTAAATTCTCAAATTACTTATTGTTAGTTTGAATCATTAGAAGTAGTTTACCTAGATTTCTGTTTTTACTTATATTGAAAAAGAAAAAAATAATAATAATAAAAAAATAAAAAATAGTTTTAATTCTCAAGTTGCTAAAAGCTTATTTTCTATTTCAATCAAACTCAATTCAGTTTCCTCATAGCTTTTGTGAGCCTATTTTGTCATTTACTTCAAAATATACAAAAGTCAATAAAAGTTAAACTGTTGAGCTTATTGGAGTATTGGCAGCCAAAACAGAATTCCACTTGGCCTGTCATAAAGACAGTCAAGCTTAGTAAACCCCCTCTTTTCATGCTGATGGGGATTTAGTTGTAAGTCTTCATTTATTTTAATTCCTTATTGCATCAGTAGCTTATTAATAGTTTAGAATTGTTTCAGTGATTTGGTCTCTATTTATTTACCTTTATTGCATCATATTTAGTGTCATAGGAGTCTGTTTTTACATTTGGAATTAATTGGTTAGTTTGGTTACTGTTTCATTGATGCTTGTTATTTTGGATCTGTGTGATTGAGTGTCTGAGTTTATTTGCAACTGAGATCTGTTGATTCTGAGTATATTTGGTGAATATTGGATCTAATTAGGCACTGAGGTTGAGTTTGGTTTGCATAGTATTGGATTTGAGTGTAATTCTGTGGAGATTTTCACCATATAAGGGTGTTTGGCATAGTGTGGTTTGCTGATATTAAGGTTGTACCAGAGGTTGTGCTTGCTTTAGTCTATTCAAGTAGGTTGCATTTAGGTTAAGTAAATCATTAAACTCAGTAGTTAGTAAGTAAAAGTCAATAATCACTCTTAGTTGATTAACAGTTAGCTATAGGTAGTATTATTTCATCAATTTAGTTGCATAAGTATAAGGTTTAGCTTATTTTATTCATCTTATAGCTTAAACTAAACATTTTAAGTAAGAATTTAGCTTTCAAAATCCATTTTAGTCAAAGTTCTTGTTTCACTCAAAAGTCAAAACAAGTTCATATCAGTTTTTTGGACATAAACTTTGTGCATCTTTCAAGGGTTCATTACCACTTGGAAATACTTTTAGTAAATTATTTTAAGAAGTTTGGCAGTAGAAAAAGCAAAATCAAAAAGAAATTTGAAATTTGAAACTCTTTTGCTTATTGGAATAGCACTTGGTAAGTGACTGTTTGAGCCATTGACTCCCCTGCTCATCTACTTTTGAGCAACTTTTTGGGTAACTGTTAGTCTAGTAAAGTGGACCTAGGTTCAGTTCCATTGGTGTTTTATTGATCTCAGCTAGTTAGTGAAGATTTTGCCCCTATTGGTCTTGACTAAACAGCTTATTGGGGTTGCTTATTGAGCTTGTCTAGTTGAGTTGTTGGAATCAAGGGTCTGACTATAATATAAGAATAAGGCTGCTATTGTGTTCCTTGGCTCATAATCTGATTTTTCTTTCTCATTTAAGTCTATTTACACTTGTAGTTGCTATTTCCATTGTATTTGAACCTCTGCTTATTCTGTTTTGATCAACTGCTTTTCCTTAAGTGGTTATTGTACATGATTTGACCCCATCCTGTGTTTCTGAGTACTTTCTTGTTTCAATACTGTTCTTATAAGCTTATTAGAGTCATAATTTCATTTGGTAAAGTTTGGGTCAAACCCTGGTCAGCTGTGCTTATCAATAAGCACTTTGTATAAGCTGTTTTCAAAGCAATTGGTACCTACAGTGCTTATTTCTCACTTTTTAAATTTTTCCTAAGTTTAGAATAATATTTTAGAATTTTCTTGAATTTTTCATATTTTTCTGCCTTTATTTGCTATTTTTCTTATTTTATTTTCATTTTTATTCACTTTTTAATACATTTTAATTACCAAAAAAATCCAAAAAAAAAATCAGAAAAAGCCTAGAAAAATCCAAAAATATTTTAGAAATTTATTTTCAATTATTTTAGAATTTTTAGAAATTTATTTTGCATTTTTATCATTTATTTTGAATTTAATTTGAATTTTTAATTAGATTTAATAGTTTTTAATTCCCAAAAATTACACAAAAAGCCAAAAAAATTAGTTTTTAGTTTTAAAATTACATTTTAGTTATTTTACAATTTTCAAAATTTATTTTTGAATTTTTCTCATCTTATTTGCATTTTTTTAATTTTTAATTAGATTAATTAGTTTTTAATTCATAAAAAATAAATAAAAAGTCAAAAAAAATATTTTTCTTTTTCTTAAAATTTTCTTTCATCATTTTAACTTTTCAAAATTATTTTCAAGTCCGTAGGAGTAGTGTAGCGTAAAATTCACGTTTTATTTCGTATGTTTACGTATTAGCTTACGTTTTCGATTTTCCGTTACGTTTTTAGTTTGTTTACTTGAAATGCGTGCTTAAGTGATTATTTGTGCTTCATTTCCTTATTCATTAGTATAATATCATCTAAATCACTTTTTAACACTTTCACGACACGTTTCACGAATCGGGAATTCGAAATTCCATTCACCCTTCACACGGACTACGACCTCGGGTTATCCGTATTTTCTTTGCGGATCTCTTGAGCAATACATATACTATATTATAACTTGATTTTCAACCAAATCAGGGTTCTTGGAGTTCCACTTGTGCTTTCCCACTTCAATTCTGAGCCCTTGGATGTCTGTATTTGATCCCAGCCATTGATTAGATTTTGGCGGGAAAATTGGTTTTGACCAATTTGTCTGTTTCTTGCAAGGGGGGGGGGGGTGGTGGTGGCATTTATTGTGGAGGTGATGGGGGTGTTGAGATGATGGTTTAGGCGGTGGAAGTGTAACACCCCAACCCGTCAAGGGTAAAGATATCACAATAAATAGTGTCCAACAGAGCAAAACACAAGCTTTATACTTTAATAATACAATGAGTACAAGGTTACACATGAATTCCAAAATAAGGGAATTACAATAATAAAACCATGTCCATAATATAAGGGAACTCTAAGTTTGGTACACACTCTCTCATCCCCAAAGCTAAACCCCGCATCCTAGCTTAAGTACCTGCCGCATGGAAAAAAAAAAAAAAAAAAACCTGCCGCATGGAAAAGAAAACGCGGCTGAGCATAAAAAGCTCAGTGAACAGATATGATGATAACAAGCACATCAAGTAATAAGATAAGAGAGTAAGAATAGAAATTACATATGGTGTCACAAGGTATATCAAAGAATTTTCAAGGTTAAATATGAAAAGTCATCAAGGTTAAGTATCCCGAATCGTCAAGTGTAATAGCAATGATTAACTAGTTTCAAGGATCGTCAAGTATAATGTCAAGGGTTTAAGTATAGTGTCAAAGGTTACCAAGTTTCAAGGTTTCCAAGAATTAAGCAAGATCAAGTATCAATAGTTTGCAAGGTCAAGTACCAAGAGTCAAGTATCAAGTGTCAAGTATCAAGTATTAGGTATCAAGTATCAAGTATCAAGTGTCAAGTGTCAAGTGTCAAGTGTCAAGGCTATCAGGTGTCAAGTGTCAAGGGTCAAGGCTATCAGGTGTCAAGTGTCAAGGGTCAAGGCTATCAGTATTTAACCCCCAGGCACACAAATATCAAGTCAAGTATTTCAAGTCAAGTATCCCAAGATGGAGTGATCAACTCCCAAGATGTGAGGGGCTGTAATGCACACACGCCCAGTCACCAAGTAATATATATCATGTAGTCCATATCATAATCAAGATGGTCGTAGCCCAAGACAAGTCAAGACAAATCTAGGATGCATCCATACGCCCCTGCTGGCCAATAACAATAATCATAATAATCATAGCAGCAGTAGATCACAAGAATCAGGGACGGTGTAGTACATCTCTCCAACCACACTAGAATACATAACATTGGTGCATCAATGCTATGGTTGTGGCTACTCCACAACAAGTAGCTCCTGGGTAAAATACTGATGGGTCAAGGGTTCATGGTTCAATGTCATGTACAAGTGGTCAAGTCATAATCAAGGGTTCAAGTCAAGGTTCAATTATCAAGGTCAATATCAAGGGTCAATATCAAGGCTCAATATCAATGGTTCAATATCAAGGGTTCAATATCAAGCAATATAAGAGAGAGAGAGAGAGAGAGAGAGAGAGAGAGAGAGAGAGAGAGAGAGAGAAAAGGTCATGAGAGATAAAGAAGTTGTACTCTTGCTGAAAGAGTACGGAATATCTGTACCTCAAAGCAAACGAAAGGATGCTCGGAAACACAATCACTCCTTCTTCAAATGATCTCCCTGAATTAAGGATCATTTATTATTTATAAGTCCATTTACCATTTAATGTCATAACTGATTTAAATACTTATTGTTATTCATTATTTACGAAATTTAGTAGCAGTTCTTTAAGTTTTAAGCATGGCCAGAATTATTACGAAATCTCTACGTTGACTCTTATAGTTACAACTTTAGTCAATTTGTATATCCTAACAATTACGTTATTACATTCTGATCTTGAAATTTATGCTAAGCACAAGGTTCATAATAAGTAAGAAGTCATTTCAAAAATTATACTTGTTTATTAATATAAGCCCACATTCTCTTTTAAACAAACAATTTTACTTCTGTTTGTGTATAACTAAAATAATAAAACAAGTATATATAATATAGAAAGAGTTTCAAAATAAAGTATTATATGACATATTTCAAATCGATTTATCAATGGTTCATTCGAAGATGTTTAGATTTAAGAGATGCATTTAGTAAGTTATGAAATCTCTGACTTTATGATATATAATCATATCATACATCTAAAGACCAAGTTAAGTAAGCATGCATTCACAACATTAAAATCTAACTTTGTTTAATACCATTCGAAAATAAGTATAGTCGTGGTTTCTTAATATATTTAGAAGTTACATGAATCAAGCAAAGATGGGTTCCACAACTCTTCCATATATTCGATTTTATGATAGGTTTTTACCAAGTCTGTAAAGTTACGTCAAATCAATACAACATACATGTTTTATAACCCTTTTACAATCGGTTAAGAATAAGGTTTATAGCAGGTTTAATTGAGCCAAAACATGACACCTGGTCGAACCCACACACACAAGGATTATAGCCGATTATAACATGACAAAATCTCGTTATTATTGTGTCTATATAACCTGATTTTAAGTAATGTTATTTATTATTTCATGCAGCTCATTTTCGATTAGATGATATGTTATTAGACGAATGGACGTGCAGCCTAGAGCGTGACTGGAACAAAAAATATTCAAAGAAAAATTGCACATGGTCGAAGAGGGTTAACCTTGTAGCGAAGCAACAGGAAGAAGACAACTCACGATCGAATACCAACACCAAGACCGGAATCCATGCCCACGTTCGAGTATAAAAATCTCCAGCCGAATCACACCCTTATTCGAGCAGTATCAAAACCCACGACGACAATCCACCCTTGTAGAACAACATACCCTTGATCACCCAACAAAAAGAATTACCAACAAGCCTCCTTTGTACACCGTTTGGATCGAACAGAAGAAGAAGAGAACATGCAGCCGCCATTAATTGTTTAGGTAGTTTTTAGGGTTTTAGTTTTTTTTTTGCGTTTTGTTAGATAAACAATGGGGGGATTCGATATGATAATAACCGAATGAATGGAATGTATATGGGGTAATGAGCGTGATTATATGAGGTAATCAAGGACCAAATAAATGTTGCCTTCAATCACAACTTAACCAATTTATTACACCATATTCGATGGTGTCAAAACAGAAAACAAAATATGGATCGGCCCATGAACTAGAAAACGTATGAGGTAATTTTTTTTTTTTACCAAATTCATGTACCTTCTATAGTTAGCATAAGTATTATGGTTGGTATATAATTCATATATTAAGGTTTTTAATATTTAGGTTATAACAAAATGTTTCGAATTGTTAGTGGTCCTTTTTCATAAATTCAAAGTCCGGGGGTATTTTTGGGAGTTTAACGTGTTTAAGAATTTCGGGTTTTACAATTCTTCCCCTCTAAAAAGAAAATTTCGTCCGTGAAATTAAAGTCACCAAAGTCAAACGAAGACGTAGCAAATCACAAATATCGTCGCAAATATCCTCACACTCGAGGAGGTTCTTCCAAAGGATCTTAACAAAACGAATACTTTATTTCTCATGACTCTCTCCTGACTATTAAGAATGGCTTCCGGTCTTTCCGGAAATAACATATCTGGTTGAATATGATCAAAAGGGTATGACACCATATGTAGAGGATGATAATTGTATCTTCTGGAAAGCTCATATGGGTTACGAACAAAATTTCAAATCAAATTAACTGTATCAAGCAGTAGAGATCTCTACAAAGAGCTTGAGTTTGGTGACAGTTGTATCGAGGTCAACAGAATGCAAAATCGAGAGTTGAAAATTTATTCAATTATCTAACGAACAAATGCAGAGTCAACGCATAGGTAGAATGAACCTAAAGTCTCACAAGTCGCAGAAAATTCTACGGAGATCAAATTCTAAACTTCTTAGATACTCCCCAAGATATCATATGACCACAATAAATGCACGTTATATGATGTAAGTATTATCACGTTGGCCAGGCGTCATAATACTAGCATCATATAAATATGCCCTCATGATGGTCATACTTTATCACGAGTCGTAAACAAACAAGCCAACCTTAGTTCACCTATAACTTCTATCATCCAAGAGGTCAACCGAAATCGAGCGTCATAACCAAGAGGAACATTTAATAACATAACAGCTGAAGTCTTAATGAATAACTAAAGGAAAACAAAACTATTCGCAAGAGTAACGGAAATCTAACATATCAGCATTCAAGGTACGTCGTCTCAAAAGCATCAATCTTTTCAAAATTCGCCAAAATTTCCAAAACAAGACCATTACCAATCAATACGGAGAATGAACACGGAACAGAGATGATATTGGAGAACCTAAATCATCCAAGGATCACATTACCAGATAACGAGACTCAAGAGTGAGCATTAGTCATCATTAACTTCATCAACTCATTTAAACAACAAAAAGGGTTTGTTCCAAAAACCACCCATTCAAAACATCAAATTTCTTCAAGTCCAAGTAATCTGTCTTCTTTTGTTTATCAATCTGGAATTGAAACAAAACTGTGAACTTGAGTCTGATTCATCAAGCCTTCTGCAGTTCTTCTTGGAATGCGATGGAGTAATGTGAACTCCTGACACGATCTTTACATCCCTTCCTCATTCAGCCTGCTTCCGCTCTTAATTCATCTTAGTACAACCAAGGTGAATAGGGAAGTGAGACTGCATGTCTTCATCAGCTCCCGGTTCGCCACCTTGACTAGCTTCTTATCCCCTGCATCGCCAACACTTCTGCCTTGTAAGGAGTGTCTTCACTCTTCCTGGTTGCCACTGTTGTTGTCAATTCCAAGTTAGGCAGTGAAGTTAATCTTCTCATAAGTTTCTAGTTGACGCAAATTGGTAAGCATCTTCCAAGATTCTTCGGTAGGATTCAAAAGACTATCTTTTCAATTTATTGTCGGTCTTGATCACTTGGTGATAGTTTCCGATCTTGCGGAATTTAAAGAGATATTCTAATCTAAGAACACCGCTGTCCAATAAATATCAATCTCCCAAAATGCACAAGTGGTCGCCAATTTCTAACAAGGTACAAAGTAGTTTCCATGTCCTTTCTCGTCTCCGAATGTACTATTACGTCATACCATGACTGTTTGTCCAAGTACTCACGAGAAAACGCTATTTATCAGATTCACAAGGTGGTCAGAGCTTTAGCTAATACTATTAATGTCACTAACCGTCATAGTAGTCTTCACGAATACGGAAGTCGATTCCAAAAATAACCTCAACTCATAACTCCATTTCAAAACATACGACAACGTCATACTATACAATTCTTCCAAATATTCACGAGAACATAATCTCACCCTATACAAGGGAATAGTTGACGTGATGACCAATACAATTGGAATTGTTAACTTATTATTACGAATACAAAAAAACGGCTTCAAAGTAATCTTAAGGAACCTTCACGTTCACCCGACGTCGTTCCTCCTCTTCTTCACCAATAAAACTGGTATACTTCCCGGGCTTATTCTCGGTTAGTAAACTCATTCCTTAGAAGTTCTTTTATTTGTTTCTTCAGTCTTTCAATGAAGCCGTCGGAAACGGATTTTCAAAGGTAGGTCAAGATCATATCAAAGGTAAACGGAATTGTATAACAACTACATTTGCCAAACTAGACGGATAATTCATGAATTAGGATTAAGTATAAGGTTTATCAAGAGTCTTTAGGCAGATAAGTTAACCATTCAAGGAGGTTGGGATTTTGTTCAGCTTCTTAGCCCAAATGTGCCTCATTGCGAATACGAACATTGTATTGTTGTCAAAGTGATGCGCGTGGAACACTAGTTGCTAACATCGTCAATGGAGTCAAATGGAAGGATGAGAGTTATCCGAAAGTAACAGAATCTGTCAGGTCAATTAATTTAGGGTGCAAAACCATCGTACTAATACTTCCAAAAATCATCAAGATTCCTATAACGATTAACTGATGAACACAAACAAGATTGCCATAACAAAATGCATAGGAGGGAAACTTAATTCAAAATTTTAATATTATGAGAGTAACTTGGAAATGGAAATGAAATTTGAAGTCTAATATAGACTAAGCAGAAGAGTAAAAGAAACTAGTTCATGATTACAAATTCCCTTCATTCAACTTGGATTATAATGGCTGGTCGCCGTAGACTCTAGATCGGAGTCTACATCATTCTCTTCTTTCTCCTCCTCTCTTTCACTAATCCAGCCATTCCTGTTATTCTCGTGTTGCGGCAAAAGATGGCTAGCAAAACCACTTTTGCGATCTCTCTCTTCTTCTTCCACGGACTCATGGCACTTTCCGTAATGCTTGGTGCCAATACCTTTGTTATCATTTGTTTTAGTTTCATACATCTCTTTCTCCTTGTCATCCACCTTCTGGCAGCCCGTAGCATTAACAGTAGTTCCCTTACTCCTTCTTATGCGCTGGATCTGTCTTGAAATATCCTTAATGGCATGAGTAACTATTTTCTTCGGGTTTTTGTCAGGCGGTCCAGAGCGACGAGATTTAACCATCTGAACGGTTACCAATTGATCAGGATAAGGAAGTCAAGAATAAACACGAAAGGTAAAAGTATGCCGAAGGAAGCCTAATATCTACCCAATCCTCACATGTTTAAACTTAAGTTCGCACAGGGAAGAATCCTAAATCAAGTTCTCAGGGTATTCATCAATGTTCCTACAGTGGAAACCTAATGGTTCAAAACTCACAGGTCCAGGTTATGTATTATAAATCGTCAGCCTGGTCTCTGATACCATAAATTGTAACACCCAAGAGTCAAGTATCAAGTGTCAAGTATCAAGTATTAGGTATCAAGTATTAGGTATCAAGTATCAAGTGTCAAGTGTCAAGTGTCAAGGCTATCAGGTGTCAAGTGTCAAGGGTCAAGGCTATCAGGTGTCAAGTGTCAAGGGTCAAGGCTATCAGTATTTAACCCCCAGGCACACAAATATCAAGTCAAGTATTTCAAGTCAAGTATTTCAAGTCAAGGTCATGAGAGAGAAAGAAGTTGTACTCTTGCTGAAAGAGTACGGAATATCTGTACCTCAAAGCAAACGAAAGGATGCTCGGAAACACAATCACTCCTTCTTCAAATGATCTCCCTGAATTAAGGATCATTTATTATTTATAAGTCCATTTACCATTTAATGTCATAACTGATTTAAATACTTATTGTTATTCATTATTTACGAAATTTAGTAGCAGTTCTTTAAGTTTTAAGCATGGCCAGAATTATTACGAAATCTCTACGTTGACTCTTATAGTTGACAACTTTAGTCAATTTGTATATCCTAACAATTACGTTATTACATTCTGATCTTGAAATATTATGCTAAGCACAAGGTTCATAATAAGTAAGAAGTCATTTCAAAAATTATACCTGTTTATTAATATAAGCCCACATTCTCTTTTAAACAAACAATTTTACTTCTTTTTGTGTATAACTAAAATAATAAAACAAGTATATATAATATAGAAAGAGTTTCAAAATAAAGTATTATATGACATATTTCAAATCGATTTATCAATGGTTCATTCGAAGATGTTTAGATTTAAGAGATGCATTTAGTAAGTTATGAAATCTCTGACTTTATGATATATAATCATATCATACATCTAAAGACCAAGTTAAGTAAGCATGCATTCACAACATTAAAATCTAACTTTGTTTTATACCATTCGAAAATAAGTAAAGTCGTGGTTTCTTAATATATTTAGAAGTTACATGAATCCAGCAAAGATGGGTTCCACAACTCTTCCATATATTCGATTTTATGATAGGTTTTTACCAAGTCTGTAAAGTTACGTCAAATCAATACAACATACATGTTTTATAACCCTTTTACAATCGGTTAAGAATAAGGTTTATAGCAGGTTTAATTGAGCCAAAACATGACACCTGGTCGAACCCACACACACAAGGATTATAGCCGATTATAACATGACATAATCTCGTTATTATTGTGTCTATATAACCTGATTTTAAGTGATGTTATTTATTATTTCATGTAGCTCATTTTCGATTAGATGATATGTTATTAGACGAATGGACGTGCAACCTAGAGCGTGACTGGAACAAAAAATATTCAAAGAAAAATTGCACATGGTCGAAGAGGGTTAACCTTGTAGCGAAGCAACAGGAAGAAGACAACTCACGATCGAATACCAACACCAAGACCGGAATCCATGCCCACGTTCGAGCATAAAAATCTCCAGCCGAGTCACACCCTTATTCGAGCAGTATCAAAACCCACGACAATCCACCCTTGTCGAACAACATACCCTTGATCACCCAACAAAAAGAATTACCAACAAGCCTCCTTTGTACACCGTTTGGATCGAACAAAAGAAGAAGAGAACATGCAGCCGCCATTAATTGTTTAGGTAGTTTTTAGGGTTTTAGTTTTTTTTTTTTTTTTTTTTTTTTGCGTTTTGTTAGATAAACAATGGGGGGATTCGATATGATAATAACCGAATGAATGGAATGTATATGGGGTAATGAGCGTGATTATAGGAGGTAATCAAGGACCAAATAAATGTTGCCTTCAATCACAACTTAACCAATTTATTACACCATATTCGATGGTGTCAAAACAGAAAACAAAATATGGATCGGCCCATGAACTAGAAAACGTATGAGGTATTTTTTTTTTTTTTTTTTTTTTTTACCAAATTCATGTACCTTCTATAGTTAGCATAAGTATTATGGTTGGTATATAATTCATATATTAAGGTTTTTAATATTTAGGTTATAACAAAATGTTTCGAATTGTTAGTGGTCTTTTTTCATAAATTCAAAGTCCGGGGGTATTTTTGGGAGTTTAACGTGTTTAAGAATTTTGGGTTTTACAGGAAGCAAATGGAGGGGGTAGTGGTGAGGTGATATTTTTACAGGTCAAGTTGGGGGGAAATGGTAGGGGTGATGGCGAGTTTGACCAGGGTCAAACTTTGACCCTTTGATCATGCGTTTTATTAATAAAAGGGAGTTGGGCCAGGTTTGTGTTGGGCTTGGGAGTGGTTTTGGGTTTATGTTTGTGTTTCGAGTTTAGACTAGACTTGGTTTTGGATTTATAATAATAAAGGGTCCGGTTTGGTTTAGTAATATCACAAGGACCAAAGTTGTAATTTCTGGAATTTTGAGGGGCCTAAATGCCAATTTCCCAAAGTATCTTCAAGGGTGTTTCTTGTCACATTTCAATAATCCAATGACCTTTTATGAATTTTCCACAAATAAATTTTCCAAGGACTATTTTTGTCATTTCTGCAAAGTCGAGGGATTGATATTGCAAATTCTTCAAACTTTCCACCAAAGGACCAATTGTGACAACTTTTGAATTCCCAAGGACCTTAGTTAATTTTTCTTCCAAAACAAATGCTCAGGGGCCATTTCTGTCAATTTCCAAACTTGAGGGACCATTTCTGTCAATTTTGCAAACTTTTGCTGCAAGGATTATTTTTGGCTTTTTGTGATTCCACAAGGTGTTTTTGACAATCTGAGCTCAAAAATGGTAATTTGCTTCCCCGACTCTGGCTTTTGACACAATTTCCAAACTTGTGCTCGTTTTTGTCCTTTTCGGCCTGATTTATGCTAATTTCTGAAATATCCGTTCATGCACGATCACAAACACAAGACACACTATCTTTGAAAATTATGGTTAGTTTTTGTTTGTTTTGGTCTTAATTTGGCCAGATAAAGGTGTGTGAATAAGCACACACTAATATTAGCAAGATGGATCCGATCAATGCAAGGGTCGTGGAAGCACAACAAGCTCGAATTCGGGCAAAATATCCTACCGACGAGGATTAGGCTTTTATCTCTATGTTTATGTACTAGGTTTTTAATTTTATGCATTTTTTTTAAATGTAATTTTTTTAATGTAATTTTTTTTTAATTAATGGAGTTTATTTTAGTTAATATTATGTATGTTTTATTTTATGTAAAAGAAAATAAAATGGCCGACGGCACCAGAATTTCTGGTGCCAACGGATACGGCCAAAATATGGTGCCGTGAGATTTCTAGTGCCGTGGAGATTTTTGCTGACTTAGCAGGATTTTTTGGTCACGACACCAACTCCATGGCACTAAGGTTACCAATGCTCTTACAAGATTGAATATTGTTGTTGTTCTTATTGGTGCTTGATAGCATATCCACCAATCTTTGTTTATAGTTCTAGAGGTCGAATGACTCAAATTTATATTCAAAATAAAAATAATAATAATAAAATAATAAAAATTAATAAAAAAACACCTAATTCAATTTAAATACTATGTATTGGAAAAGAATATTGAAGCAAATTGAATTATACTAAGAGCATTCGGTACCGTAACTCAAGTTATGAGTTAACATCGTGTTACGTCAGCGGCACATCAACTTTAACAATTTAACCTTAACACTAAAAAAACAACCCTTATCATAACACCACCATAACACTACATTTTGAGCACACTTTTCTTTAAAAAATAAAAATTACAAATTCAACCTTTAAACTAATACTTAGGGCCCATTTGGTTTGTAGATGGGTTTAGGATTAGGATTTAGGGCCCGTTTGGTTTGTAGACGGGTTTATAATTTTGATTTGGATTAGAATTTGGATTAGGATTTAAATTTGGATTTGGATTTTGGAGGCGTTTGGTGATCCATGGGGTTAGGGATTATATTTGGGGATGAAAGAAAAGGGAGTGAATGAAGATAGAAAAACATTGTTTGTTTTAAATGCATGAATAGGTGTCACTTGATTATGGACAATAAAAAGTTAGACTAATCTTTACAAATGAGAAATGTTTGACTAACATAATTTAAAAAAAAAAAAAAAAAAAAAAAAAAAAAAAAAAAAAACTGTCTACATAAATAGGTGTCACTTGATTATGGACAGTAAAAAGTAAGATAGATAAAACTTCATGCAACCTAATTGGTACATCTCACATAACACATGTGTGTAAATTTTTGTTTGAAAAAATTGTGTGAGCCTAGCATTGCTCTTTTCGAAAAGGGGATGATCCTATATTTGGGCTCCACTTAATCAAACAAAACATATAAAATCTACCATCATCCCTATACCACACCCCAAACCTCATTAACCAAACACACCCCCAATGTTTTTTACTATGACTTTTGTAATCTAATCTGATGCCTTCTTATTAATGTTTTTCTTCGATCTTTTCTATGTCATGTTAAGCATGACTGAGGTTGCTATTTATGTCTATAGGTCAAAATGTTGGTTGTCAACTAAGTATAAATATACAAATGTTTTAAAACCCGGGTTGACGCGCCCGGTTGAACCAGGAACCGGCTCGGAGACTGGTCCAGATGTGACCTGATTTTTGTATATGACCCGAGTTGACCCGGTTTGATAAACCCGGCCGGGTCAAGATTTTTTATCAAAAATTTTAACAAAACATTTTTTTCCATCACTTTTTCTAAGTTTAAATGACAATTTTAAGTGGTGAAAACTAATGTTAGTTTAAATTTCAGAAAAGGGTAGATTAAGTTATAATTATCTTAGAACCACCAACTAATATAGTTTTAGTATAAATTCTTATAACTTATAATCAAAGTTGGTTGCTGTTACAAATCTTTACAATATATTATTATAGATGTAAAACTTAAAAGCAAAACTTATCAGTAGGTTATTAATCTTTTTTATCGCTTTAATCGAATGTAGGAATAACGTTAGATAAATTATGAGATTGTGCAACATTACATATTATATATATATATATATATATATATATATATATATATATATATATATATATATAACCGGTTTCACCCGACGATTTAACCGCTTGAACCAATGAATCGGTAAACCGGCAACAAAACCGCGTTTTAATACATTGAAATATACATTGATTTTTTCCCTATATGACATTGACATATCTGTAAAGCTAATCACCTACAAAGTCCACCATTGACTTTTTATATAATTACGTAGTAGTATTAGTGACTGCATAATTGCAGAAAGTTGATTAAACATGCTATAAATAGTACGTTTCTAAAGCATTATTGCTCATGCATGCAACATACTACAATAATTGCAAAGTGGTACAATTATTATTAATTAAGGGGAGGACACAGGTGCACAATCTTTTATACTATGTATAATAAAATACTCCGTAACTTACTTTTGGCAAAATCGATAAATTCAAGGTGCGTTTGGTATTCAACCGTGGGAATGAATCTATAACTTTGAAAGTCATGAATGTTGTTTGGTTGGTTAACAGGTCCACCACAATTGAATGAGGATACCCATGATATATGGGTTTTCTCATAGGAGTATGATTTGGTGGGTATGTGGATATCCATTAAAAGTGATATCCACATACCCATTTCCATTCCACTATATTCTCAAACATACACCTATAGTGATTCAATCAAGCATACCAAACGGACCCTGCAATTAATTAATGAGAGGGTTCGGTTTTGAAATCGAGCCCTCTAATTGGTTAATTGGATTTTTAATTGAGAAAAAGTCGGGCTATTTTAGGTGTTTTCTAAACGGCTCCTCAAACATAGACGTGTCGAAAACGTGAATACAAAAACGTTTGAGGAACCGGGTGTGTTTTCTGAAACTTTGGTGTCGTGGATGTCTTGGGCGTACATACGTGTTTCCAAATATGAGAGGCACGTTCTAGAAGGATTTGAAAACGACGGTTATCTTCACCGATATCTTTTTTATATTTGAATTGTGTTATCTATTGGGCTAAGGGTAGCTTGCTCCTTTGTCTTATTTCAGGTCATAGCTAGCTTTGGCAAGCTTTCTAGAAGTATCCAAATCTATGGTTCACGTAGGTTCTAATCGATCATTAGGTGCATTCGATCAGTACCATTACACTATTAGCAGTTGGCTCTACACTTATGGCGCCACACTTACGACACCAAGACCCTTAAACTTACAACTATAGACGAAACATGGACATAAATAAAGAAAGTGAAAATCAAAACATATTAAGCTAAATCCTGATCCATAAATCCACCAAACACAATACTGCTAAATGCAATCACCCAGTAAAAAGCAGGGTCGGGTAACAAAATGATCACGACGTACCTTGACACTTGAGACGTGACCCATTAAAAGGTCAAACCAAACACTTCCGAGGCCTCACAATCTAGCTGAGTGGTAACGCCGCAAAAAGTAGTATTGAAGATAACATGTAATCAGTTACGGAGTATTGCATTTTAACACATGTAATCAGAGTGATTAGTTTAATTTTTCTACAAAATAGCTGTAATATGGATTTGATGCATAGATATATCTAATTTATGTAATATCGTAAAAGTCTGAGTTTAAATTACATTTTGTCCATTTGGTATATGCAAAAATGAACTGATTCACTATTTCAGCAATGTTGATTCACGATTTCACATTGATCTAACTTCGCAAAAAATTATAAGTCTAATTTGTTGTAATACTGTTCACAACTTCATATATCGTGGTGCATGGCACATGCCCTTCGAGTCTCCGAGTACATAAAACCTTACACGGTACCACAATTTCACAACATACAAATAAATACACGAGCCATTAATTAACAACTTCCTAGGTAATAAATCTAATTACCCTATGATCATATATATAACTCATTCAAGAAAGTGAGGGTCATTGGAAAAAAGATTAAGAAAAAGAAAAAGGTGTGCACTCTCGTTCTAATCAGGTGAAGGAAGCCTAGCTTACTCGGTCATAATACTCTTCCATCGCAGAGTTTAATAGATGATAACGAAGTCATTCATTATCGGCATGTGTAATTGACATTTTACAACTATGATAGCACCGCCGATGCCAAGCACCAGGATCAGGATGCAATTATTTTGTTATAATTACTACTTATTTATAGGTTTCTAATATTGTTTTCTGAATCTGTCCAAAAAAAAAAAAAAAAAAAACTCTCTTCTATTATATGCTCATCACTATAGGAGATATGTCGGCATGTTGCTAGAGATGCTGGGCCTAAGTTTCGTGTTTAGCCCATTTTCAACCTTATTAAGCATTTATATTGGATCAACACATTGGGCTTATTTTCATGTCTAATCAAATAATATATTTTCTGTTCATAAGATTGTTTTATCAACTGAAACTTATTAATATTTTCAAAAGCCAAAGCCTATTGATTAAAATTGCCAATCTATCTCGTTGTGTTTACTCGATCTTCTCACATACATATGCATAATTAACAAGATTTTTAAACTCGGATGCGGAAAGTGTCACACAAAAAAAAAAAAAAAAGTGAAGTTACTGTCTTACTAAATACAAGCGTGGACATGCAAGGGGCAATGTGCATAACCTTGAGTCGCTTGACTCCTTGAGTTAGCACTATTATAATGTAACTAAAAATTGAAACTTTTCCTTAAAAAGTAACACTAGAGTAAACTTCAAAATACATTTTTGTGGTTTGCCAATTTTTAAGAGATTACATTCCTATAGAGACGAACGATGCTAACTTCTCCGTTATCTACTACATGTGTTTGTCATGTGAATGGTGTTTTGGGACTAAGAAAAAGCTAAAAAAACCTTCCACGTGACAAACACATGTAGCAAATAACAGGAAAAAGTTAGCATCTTTTATCTTTAGTAATGTATAATGTGTAACATTTATTGATGGAGGAATATAGATATTCTAACTTTTATAAGATGGATGTAATATGTGAAAATTGGCAAACTAAAAGAATCTATTTTACTGTTTACCCTGCATATCATTTGACAGAAATTTTTAAATCGTCAGTGAGTGAACGACATACATTTACCTTTCCTTGCGTAGTTGCTTGCAGTATTCAATTATACGCAATAACGTAATTGCAGTATGAATTAGTTGTCTAAATTTAATATAGAAAGGTATTCCTTGCGTCTGTAGAAAGTTTATACTTGTTAGTTTTCGTACGAATGTGCACATTAAGGCTGTGTTTGTTTTTTGTTTTTTCCCTCTTAACAGCCTCTGAATGGTCATTATGTCTGAATCGGTCAGACATTTTGACGACCATTTTTTTTTCCCGTTCAGATGCAGTAAGATCTTAATGGTTTAGACTTGAGAGGGGTGTCTGAATGCGTCTTGTTGCCTCTTGCTGACACAAATAAAAACCAAAAAAAAAAAATTAGTACGAGCAAGCAAATGTGCGGTTCAAACATGAGTTTTTTTTCCGTTCAGATGCGGTCAGATTCAGACATTTACGCATCAGATTCAGATATTCGGTTCAGATTAAGATTCAGACCCTCTTAACAAACAAACACCACCTAAGTATTGATAGTTAATCATCATTATAACTACATTTATTTATAAAACCTATAATGAATAATACCGAAGAGTTGTCTCATGTAGAACTTCTACTAGCGAAGGATGGTAAATGTTTATCTAGAAGTTATCTTGAGTGACATGAATATCGATTAAAACCATCCGAAACACATATAAACATCAAACACGTTTTAGGAGGTGAGTTAAGAATTTACGTACCTTCATAGCCATTTTTGGACAGATTTAAAAAAAAAATGAAATGTGATTTTGCCATTTTTAAGTTAAGTCGTAGGAATCACTACATTATATGAGTATAAGTTGGTTGCAACTTGCTTACTTGCAAGTTGAAATGTCAACTACGTTTATTAGGGGAATTGAAAGTTAAATGGACCAAGTAGCTAAAAATTTATAGCTCAAAGTTCAGACATCTAAAATGTCTAATTTAGAAAATATCCTTAATGAAGTAGATCGATTTTCTCCAATGCCAAACATTGCACTCTTAATTTATGCATCAGTAACTTCTCTCACCATATCCAAAGCTTCCTCAGTATCAAGAGTTGTGCCAAATACTCCTTCAAGATTCCATTCAGTGTTACTATTAGAATTTCCAAGGAAGTTTTTGAAATGATTGACAAATTGATTCTCCATTAACTCTCCTTTCAGTACCACTGTAAAAAAGCATGGAATGTTGTAGGTCCTGATGTATGTATTGCTATTAAACAGTTCTTTCAGACTGGTAAGCTTTTAGGAGAAGTTAATGCAACTCTGATTTCTTTGGTTCCTAAGGTGACTCAGCCTAGTAAAGTTACAGATTTTAGACCAATTGCATGTTGCAATGTGGTATACAACTGCATAAGCAAAATATTAACTGAAAGAATCAAAGATGGATTGAAAAAGTTGGTTGACTTAAATCAAAGTGCATTTATACAAGGAAGATTGATACAAGACAATATTCTTATCACATAGGAGCTTCTTGAAGGTTATGATAGAAAAATTGGATCAAGGAGATGCTGCCTTAAGATTGACATTGCAAAAGCATATGATACAGTGGATTGGAATTTTCTTAAAAAGGTTCTTGGTAGATTTGGTTTTCATAGTAAAATGATTAAGTGGATAATGGTATTTGTGACCACTGCTAAGTTGTCTATATGTGTGAATGGAGAAAGAAAAGGTTACTTCAGTACTGGAAGAGGCTTAAGGCAGGTGATCCAATATCTCCCCACCTTTTTACCTTGGTGATGGAAGTGTTTACCTTATTGATGAAAAAGAATACACAACAGGGAGGTTTCAAGTACCATGTGGGATGCAAAGAATTAAAGCTAACTTATCTATGCTTTGCAGATGACTTACTTGTGTTGTGTCATGCTGATGTATCTTCTATTGCAGTAATCAAAAATACCTTGTTGGAATTCAGGAGAGCTTCAGGCCTCCTACCAAACATGAACAAAAGTACAGTCTTTTTGGTAATGTAGACAATGATGTAATGAACAGAATCCTTGAAATTCTACCATTTAGTGTTGGCAAACTTCCTGTGAAGTATTTGGGAGTTCCTCTTATCATAAAAAGAATAAGGGCTACATAATGTAAGCAACTCACTGATAAAGTCAGAAATAGGGTGAATGATTGGAAAAATAGATATTTGTCACATGCAGGTTGGTTGCAATTGATTGCTTCAGTCCTTACTTCAATGCATGTATACTGGGCAGCTGTGTTTTTGCTTCCAAAGTCTGTGATTTATGATATTGATAGAGTCTTAAAAGGATTTCTATGGTGTAAAGGAGAATTGAAAAGAGGACAAGCCAAAGTTGCATGGAAGAATGTTTGTTTACCTAAAAGTCAAGGTGGATTAGGCTTAAAGAAGTTGGATACCTGGAATGAAGCTTTGTTGATTAAGAATCTATGGAGTATTGCTTCTGATAAGAATTCTTTATGGGTGAAATGGGTCAACATGGTGAAACTTAGAGGTAGAAATATATGGGATGTTCAGAAAGATAATAGTCATAGTTGGATGTGCAAATCACTGTTGGATTTAAGAGATAAGGTAAGAAGTAGTATTTGGAAGATAATGGGAGATGGAAAGGGTACTAATATTTGGCATGATCAATGGTGCAATATTGACACTTTGTGCAATATAGTATCTAAAAGGGATGTATATGATGCAAGACTGAGTGACAACATGACAGTCAGTGAAATGGTGCATAACGAAGGATGGAAGTGGCCTGAGGAGTGGAATGATATGTTTCCAATGCTTAATAACATTCCTGTCCCTGATTTAAACATTAACCTTGTGGAAAGATCATAATGGAAATCTTGTGGAGTTTTCAACAAAACAATTATGGATGAAATTAAGTCAGCAATGTGAGGAAGTTGCATGGAATAAGGTTGTTTGGTTAACACAAGGTAATCCTAGATTTGCATTTATGCTTTGGATGGCAATAAAAGGCGGGTTGAAAACTCAAGATAGGTTGATGACATGGAATAGTAACAAGGATATGAAGTTGATAAGGCGAAAAATGAACCACTTTTAGGGGGTCATTTAAGCCCGAATCCGAATTTATTTGATCAAATATTGCCCTAAATCGTTCCTTTTGTGATTTTAGGTACTTGGAGAGTGAATTCTGGAAAAGAAGCCATTTTGGACGTTTTTGGAGCATAAAAGTGAAGAAAACGGCAAAGTCTCAATTTTCCATGCTGGGAACAGTAGGTGACGGCCTCAAGAGTAATTTCCTAACGGCGTCAAACCTCAATAATAAAATCCGAGAGTTCATGAAGGCGTCAAGAGTTTTCCTGACGGCGTTAAACCCCAAGAATTAAAATCCGTAGTTGATGACGGCGTCACACACAGGGCGTCAAGAGTAATTTGTGTGACGGCCTAGGCCTTGACGGCGTCAGAAGTAGATCAAGGCCGTCCGAGGAAGTATTTGGCGGCGAGATGACGGCGTCACACCTTTGTTCTTGACGCCGTCACCCCTATTTTCCTATATATAGTTTTCTAGTTTTTCACATTTAAGGAGAGGAGTTTTGGGAGAAACCCTAAAGACGATTTTGGTGTAACTTTACAGGTTTTTCAAGGGTTCCAACCCCTTGATACCTTGCATGATTAATCAAGATAAGTGTTCTTCTAATTCAATCAATATGTCTATGTGTTGGTTGTCTATATCTTGTTCTTGCCTTAATTCTATCATGCTAGGCTAGATCTCTTTTGTGTTTGCTTAGATCTAATGAAACCTAGATATTGATTATGTGTTGATTACTTGTTTATTCTTGTCTTGGATGAATGATTTATATGTTAGGCTTAAGAAAACTGGCAGATCTCCAAATGGTAACATGCTTAAACGTCTTAAGAAACATGAACCGATGCGCACTAGGTCTTTATTGGTTGTATTTAATGCATGAGCCACTGTTTACAATCCCTATAGTTGTGTTGGGCATGGTGTAGGAGGAGATAAGAGCTCATAGAATTGGGGAGTTATGTGTGCCACCCCATGAATGGTATTAAGGAATACGATCCGTCATCCATGCAATTATAACAAGTAATTAACGTGTAAAAGATATCTAGGGAGTAGTGAAATCTAAGTAAACACATCTTCTCCAATTACTGCTCACAACTTTAGTTTAATTAGTTTATTTACATTTTTATTATTTTATTTTGATTGCATCTTAGTATTGGGTTAGTTGAATAGCAACTAATTCCGCCCACTCTTCCAAAACCCGAGATTTTAATTTGCTTTCTAAAAAAAATATAAAAACACAAAAATAATCATCCCTCACCTTTAGAACTAGTATTTAGGCTTTCTAATCCTAGCGACACTATTCCTAAGCTGAACGATCAATCCCCCGGTACTTGTCACTATACTATACTACAACGATCAGGTACACTGCCTGGTGGGGATTGTAAGCTTCTCGAGATCCCTCGAGAGGTAAAGCCTGTTGTGATTCCCACGCATCAGAAGTGCTCATTATATAACAAGACTAATGATTCTCACAGGCATCTATTTTTTGAGTGTGATTTTTCAAAATGGATTTGGCGGGAGTTGAAAAGGAAAATGGATAACAATGATATACTTACTGTTTAGGATAATGTGATTGAGTACTACATACATAGTCCTAACAACCATTCAATCAGAAGTTTTCTACAGAAAATTGTCCTAACTACCACTGTATATTACATTTGGAAAGAAAGAAACTCAAGATTGTTCACTGGTGAGAAACTGAATGAAGTAACTGTGATGAAGGTTATTATTGAAAGTATGAGAGTACAACTACTTGGATTAAGAATTAAGAAGACTACAAATGTGGAGAAAGTTGCTAGAAAGCGGATGGTAGATATGACAAAATGCAATACTGAGTGTTTGGGATAAGCAGAGGCTAATGGTGTTTGGAAGAATAGAATATTGTTGTGTTACTGTGAATTTGGGAGTATTTGATTGCTATATTTTTATTCAGGCCATTACAACTATGAAGTACCTTGTACCTTGGAGTTCTAATTGTGTAACTGTACCTATTATAGCATCATAGTCTTTTCTAATTTGGCCCTGGGGGGGGGGGGGGGGAATTAGTAAGCTATAATGTCTATGTAGGAGGTTTATCACAATATGAATGTACCATAAAGTAGGGCTTCCTTTTGTGTAGGGTAAATGGTCTTGGAGGGGAGTGTAAGTAGTGTGGAATTGAGAGTGGTGAAAGATGACACTTTATGGTCCATGCTTTACATTCCCACATGAGGTATAGTTGGTCCTCACTGGAGGTGTGTGTTTCTAGTCATATGAAGCCATTCTTAGAGATGGAAATGTAGTATAACTAGAAGAGCCCTTCTGTAGAGGGGTTATGGGTTCCTAGTGAAGCTATTAACCTTTCTTGCTGTGTTTTACTGTGGGTGTTGGAAGAGTGATCATGGCAAGAAGGTAAGATGGAAATGTAGCTAGATGGTAGGTGCAATTAAAGTGAATTTTGGTTTCTGAATGGAGAATTTCAATGCTCTGTTATGTACTCTGTTTTCTATCAGAGCTTAGAAGCATCAGACATATTATGTAGTGTTATCAGATACCGGATAGTATGAGATTTTGATGTATCAGGTAAGGGGAATGCCCCAAATCTTGTATTTTATGCTTATGATGTACAAATATTTTGAGTTGATTAATATAATTCACTTTGGCAACCAAAAAAAAAGTAGATCGATTTTTAGACAAGTTTATATAACTATAGTATAATTAAGTCAATCCGCTACGGTTAATTTTATAAAGCTTTAAAAATTCAATATTTCATATCACGACAATAATTCATGAAATTTTTAATATAAAAATCTATCTTTATTACATTACAACAATTTTAAAGCTTTTACTTGTTTCACGTAATATATGTATTAAATGTTTTGAGATTTTAAAAAAGTATATAAAGTTTACATAACCTTTTGCGTGACGATATGATTTGCATATTCTATTTTTTTTATTTACACACTTTAATATAGAACCGTTTAAAACATGATTTCCTTAGCATAGAATTATTTAAGCGAAAATTACAAAAATATGCCTAAAATCGAATTTCGGTTCACAACTAAATCCAGAATTTTGCAATTTCCCTATTTGGTCATGTGTGACCGTGCTACTGCGCGACCCTATTCATAATTGTACATGTGACATGACAAAAGGTACTATTATAATCATTTGGTGACACACTTGTCATATTTTGAATGGTGTCGCACATTTGCCTTGCTTGATTGGCCACTGTTGGACCCATTCAAAATGTGACAAGTGTGTCACTAAATGATTAGAATGATACTTTTTGTCATGCAATATGTCAACTTTTTAATGGGGTCGCGCAGTAGCACGGTCACACATGACCAAAATTGGAATTTGCAATATTCCTTACTACATTGTTGACACAAATTCCATTTTTGCTGTATTTTTAAAACTAGCTTATAGACCCATGGAATTCACGGGATTTTAGAGGGTTTTTGTATCAAATAATTAACTACGTGAATAAAGTAAGAAAGAACAACGAACGTAAACAGCATGAAATTTTCTTTTAACGGAATAATAAGTTATAAGTGAATGATAGTATAAAATACAATGCTTGTTAATATCTATGTAATAAACGTTCATTGCCTCGTGATCTCCAATATGTTTGTCTTCGGAAGCAAATGTAAGTAGTGACAATTCCAACACTTTAACAAAAGGTCCATTACGTGAACAACTACTGCTATTTTCTATATTAATTTATACGTGGCATTCATTTGGATTTTGTTTTGATTCTACCATAAGATTTGTGTCGACTTATGTCCCATTTAGATCCTTAGGTATTTAAGAGAGAACCTTTCTGTTCCTAAACCCAGTCTTAAAAAATGGAAGCATTTATGTAATAAAGCATGGTATTATGATACCTGGAAAATAACAAATGTTAATTCAAAGTCATTTTTAATTACTTATCAACACATAAATTAAATTTATGGACCAATAACTTACTATATATTTTATTTAATAAATTAAACCATCATTAGAAAGCATGCTCTGTGTTAATACTTAGTTCCAAATCGGCATTACTTTAATATAGGAGGTAAAAAAAACAAATGCTCGAGCATGGTCAGGTTGGCACATTATAGCTTGCCTACTATTGTTTTGAGGCAACTTCCAAAATATATACACCCTAAAACCTTATGAGTTATCTAACATATAGCGACTACAATATGCTTTTGAACAATGTGTTATTATCATTATATTTATTAATGGACAAAGCAAGCTACACTTTCTAAGCACCCAAAACCAAGCATGCTTTTAAACAATATATTGACTACAATATGTTTTTGAACAATGTGTTATTATCATTAGAATTTATAGATTTTCCTATTATTTAATGTATAAAATGAAGTGTCTCAATCAATAGCTGATGTGTGCAAATCAATTCCTTTTTACAATGACACATATATAGGAAATGAAAATCGATTAATAAAACATAAACGTTTTTAAGTGATATGAATCTATTTTTGAACCTGTCGTACTAGATGCTCAATGACACATATATAGGAAATGAAAATCGATAAATAAAACATAAATGTTTTTAAGCTACACTTTCTCAGCACCCAAAACCAAGCATGCTTTTGAACAATATATTGACTACAATATGCTTTTGAACAATGTGTTATTATCATTAGAATTTATAGATTTTCCTATTATTTAATGTATAAAATGAAGTGTCTCAATCAATAGCTGATATGTGCAAATTAATTCCTTTTTACAATGACACATAGATAGGAAATGAAAATCGATTAATAAAACATGAACGTTTTTAAGTGATATGAATCTATTTTTGAACCTGTCGTACTAGATGCTCATATCCTTGATTGATTATTGTGACTATTATTGATTCCCTAATCCAAATGGGGTACGTTTCTTGTAATAAATCATAAAATCAATATCAATATATTGGCTTATTCAGCGAATAATTATTGATTTCTTTGATTTGTCTAAAATTGCGAATATTCTCACTGATTGTTTAGAAAAGACAAGCAGGGTGCCAGTGTCGTTTATTCATAATACAATTTTGATTTACTCGATCAATTCCAAATGAGGAAAAAAAACATAATGATATGTGTCGAGTTTTTTTGTTTGTTTATCAAATTATTTAACTTCGTGTCACACTCTCAATCAATTCATATATGAACTGTTTTTTGAGATTATTCGAGTTCATAACATAAAAATTGATGTGTCGAGTTTTCAAGCACGACTGAAAATGACGTTTTCATATTGGGATTAAGTCGGAAAATAGCAACGAACTTTTTCAAATGTATCAATTTGGCTTGTAGGATAGCAATGTACTTTTATATGTGTTACAATTTGATTCGTATACTATTTTAAATTGTGGAATAACAATGGACTTTCCATAAGTGTTCCAGTTTTTATAATGACATTTTTCATCCTCACTAAGTTCATCACAATTTCGAAGTAGTGTGGATTCTGGTCGAGATGGAATGCTAGTTGGATCAGTTGGTATAGTCATAGAGAGTATCACAAATGGTCCTTCTATAATGACCTTCTTCATCCATTTGCCTCCATCCTTCTTTTGTTTAGTGTATCTCATAAAGCGACTTGCCCATGAAACATAACTTCCCCTCTCAAGCATAGGAGGACGAGTCTCAGAACCGGCATCAATGATTGATTGTTGCCCAGATGAAATGAGTTGAGGTTGATTGAGTTGTTGAGACATTTTGAATTGTGTGTGTGAATTGATTTACGTGAATCTTGTTGATGATAAAGATGTGTGTTGTAACCTAAAAAAATAGTGTATTAAATCTCCAAAAAAAAAAAAAAAAAAAAAAACACACTAAACTTTGATTAAGCCTAATTTTTTGATAAACTCAATATTTGGAATTCAACATAAACTAGTCCTTATCATAAATTGTCTGGTCTACTTTTGATAGAATATAACACAAGATGCCAAATAAAACTTTGGTTAAGCATAACATTTTCATAAACTCAATATATTTAGAATATTTGGAATTCAACATAAACTAGTCCGTATGATAATTGTCCTACTTTTGACAGAATATAACACAAGATTAGAGGTGGCAATTTGTGCTCAAAATAAAAAAAAATATAAAAAAATAAAAATAAGCTAATTTTGGCTACTTTGTAAAAGAAGTGGACATATTTAGCTCCCTCTTTTTTTCTAAATGGGAATATTTAACTCATTCAAAAGTTAAATGGGCACTTACGGGCACATATATATATTTTTTAATGAAGAACATTATAATCGTTTTTAAAGAAAAACATGCACATATTTCATTATTTTTAGTCTTATATAAAGCGATTTCTAAAATACGTGCCCGTTTGGCCATACCCTTCTAGCTGTGCCCGTGCCCGCTCGGCCCGCCCGTTTTACCACCTCTCTACACAAGATGCTCGTCAAATTATTTAACATCGCTACTAATATAGTAGTACCGTCTAAGGAAAATATCTTATACTACGTATTCTAGACAACCA